>CAUJNA010000757.1:829767-864767 GCA_963377175.1 Effrenium voratum
GGATTCATCGCCAAGCCCCGTAGGGAATCACTTTGGGCACTTCAAAAGGGACATGCTTGGACTCCATGAAAAAGAAAAAAAATCCCATGCGGTCGAATATCGCAAGAGGGCAAACATGGCGTCTCTCCACAAACTGGGGCACAGCTGGGCCGCCCCACGCTCTGACAGCTTCTGGATCGTCTGCGACTGCGTCACGGAGTTGAAATCGCCAACCAGGATCACCTCAGCTTCCCTCTAATAGTGGCTTGAACTACGTGGTTTGGTGTTCCGCGGTGATTTCCCATTTGCCCTCTACAAGAACTCGAGGTTTAAATTTGCAAACCAGCTCAAAACCGCAAAATCAGGAGTACCTGAAGTCAGTTTGGCCAGGCATGCAGTCTATCCTCAGATTTCCCCCCCCACAAAACAAGTTTGATTCTGGGTCATTCTGTGGATGGACGCAATCCATTTCGCACCACCTAAGAACCCGTAGCTGTAATGATTCGATTCTTAATCCAACTAACAATGGCTTCAACCTTGGCTTCAAAGTGGTGCGAACGGATTTCGTCCATCCACTGTATTTAGTGAACCTCCCCAGAGGCTCCCGATGCATTTAGGGCCCTCAAACAGCCAGGTTTTGAGACCCCCCCCACACCTCCGGGGTAGTCTAATGGAGGGGTCGGGTCATGTAAAAGCCAATTGACAGATATCGCCGGCTGACTTTCTCTCTGGAATGCCGGCTTTTGGGCGAGGCCCCCGGCGTCATCCTGTGGGTCGGCATTCTCGCCGATCACGCGCATGATATTATAAGCAGTTGCCTTGCGAGCGAAGACGAGAGCCTCACCTTTGGGCGTGTCTCCTCTTTTGAGTTGATAGTTTTTTTCTTTTTTGTGTGTTTTTGATGTGATTTTTTCCGGGAAACCAAGAAAGCGACAGTCAGAGCAAAACGTACGGATGGTTGCGAAGGGTATGGGTATGGGGGGACCCGTGAAAAAAGGTGTACATGCTGCTGTGCAAGCTTATATTGGTCACAGTATCCCTGTGATGGTTGCGAATCCAATTCGATTTCACAACCGTTCAGAAACCCAACGGAATGATTCGACTCCCCCAACGTAAATACCAACAAACGTTATGGTTTCAAACACGGTTCATTTCGTGGTGCGAACAAAATTTCTCCATCCACAGAATTGCTGCAAACCTGGCTGTGCCAACATCGATGATTGGAAGGCACGTGCTTCGACGATTTCACTGACATTTCTTCGACTTGAGGAACTGGTGCTCAGCTCTGTCCTGATCTTGCAAAAGCCCTAGCCCGAAAATGCTGCCTACCATCTGGAGGTTAAATAGGTTCTGTCAAATGCAGAACATAACCCAGCCGCTGTAATTTGCTTCTGGGAAAATGAGCAACCATGGACTTTTAGAAACCTACTATACTTAATGAACTCCATGGTGGAGATCAACAAACCCCAGCCCAGCTTCCTTTTCAGCATGTGACCCCCCCAAACCCCCAAATCCCGACACCAGCAACCCCCGAAAAAGCTTCCAACAATTCGCCTCGCACCCGCACTTGCCACCGCTGCTCAGCGGGAGCGGGCCGTGGAAGTTCAAGAAGATCACGCTGTGCCCTACCACCCGGCCGTTTTGTGCGGAAACCGTTTTTGGGGTGGTGAAGCCATACAGGATGTTTTTTTGGCGCAATACATGGGGTGTCTGAAGGCTTTTTGGGGTGTTGGTGAAGCCACAAAGTCTCACATGCTTCTCATTTTTCTGTTTTCCACGCCAAACGCACATGGGGCTTCTGAATCTGGGCGAGGCACGTCTGCGAATCGCCGAAAGTGGGCCTGTGCCAAAAACATGTCCTGAAACGGAAAGTGCTGCCAAAGGTGCCTCAACCACCATTATCTTCAAACACCAGCCGTATTCCCTGGATGTTTGGTTGTTTTCTGAAAAGAAGGATTGGACATGATGAGAGCCATTCAAACCCGATCCCCAAATGTACGATGTTTTCCTCCCTTTGCTGAAGTCCCCTGGAAAAAAATAGAATAGTAAAGCAATATTCTTCCAGTAGTGATAGATTCGTAAGACCACCTGGGGAAAATAACAAATAATTTCTTCACCAACAGGACGTGTCCCACCTCTCCGCTTCACTGGTGGTGTCTTTGCCAACACTTCGGAGGCCTTCACTGCCACACATGTTTCTCCGTTTGCCATCGGGCTGCCTGGGGAAAATGGGAAAAAATGGGTGGAATCGGCGCCCTTCAAAACCTGGAGGTTTCTGAAGGAAAAATGAAAAAAAATGGTGGAATTCTCGAAACCCAACCGGGAAAATACACAAAAGATTCCTTTCAGCATATGGCCTCTAGAGCATCCAGAACCCATCATGCTAAGGAACAGGGGTCCGTACTTCTCAATACTGGGGTTCAAGTCAACTGGTTGGTGGTTTGCATGGAAAATCTACCCTCCTGTCCGCCAACATGGAACCCACCAGAAGGTCCCTTCTAATGGAAAATGGTCTTCCAGGACCTCTCAGGCAGGTTCCATGTTAGTGGACAGGAGGGTAGCACTTTGACTTTGATACTGGTGGAATGGGGTCAGAGGTATGGAGGTTTCTTGGAAGGTCTTCAGCTTATCTGCTCTGCTTTCTAGCCCCAGGTGCGAATCCGGTACCCTTCTCCCGAAGAGGCCTCGCTCCCTGTGTGCAAGACGTACCCACCTCGGTGTCACGGCCAGGGACGGCTGACACTTGAGTTGCCCCCCCCCCCCCTCCCAAAAGAAACAGGCATGTCTCATCCATTTGAATACAATGTGGAAAAATCAAAATGGCATTTCCCTCCAAGACTTTGTCCATCATTTGTAGAATATGATGCATGTGGACAAGACCGAACAATTGCACCTTCCCCCACGACATGAGAAACTCCGCGAGTCCCCCTCTTGTTTGTGGCTTCCCAAGAGAAGCATGGACAAAAGAGCAAGCTTTGACCAAACCTCACGTAGGGCTGTAGAACCTCGCACGTAGAATGGCTAGTCATGACGAGAACCGCAGAGAGCCAACCTTGGCAAACATGTGGGGTATGCTGATTCTGCTTTATACTTAGTCGAAAATACAACCCAGCAACCATCCCCTCTTAGTGCCTCAGTCGGGTCTTGGGTCTTGGCTGGATTCCACGGGATCCATACCTCAGCCGCGCGCTGGCATAATGACATGGACACCGATGTGTCAGTTGGTGTTGCGGGTACATAGAGAAAAACCTCTGGCCCCCCCCCCCCACCCTGCCAAGGGATCGGAAGCAACCTTTTGACTTATCGAAGGGTTCACAAGCCCTGAATATTTCTCCCTTGATACTAACTTCAAATGTATCATGACTCGCATGCACATAGAGTTTCCGGACACCACTCTTCAAGCAGCATAGAAATGGTTTTTGCGATCAGAGGCAGGCCATCCAAATGGCGAGTGGGACCCATGACGCTTTTCCTCCATAGCAACTCCGCCCCTATTGAAAGGAGCCTTCATGTCGGAGTTGCTGATCTCAAACCACCCTGTTCAGCCTGAGCTAGGACCCACTCCAGTGCATGTTTGCCCTGCCTCCAAAACATGGAGTGTGCCGCCAGGGTGCCACTGGTCTCGTCGGTCCTCGGCCACCTCGTTCTGGCCTCGGCCTCGAATCCGGGTCAAGGGGACCCCCAACCAGCCAGCCAGCCGGCCGGCCAACCACGAAGCCAGCAAGCCAAGCAAGCAAGTTTGACACACCTCCCAAAAGGAAGGCCACTGGCCTTTTATTGGGGCATTTGTTCAACAAGGCAGTCGTAAAATACTTCCGAAATATAGGAACGGCTCCCTTTGAATAGCGGAAACAGGACACTTATCACATTTCCGCAGGTTGCTATGCAACCCCATGCACCCATCGATTTTAGGAAAGGGCTCGCCCTGTTAAATTCCATGTGAATCCAGGCAGCCTCCCTCCAATGGGAGCTGACGATCGGGTGTTGGACCTTCTCGCGGGCTTCCGCCCGCTGTCCACTTCCAAGCCCTTCTTCAAACTGTTTAACCTCATTTTGGCTTCCCTGTTGAACACAGCAACCACGCCAAGAACAAGAATGCTCGCCTCCATCTGGTCCCATTGTGAGGAAGTTGGACCCGGAAATCGAACACATGTGGCGTTCTGTTGTTGTCCCTTTCAACCGAACCCCTTCAAGGGTATCGAACTCAAAACGCACACCACACACACAAACACAAAAGCACAGAGACACACAAGCACACAGACACACAATCACACAAACACACACAAACCCAAAATCGCACAACCACGCAAACACACGTTGGGTGACCAGTTGAATGGGCTCTCACAAATGGGTTCCTTTCGGATGCTACAAACATTATTGTCCCGTTCATTAGAACCCGTTCCATGTGTCCTCTTAACCCCCCCCCCCATACTGTTTCAAAACTCACATTTTGGCAAGACAGAGAAAAAAAGAAGAAAAAACAAAAAACATGGGGCTGGTCTCAAAGGGATTTAGACTTCACCAAAAGGGTAGTTTTGCTGTTGCCCCCCCCCCAAAAAAAAAAAAAACACTAGTGGGTGTCTATTTTCAGGCCCGAAAATGTTTAATGCTCGAGCAGGGTTTTGGACCCTACATATGAAGGCCTGTCGCCCCCCAAAACACCTCCAAGAATGAGATCTCTGGAAATCACAGTGGATGGACGCAATTCTGCACCACCTTGCCGCTTTGAAACTACGGTTGCAGCCATAACTTTGCTTTCATGCCGGGGTTTCCTAGGTGCAGAATTTCGCCCATCAGCCGCCAGGAGCCAGGAACGCGCATGGTCCCATGTCTCATCCCCTGCATATCTCGCACCAGCCAATGTGGCTCAAAAACCGGAAAATCCAAAACGGATGGAAGCCTGGTAATAGGAAAAAACAACTGCGTAACCCCGGTCCAAAATGGCACAAGCCCTGGTAAACTAGAAACATACACTTTAAAACCTGCGGTGTTGAACATTTGGACATGGGTCAAAAATCCCGCACCCCTGAACATGCCAATCCCCACTAAAATAGACTGAAATGGGTGGTGCACCTACCCCAAAATGGGATCGCCCTCTATTTTTTGAGCAAACATAGCAAACCAACCAAACAAAGGACACCTTTGCCAGCCAGGCGAATGCCACCCGCTCCTTCCGCCGCTCTCCGATCTCCGAAATCCGAAATTTGGCCATGGGTCAAAACCCTGTACTCCCCGTGAACATCCCAATCCCCACTAACATCGACAAAAAATGGAGGTGCACCTGCCCCAGAATGGGATCCCACAACGGTTTTGACCACAGCCATTTGGGGCGCGGCTCAGCTCCCGCCAGGCCGCCTTCCGATAGGCGATGCCCAGCCTCGAGTTTCGAGTCGAGAGACATGGGGAGATCAGAGGGGGGGGGGGTGAGTGGGGCGTGTTTTGTTTGCTTTTTCTTTTTTTGCGGATACCTGTGTTCTTGTTTTTTGCTTTTGTTTAAAGGGAAACCAGGAACACTGGTTCAGTTTGTTTTTTTGGGTGCCTGTGTGTGTTTGTTTGAGTTTTTAGGGGGACCTCAAGAAAGCATATCGGTTGTGCTTTTGTGGTTTTGAAAGGACACCCTCCAAAGCGAAAACAGAAATCCAGCGTCTTCTTATTATCATTCTTCGTTTTCTTCTTCTTCTTCCTCTTCTTCTTCTTCTTCTTCTTCTTTGTTCGTTCTGCTTCTTCTTTTCAGCTGTTTTTCTTGGGCAAGGAAAAACAAACCACGACAAGAAGCAAAATTAAAGGTTCCTGTAAGTGTCTCTCCTTTGTAGTTCCTTTCAAACCTGAAGTTTTTTGTGTTTGGATCCCATTTGCAACTCGGGGCTTCCTCTTGGTCCTTGAAACCAGAGGGGTCCATATTTCTTCCAGAGGGAAACCACAAAGGTGGGTGCCCAAGTTTGAACTGGCGCACGAAGGGGGAAGCTAGGGAAGCTTCAAGTTGGGACTTCAAGGGCGGTTTCAAGTTGACCGTTCCAGCGGGGTAGGGGGGTTCAAGGGCCAGGGGTAGCCTTCCAGGGGTCGGATCAAAGGCAACTAGCTCCGATTCCAGGCAATGGCGGCATTCCCGCAACAAGAAAGAAATATTGGCGCGCTATCCTGGAACTCTTCTAGGTCCTCCAGTAGAGAGGTTAGAATAGGGGTACCTGATTTCTGTAGAACATGTTTTAGTAGGGGAACCCTCCCCAAAAACGGGTGAGAAAGCGCACTACTGGGGGACCTAGACGTAACACTTTGCAGGCTTTTGTCACTCTCAGGAGACCTGAGCCACCCTTGAATCCTGTATTCCCTTCTGTTGATGAATCCAAAAGAATTCCCTTCGACCGCGCGGGCAACGGGATTCCAACAAAAACAAATCCGAGCCCGGCGCGCGTGTGGCCCCTGAATCCTGGTGTATTCGTTCTGCAGTCCTGCGGGCAGCGAGGTCACCCTTCTGGGAGCCTCCCCTTCACTCGGCTGCTTTCTGCTCTGCTAAAAGTGAATAACTTTTACAGGGTTCATACGGAAAACCCATTAGTTGCCTAAAAGTTAAAGTCCTAACATCCCTTGGCGAAATGCACCAAAGTTCATTTTCCCTTCATGTCCCTTCGTCCCGCGTCCTGCAAAACCTTAGTATTGTGATAATCTTGTGGTGGAATGTTTTTTCCTCTTCGTGGTTAGACCCCCCTACTCCCAAACACACCCCAGAAACACGCCCCCTCTCCGGAAAACTAAAATAGACCCGAACTGAAGGGTGCAGTGTGTTTTGGAAAATGGTAGCGGTCTTAGTCTTGTGAAAAGTGCCAGGCCCCCTTTCTGTGACACAAGCTCATCTATGACATTCTTTCTCGAAAGGAAAATGCAGGCAATGGATGCCGAAGGCACCATACTTTGCACCGCCAGAGTCACAGGCCAACCAAATGGCAACTGCCCCGGAATGCAAGTCGACCCCAGCTCAACCTCTGGACCCTTTAACAGAAACAAAAGGAAACCCCTCTCAGACTCTGCACCGCTATATACAGGGAAACTAACCGGAAACTCTCGCAATTTCTGGACCCCCACAGCAGAAGCCAAAAGGAACCAAGCCCACCATTTCAGGACGGAGTCAAAGCGAGCCCTCCCATGCCTCAACTCACCCGCGGCTCTCTCGAGACCATTCGATTCGGCTTTGCAAGTGCCATGCTGGCGATGCTTGGAGCCTCCTGAAGTGAACCGTTTCGTTCTTTTCCCCCCCCCCCCCCCCATTTTTTTTTCTTGGTCCAGTCCTCCCATCTCCCAGAGTAACGCGCTCCCTCCCGCGACCGCGTTCGCGAATTCTCGCGCTCGGAGCGCCTGCGTCGTTGATGACGCGCTCGATGGAGTCGCACTCCTGGAAGCCCATGACGTCATAGGGCTCCGGCCAGCCCGTGGACGCCTCACCGACCAACCCCCCCTATCAAGTCACAACGACGGCGCGGGCGGCGCGACCGACACCCGGCGGACTGGAGGTCGGCGTTGTTTTTTTTGTCTTTGGCTTTCGGGGAAGGGCGAAAAGCGCCGGAAAAACCTGGGCAGAGGTTGTGGGGAAGGGAACCAGATTTTGGCGAAGTTTATTTGATTTAGGGTTTGGCTTTTTTTAAGGTGACCAAAACCAGAGTTAGAACAGGAGTTGTCATAAATGGTAGAATAGATGAAACCATTGGTGCTACTCGAAAGTAGGGGTGGGGGTGGGATTTCGCTCGCGAAGCGAGCGCCCTTTCACAAGACGCGAGAGTTGCTTGGATTGGTTTGGGGATCTTAACCCCTGGTTCTTCTGGGCAAATGGGAAGCCACCAACCACCAAAAGCATCGCAGAAGTTGACGACATCGAGACGTGTGGCGACGGGTTCTATTCAAAGACCCTGCAAGTTTGGCCAAAGGCACAGCACAACCCAAAGCATGTGACAAACCCTGTGGTTTTTTCCATAAGGCTTGGAATCCTGCGGCTCGAAACAACAGAAAGACTAGGTCCACCAGTAGAGAGGCTAGAACCCTTTTTTCTGTAGTCTGTTTTAGTAGGGAACCCTCCCCCAAAAAAGGGTAAAGGGCACTACTAGGAAGAGGGCTCTCAAGTTCTTTTTTTCGCGCTTGTCAACGAATCAGGATGCCGAAAAGCCAAGTAGCCAGTCCCTGTTTGATGGTCGCAATGAGCGATTTGGTTGGGGATTTGAATGCATACCCCCTACACCCAATACCCACTTTTTGCAGGGTATCATGTCGACCCTCTACAAAAAAAAGAGGTATTTGCCATGTAAAAAAAAAACTTAAAAAAGTGGGTATTTTGAGTAGGGGGGTAGGGAATTGAATGAGTAACCAAACTCCTGGACACAAATCCCGACCAAAAAGATGTCCACCCCTGTCCCTTATTCAGTTCAGGTTGCCAGTGAACCGTAAAAATCGGTGTCGCCTGGTTTGTGGCTCACATCTCCCTCCTTCTCACGTGTGCCACTTGGACAATGAAGGAATCGCCCAGTTGCGCGACTTGCTGGCTGAAAGCATAAACATGGGCGGAAGTTGGGCATTTCTGGTCAAAACGCTGGACAAGTTCTTGTTTTTCTTCATCCCCGTAACTCAGCTCGGCTGCCTGCTCCGATACCACTTTCTGTTCGGGAGGTTGAGCCGCTTGCTCTTGTGCCGTGGGAAAAAGGGGCTCTTTGGGCATGTGTCCCGCTCAAATCCGAGGCCGGGGCGATCAACCTACCGCTCCTCCTGCCCTCACCTGGCGCAGTGCTCCAGGTATTTTTGGGGAAGAATTTGGCAGGACCTCCCAAAGGAAGCCCCAAGCATGGTTCCGATTTTGCAAGGTCCAACAGGTGGCCAAACATGCTTCGAATGCCGAGGATACCGCTGGAACAGGGCTGTAACGAAAACATGGCCGCTTCCTTTTGGACCCGTTCCTTCGTGCGTGCTGGCAAGAAGGGAAACCAACAAGGACCCGGCCCGGTTGATTTTGGGAACCGATTGGAAGCAAGGGCCAAGAGCTGTTTCGCGACAGCTCCGCTCGCTTCCGAAGGCTTCCCGAGGCGGACGACCGTACCTTCAGTAGAAATGATTCTCACATGAGGTCATCCTCCATTTGCTTTTAAGTCCCTTGGAAAAATGAAAATATTTCCAGCAGGGGAAACTAAAAAAAACTTAACCAACTGGAAGTCATGTCTATGTAGCAGCGGTTTCCTTTCGGTTTATCGAACAAGTAAGCTTGTTCCGCTTTTTGCCGAGAGCCCTGGCCTTTCGCTTTTTAGAGGTCTGTAACGCGCGACGCGGCACGAATCTTGTTACGGAGGCCTGTAACGGAGGTCCTTGTTACGCAGGTCTGCAACGGAAAGACTGTTCCCGACAAGCAGAACCAGGAGCAAATCAACGCAGGCCGGGCTGCGGCAAAAAGCAGGGTCGCTGGCCCGGACTGGGGTTGGGTCTGTAACGAGGTACGCAATGGCTATGTAACCAGGTCTGTAACGAGGCAAACCAAACCGCAGTACGCAAACCGCGCCTCCACAGCACCAGGTATTCAACGCAAGCCAAGCTGCGGCAAAAAGGGGGTCGCTGGCCTGGGTTGGGGTTGGGTCTGTAACGAGGTATGTAACGGCTATGTAACGAGGTCTGTAACGAGGCGAAGCAACGCGCAGCACGCAAAGCGCGCCTCCGCAGCACCAGGTATTCAACGCAAGCCAAGCTGCGTCAAAAAGCAGGGTCGCTGGCCCGGGCTGGGGTTGGGCTTGTAACGAGGTATGTATTGGCTATGTAACGAGGTCTATAACGAGGCAAAGCAAAGCACAGTACGCAAAGCGCCTCCGCAGCTCCAGCTTGATTGCAGCTATTCAACGCAAGCCAGGCTGCGGCAAAAAGAGAGCAGTCACGTCACTGGCCCGGTTTGCTCATCTGAGGTGTGTAACGAGGGTGTGTAACGAGGGTGTGTAACGAGGGTGTGTAACGAGGGGTGTGTAACGAGCCAGCTGGTCTTGTTACAGAGGTCTGTAACGAGGTCTGTAACGAATGTCCGCCGCGGCTCTGTTACAGACCCCTCAAAAAATCACTGCCATGTGGTTTAATGGTTCCCCACAACCCCGAACGAGGTTATTTTGGCCCGAGTCCGAATGGTTGCGGGGAGCCCAATGGTGGATAATTGTAAACTCTGCAAAACAGAGGCCTCAGTGCTCAGAAAACCTAGGCTTTCCACGGCGAATATCTCCATGTTTTTGGTCAGGGGTTGACATCATACCCTATCCAAAATGGGTGTGTTTTTCTTTGAGGGACCGTTTGTGGGGTTGATTTAAAGGGCAACCAGCAGTAAACAACCCATTTTGGGGAGTTCCCCGTTGAAAGACACACCCAAAGAGGTCTTGGGTGTGGGTTGATCCCTCCCCCCGGTTCGAGGACTCCGCCTCCCCTCAGGCCAAAGAGGTTCCACCTGGGACGCGCTTGAGCCATCTGCATTGGAAACAGCTCCAGGCTACATATTGCCTCGCTTGGGCATATGAATTGTGTCCGCCCCAAAACGCAATGGGTGTCCAACTAAAACAGCTTTGGCCCGGTTGCAAGCATCATATGTTGGGCCAATTCCTCTTAGATGCTTGTTTTGGATCGTGGCTTTACCGAGAGCTGTCTAGACCCCGAAGCGAACCGTTCCGAAATCAATCCGATTCATGTGGCATTCCCTGATTGGGCAAAGTTCCCAATTTGGCCGAATCGGATCCCGGAAAAAAATCACCGGGCATCCAACTAAACCAGCTCCAACAACATTTGCTTTTTTTGCCCCCCGGAAAATAAGGAGAAACATGTTTCCAGTAGTGAAATCGAATCCAACTTTAAAACCGCCATGAGAAAATAAAACATATAGGCATTGTGTGCTTGTTCGAACCCTGGAAATAGATTTAAACAAAAGTTCGGTCGTGATCTACTCCCTTTAAAACCACCAGGAGAAAAAAATCACACATCGTCATTCCAGCGCATCCCAGAGGCTCCCGATTGATTTAGGGCCTTCAAACAACCAACCTCCGGGGTGGCTAATGGAGGGCTCGGGAAAACCCACGAGTGGCTTCACGATCCTCTCTCTCTCTCAGCTCGCAGCCAGAAGAGGTTGTAAGTCAACACCTCCGAGGCTCCGCTTGGGGCGTTTCTTCGTTTGTCTTGTTGTCTGTGTTTTTGTTCATAGGAAAGCCACAAAATGTGTCTGCCCTTCTTAGAGCTAGTACCCGGTACCCCCTTGGGGTTTCAAGGTATTTCAAGTAAAGGAACACCCCCAGATTGGAGTGGCACCTTTGGAGGTCTCAAAAAAGAATCTGGGCTCAAACTTCTCTAGGTCCAACTGCTCTGGGCTCAACTTCTCTGGGCTCAAAAGTTCCACGAGCACCCAAACTCATGGCCAGGATTGCCCCAAACTCATAACCCTCAGATCCGATCCAATTGAGCGGATTGCTCGGAAAAAGTCTTGGAAAGGCCATAAAGCGACGAAAGTCCACCAACTAGGGAAGCGATTAAATGAAGAACGGGCGTGTGTCCAAAGATCCCCCGGACACCGCGCCAAACACCTGCGAAGTGGAGTGGTAATAGCGACCCAAAATGGTCGGTCTGTTTGCCCTTGGTTCCAGGGCTTCATCCATCGAACACTGGAGCCTTCGAACCGTGGATTTCTGGATGCCCATCATTCTAGGGCTAACTTCCCCATTCTTTTCAGGGATCCGAGTCTTTCTAGAAAACCACCCAAAACCCTGGAAGAAATGGCGATCGGTTTTTGAGAAGAACGATGGCTGAAAAGAATGGAAAAGGAAAATCAACCCCTAGAAGTATCCCCCCCAAAAAGAAGTGATCTTGATCCTCTTTTTTTAGAAACAAAGACCCGCCTTCGTTCGAATCAACATGGCTGAAACGAATGGTCATTTCAAGCTTGCTGATCCATTTTCCCTGGGTTTCCGGAGGTTTTCTAAAAATGATCCCTGGAAAGAATGGGGAACTTCCATTTGGCTAAGACCCCTGGGAAAAAAAAAAAACAATATTTCCAGTAGTGACAGATTCCCTTCAAAACCAGCAAGGGAGAAAAAACAAATTTTCCTTTCAGCAAATGGAAGGGAAAATCCACCGCCACGTCCTTGGCAGGGGATCACTTGGTTCAAATCCCCCGCGCCTTGGCGCGGAAGCCGCCCTTGCAGCCTCAGCTGAGCTGACGTGGACTGGACTCCTTATGGGGTTGGAGGGGCTTGGATCTTGACGTTGGGAGCAACCATTTGAAAAAAAATAGCGGTTGAGTGGTCGGATTGCAACCACTCAACCACAAGAAGCAAACATGTAAAATGTTGCCCAACAATGACCATGGGATGGGTGTGGATGGGCTTGGATGGGTCCGGCGTAGTTTTTGCCTGGTGGATGGATTCGGAGTACTTTGAATGGGCGGGGCTGCTTTGGCTAGGTCCAGATTTCTGCGTGTCTGAGGGGCCCCCAAAGACCATGCGGATGTTTTGTTCTACATCCCCGGCCCTTACTCGAAAAATAAGTCCCCAGCCCACTATTCTGAGGTTGTATAAAAGCCTCGTTGCTTTTATGTGCCCTCCGAAAAGTAAGCTATTAAGTCAGTTGAAGTGTTTTGTCATACAACCCCACTATTCAATGGCGCGTCTCACAGTGCACTAAAACCTGGGCGCTGAGAGGAGGAGCAGCTTTATACCACCCTCAACTCGTGTGACAAAAAAAAACGTGGGATTCGATGACTCGCTTGGGGCACAATGGGTTCACCGATCGGCTCCCAGAAGATTAAGAGGAGACCAAAGCACACCATTCACCAACTTTACACCCCATTTTGGCCATGAATGCGGAGCACCCCTGCCAAAATGTCTGTGTGTGAGAGAAAATAATAGGGGACCCTCAAAGTGGTGGGCTTCTCTTTTGGTGTCCCTTTAAACCAAGAGCAGAATCACTCAAAAATCAGAGCCGGCCAAACATCAAGCCCTGGTTCGCAACAAACAACCCCTACTGTCTCAACTCCAAAGAAAGACGTACCAACTTGATATATGCAATACTCAGTTGCAACTTGCTGATGAAGTTACCAGCAGTGGACATACCCTGCCGACGGAAAAAAGGGGGGGGACATCCTATCAGCCCAGCGGCTCAGCGACCAGGACTGGTCGGGAACGTGGGCGCGGCACCTCACCACGCGCGGTGAGTGCTAGACTGGTGTGAGGCAACCCCTTGTGTCTCCTACGGGATCCCCAATTGCGGAATCTCCCCCCCCCCCGCCCGCCCATCAGGGTGTCAATATGGACCCCACGAGCAGGCTTGAAAGCGGATACGTTTTTCGTCTTCCAAGGAACCTCCAGTCAGGTTCCATCTTGGAAGGGAAGCTCTATTGCCATGGTCGCCCTATGGCCCTATGTTGACGCCTATCCTGGTGGAAAATGACCACTGTTCCGTCAAAATGAACGGATCCCATGCCCATGACTAGCTTGTTACAAAGCAGATTCCCTTGGTATATAGCGCTAGAACCGGACTTTCCACCATGATCTCAGTCCACACCCTGAATTTGCGGATACGTCCCCTGGCAAAAATGTGAAAGTATGTCGAGTAGTCATAGATTCCTTGCAAAACCAACCGGGGAAGATGAAACACACATTCCTAACCAAAAGGAAGACACCTTGTCCGGTGGGTTTCCAGCTCGTTCGAGCTCCAAGGTCCCACGCCAACTTTCCAAATGGCTTCCCAAAGTGAGTCAGAATCAAAACCCGGCAGAAAAATTGTCTGCACGAATTAAGAAGGCGGATATCCGCATCTATGTATGGCTGGGATTGGCCCTTACTAACCTTCATCCACCCGGGCTTTGATTGTGGCTGCCCAAAGAAACGGAGTTCTGATCATAGCAGGGACCTCCGCGACGAGTCCCCGCACTTTTGAGGTCAACAAGTCTGGCCAAGAGTAAAGATGTGTTTGTCTGTTTTTTTTTCAGCCAACCCTACGGCAGTTGTGAGTTTTGAGCTACTCTACCGTGTTTTGTTTCTTTTGTTTGTTTGCGTCCAAGAAAAAAACAACTTTTGGATGGCCGAAAGCGCGATATTCTGGGCTGTTCAAATCTTGGTGGCTCCCAGCCAGGCGGTTCCGTAGCTTTTTAGCCTTTTAGTGTTTAGTGGTAGTTTCCAATTGACCCACTAAAAGTTAGTCACTTTTAGCGGGGGATCAGAAAACGGGCAGCCCAGAAATGTAATCCTTAATCCTTGTCCAGGATGACCGGGCCCCAACATGTTGCCCCCAAGTAACCAATGCTTGGCATATTCTCATGGTTTTCCCTTCGGGCCGTTCCCAGGTGGATGACCGCCAAGTACCCAATGTGACTCATATGGCTGGGCAAAACCCAGGAAACCCCTGGTGAACGTCCAAATAGGTGGTACATGGGTCAACTCCGCCCCAAAATGGCTCGCCATAGGTTATGACCCATTCACCAAGTAACTCGACCATGGTTTTCCCAAGCCTTACTCATTGATGGCTAAGAGTCCTTACCTGGATGACTGGGCCACATTTCCACCCCAAGCAACCCATGTGACTCATTTGGCCATTGGCCAACATCTCGTACCCCCAGTGAACATCCGATTCAATCCCCACTAAAATCGGTTCTAAAATGGGTGGTGAATTCACCAAAGCCAAAATGGGATCACCCCAAACGGTGTTGACTCGACGGCCATGCGCCTTTGACACAGCGACCGAGATCCAACCGTTTTCTCCGCCGGGCTCGGCGCCATTGGTGGCCTCCAACCACGATGTCCTCAAATTCCACTGCGATCGAAGCGGAGGCCCCAAGGCTGTCTGGTTTCGGTTTCTATGGGCTAGGTCCTCCAGATTCGAGAGGTTAGGATAAGTCGGTACCCGACTTTTTTCTGTAGAACATATTTTAGTAGGGCAACCCTCCCCAAAAAAAAGGGGAGAGAAGGGCACTACTGGACCTAGTGGGGCATCCAAAACCCATGGAACACCATGTTCCTCCAAAAGGAAGTGGTCGGTTTTCCGTGCGAAGTGCTTCTTTGGTGAATTTCACCTAAATCCGCCGACATTGCTCGGCGTGTCGGATACCAAAGAGAGGACTATTGGATACCTAAGAGAGGATAGAGGATAACCCCCCCCTTAGTCCCCCCCCGGGACACGTCAAATACGCATGGTTTTTCGGTCGCCACCCCCCCCCCCCCTCCTACCGCGCGGCAATTTGATGACGTTCCACTAAACGTAGTCTTCGGGGAGCCGGTGTCGCAAAACAGGGGTCCCAGGCTCGATTCCCCCTGCCGGCTTTTTTGCTGGCTTGGGCTTCCTACATCCTTTTGCCGAAAATCTGGAAAACTCCATGTTTTTGGACGTCTTTCATACATTCATCCATTGCATTCATTTCATACATTACATTCATTACATTCCTTACATACATTACATACATACATACATACATACATACATACATACATACATTACATACATTACATACATACATACATACATACATTACATACATTACATACATACATACATACATACATACATACACATACATTACATACATACATACATACATACATACATACATACATACATACATACATACATACATACATACATACATACATACATACATACATACATACATACATACATACATACATTACATACATACATACATACATACATACATACACATTATTACATTACATTACATTACATTACATTACATTACACATTACATTACATTACATTACATTACATTACATACATACATACATACATACATACATACATACATTACATTACATACATACATACATTACATACATACATACATACATACATACATACATACATACATACATACATACATACATACATACATACATACATACATACATACATACATACATACATACATACATACATACATACATACATACAGACAGACAGACAGACAGACAGACAGACAGACAGACAGACAGACAGACAGACAGACAGACAGACAGACAGACAGACAGACAGACAGACAGACAGACAGACAGACAGACAGACAGACAGACAGACATACACATATATATATATATGCATACATACATACCAGAGAGGGAGACTGGGCATGGAGAGGCTTGGGGGGATGGGGAGGATGGGGAGCAGAGGGAGGGAGAGAGGACGACAGAACACACAAGGGAGACAAGGGAGAGAGGCAGAAGGAGAAAAGGGAGAGGACAATGTCGGCGGACTGAGCCGGAGGCTCTAAAGTTGAGGGACCTTTATGGACTCGTGTTGCCCAAAGGTGAGCTTGCCTGCATTACTGAAGAATGCGAAAGACCCGTGTTTGGATGTGTTAAAAAAAAAGAGGCGGAAACACAACAGGACACTTACTATGTGCTCAGAAAAGCATCCACGATTTCAAAGAGCGGCTACTGAGGCAGTACGAGAGCATGTTGGCTGGGTGCTTGCTGTTCAGAGATCCTCCACAAACTGTGAAAGTTGATGCCACAACTCGCTTTCCGTCCGGGGAGTGGAACAAAAGGGGTTTGCTTGGTTGACGTTGGAAGGGGAGCAAAATTATAAATTTGAGCAGTTAAGTGGTTAAATATCAACCACTAAACCACGATAAGCAAAATGTAAAATGCTTCCCAATGAGCCCTCCACTTTTTAATCTGCAGAACTCCATCGGAAGCGCCGAACTGAGGCTCCGGCGCTGACGCGCCAGAAGCTGCTGGATCGAGTGGTGGCGTTGGCCAGCGACTGTCGCAGGTCGGATGCGCACCCGGCCCAAGATCGACGCTTGGAAGACCCAAGCAGAAAAAAACAAACATGGCAAAGAAAAGGCGCAAATCGAACACCCCAGATTGAAAGGGGTCACAAGGCAGCGGAATAATATATATATATGAAAAAAACAAAAAAACAAGTGCATCCACTGACCGGTGGACTGCCATGACCTGTTTGTACCCTTCCATTTACGTTTTCGCCCCCTGGTAAACATTAAAAATATACATGTATTATTCAGTAGTGATAGAGTCCCTTTAAAACCAAGAAGGGAAAATACACAATATTCCTTTCAGCAAATGGAGGTATCAGTTTTTGCAGGATTCCAACTGGGAATCACAAGAAACTGGCCCCAGCTCCCCGTTGACCACATGTCCACTGGCCACATCTCAGACGCGTTCATCTGAACGTCTCAGGGTTCTCAGGGGATCGCCAAACGTGATAAGTTCGTATGGCTCACACGTCTTGAAGGGATCCAAGAGTGTACAACCTGGAGCCTCTTTTGATAGGTCTAGGCCCAACCTGGAGCCTTCCAGACATCTTGACCATTTTGTTGGTCAAAACCTGGAGCCTCTTCTTGGTTGACGTTGGAAGGGGAGCAACAAAAAATAAATTTTAGCAGTTAAGTGGGGATTTCCCACTAAACCACACCAAGCAAACATGTAGAGTGTTGCCCAACAACAACCATGTCTTTCCGAAAGCCATTCTTCTCCAATTGCACAATGCCAGTGCCTCCGTTTTCTGCCTCGAAGGCTTTCCCCAGGTAGACTCAATGCGCCAAGAGTCGAAAGGTCACGTGGTTACGTTCCTTTTCAAAGGACGCTCCCTCAGGTTTTTGCGTGTCTTTGGTGTGCTGTAACCCCCTGCAAAACCCGCCGGCCCCGCCCTGTTTGCTGCGTCAGCGTTCACGACGGCTTGTCCTGACGGGTCATTTGGGCAATTTACTGATCGCCCGAAAGCAAATGAGGGTTGATTCGGCACAAGCTGCCAAAGACAAAAACCTGCTTGTTGACCCCTCAAACTTTTTTTGTTGGCCTGCAAAAAAAGACACCGGAAACCGGAGATCACTTGCAATTTTATGAGTTCACAAGATGACATGGACAAACCTGGGGGATGGTTTTCGGCAACCGAACCAAACTTATGAGCCTGGGTTTTTGGTTCTGCCCCCTCTATATCCTCAGATGCCCAGTGGCCATGGGAAGAAGGGCATCCTTTTTTGCTTAATTGAGTTTAAAGGGGAACCCTTCCAAAAGAAAAGTAAAAAAGGGCCCCACTGGGCAACTGTGCATCCTGCCGCTAGTTTTTGGGCCTAGCTTCGTGGGCCCTTTGGGGCCCGCCCCGGGTTTCCTGTTCTCAATAGACTGCCTTCAAGCCCACTGCGAATGCTTGATGCAGGGTGAAGTCTAGTCTTGTGTTGATCACAGGGGCCGTTTGCCCGGCGAGTTGAGGTGATTTACAAAGAAAAAACCCATGGAGTTGTCTGGGTAACTTCGAGTTAGTGGAAACTACCACTAAACCCATGGCCGGGAGCCACGCTAAGCGTGGCTCCTCGCTTCATTCAGTTTTTCAACCCCCAAACTAGTCTCAGACTTCTCCATGTAAAATAAAACAAGCGCGGCCAATACTCAGGGGAAAGCTTCACAGAAGGGCTCCCGAAAGACACCCCCTTACCTCACCTTTCTGGAGACTCGCCTCAACCTTCAACTTGGATTTCACCTTGTTGACCACCTCTCAGGAAAAATACTTGATGGTTCTCAGCAGGGAATGAGGGAATGGCCATGAATGACCCCTGGCCGTCCAACTGATGGTTCCCTTTATTCGGACATCCCAAAACGGTTCATGCCCACATTCCCTACCCATCGCACCAGCATGGCCTGTTGGCCTCCGGGAATGCATGCGATGCCCCGGGTTTTTCGAGCGAGAGATCCGGATCGATCCGCCTAGGAGTGCAGCAGCGACCAGGAATCGAGCCATCCTACAGACGTCACTCCGGGCGCGAGGCTGGAACCAGGCAATTCGTTCGGGAAAGAGTTACTCTATTTTCCAGCACCCCCACCCATGTCAATCCCCTACTGTCAAAAAACAGTGGTTGGGGGGATGGGGGTCCTGGTAGGATTGTGTTTCTCCTCAATGTCAAGTCTTTTCTTCTAGGCTTTGATGAAAGATTGCATAATTTGCGTGTGGGTAAGCGAAATGAATTAACTGTTCAAAATGAACAAAATTGCACCTACCAACTCTCCCGGGGTCTCTTTTTAAATTGTATTTTCTCCTTTTGCTTTCCACTTAAAACCACACAAAAGGGGGACCCTCCAAAAATAGGACAGACCTGATTGTAAGATGCTGCTAATTCCAAGCACTGAATATCAGGAAGCAGCCCTAAGCCTTACTTCGCCCTTAACATACCGGTGGGTGTTCTCCAAGGAAACCAATTGCACTCAAGAACTTCACGAGTGCTCCAGTTCTAGGTGCTCTGCTGCAATTCTAGAACCCAATTTTGAGGATGCCCTCAAAAGCGCACCAGGGCAAGGGCTCCACGTCCAGCAAAACGCATGTACCACTTTCGGCTGGGTGCACAAAACAAAACAAACTAAAAACTAAAGAACAACAAATAAAGACGAAGAAACAAAACGACAGGGGTCTTGACCATGTGAGAGCACCACGCCGCCACGAGAAACCACTGAGTCTTTGAACCGAGCAAGCGCATTCCGAAGCTCAATGCGAGTTGCGCCTGTCTGGAGCCTCAAGCCAGACTCAGAAAGCTGGATATGCTTGGGGGCGAATGTTGGCCCCATATGAGTCACAATCAAAACCCGGATTTAAAATGGTCGACCCAGAACCTTGTAAAGAATTAAGAAGGCGGCCGCAGCTATTTATGGTTGGGATTCTCCCTTACTGACCTTCATCTACCCGGGTTTTGATTGTGGCTCATATGGCTGCGGTTGTCAAAACCGTTTTGGGATCCCATTTTGGTTGGTAGGTGAATTCACCACCCATTTTAGAACCAATTCTAGTGGGGATTGAATCGGATGTTCACTGGGGGTACGATTTGGATTTGACCCATGGCCATATTCATCAACCCCAGTTTATTCATTGGGAGATGTCCTCCAAAAAGCGATGATTCCCTGAATAAACTGGAGTTTGTCAATCTGGGGTGAACATTAGTCTGAACACTGGTTTGTCTTAGTTTAACATTGCCTGGCAAGCTTGGATAGATGGTGCCAACATGAACCTCATTCCCATGCACAAGAATTGCCTTCTGCAAAGTCTGCAAAACGGTACTGTGCGTAAGGCAACTCTGTAGGTACGGCACTGGGGATGTATGTGTGAGGGGGGGGGCCTTCACAAGAACTCCAATTGCCTCGCAATCCTCGCTTTGATCAAACAGCACACTGCAAGCAATCTGTGTTGCAAACATGCCCAATCGAACATAATATTGGCTGAAATCTGAAGGTCAAGGTGCACCATCGCAGGTCTCACTGTCTATGTCCCCTTACGGTAAAATAGAAAAAGTTGGCCCAAAAGGAGATAGGGCGTCTTTGGTTGCAGCTGGCACCCTCCGGGATTTATAGGGAAACCAAAACTAGGTCTTCCAGTAGAGAGGTTAGAATAAGTGTGCCACCTTCTTTCTATAGAACATATTGTAGTAGGGGAACCCTCCCAACCAAAAAAGTTGGTGAGAAAGGGCACCTAGCTGGGGGACCTAGGAAAGGAAACCCAGAACCCATTTTGGGGCGCTCCAAATCCTTTGAGCACCGAGAACCCTCCTGTGCTCCCCAGCCTCGTTGCGGGGTTGTTCCAGTTCCCCGTCAGTTGGCCACGTGTTGATTCTCTTGAGCCGAGGGCGCCATCGCGCGTTGCCCAGGCAGCGCCGGGGAACCAACTGCCCGGCTCCCTTTTGCTTTGGGCCCTGAAAATTGGTCGTTCTCAACTTGGTTGCTGTTGACCCCTCCGCAAAAAAGTATAACCATTTTATATGCGGGTCCAATGGAAAGTCCTCTGTTTCCCAAAAAGTTGGTCCGGGTTCTTCATGCAAAAATGAGTGCCGAACGGCTGGGTCAAAGAACCATTGCCGTTGAACAAAGGACTAAGATCCTCTACAAATACGAAGCAACCAAAGTCGCAGCGAAACAAGCCAATCAGTCAGCCAACAAACAAACTTGGTGCGAGACCTGTCAACATACTGCAAGCAAACCAACCGGAATATGGCAATTTTAAGCCAACTCAAGCCCTGCTTTGCTGTGGCATCGCTTTCAAAATGTCTTGGAACCCTAAAACCTGGCAGTTTCGCTCAAGCGGAAAAATACAATCAGAGGGTAACTGAGTTCCGGAAAAGCTCAGTGTGTCCACGACGCGGGGCTGACATGCAACTTGGGGGCAAGTTGCTCCTGGTAAAAAATCAAGTTCTGAAAAGATTGATGCCCATGTCAGTCTTTAGCATCCCGTTCATTGAATTATAACCATTCCGATTCCTTGGGCTTTTGGAAACAAAACGGATCCCTGGAAGGGATGGGGGTTAGAGCTAGACAACTGGGTGTGCTTTTTACAAGGTATATACCCTAATTGCGGTATCTTTGAGGAGAAACCAATGAAAACACAGAAAATACCCATTTGAAGGGTTCCTGCATTTGGAGACAAACCCAGGTAAACGGCGCGCGCGTCCGCGCTTTTTGCATGCTTGAAACATCAGCGGCGCTTTGCACCGATCGGCAGCTGTCCAAACCAAACAAAACGAACGGGGACCAAAACGTTTCAAGCACGGCATGTGGGTCTGCACCCTTTCCGGTCTTTTTCCGAGGGGTCCAAAGGAAACCACCCGTTTGCAGGGGCTGCCCTCTAGCCAAACAATAACAACTAGGTCCTCCAGTAGAAAGATTAGAATATGGGTACTTTTTTTCTGTAGTTTATTTTTCAGTAGGGGAACCCTCCCGTACAAGGGCAGTACTGGGGAACCTAGACAAGGACACCTTGAATCCATTGCAGCTGATCTGGCCGCCGGCTCTCCTTTTGAGCGCCGGGAGCCACAACTTCATTGACCCTTTTGCCAGACGTAGACCCTGCAAAAAACGGGCAACATGCCAGCACCCCCCCAACTTGCCGGCGTTTTCGCATCTGCAAAACCCCGCACAGTCCAAATAGCGGTCCTTCTAGGGTGCTGGTGGAACTTTCCGCTCGGTGAAAGGGAAAATGAAAAAACAAAAAAGCGAAGTCCCGAAGGCAAGCTAAGTCTGGCATTGAAAATGTTGCACACTCAGACCATTTTGGTCTCAGCCTGGGAGCACCGAAAAGGCACATTCAAACCCTTGGGCGAAATTCCACCTGGCCGTTTCTCAAAATAGTGGTCCTCTAAAATGGTCGGTTTCGTGTTGTTGTTCCCTTGGAATATCAACATTTTCAGAAACTGCCACCATGTTCTTTGTTCTACCCTTAATTAACAACATCAGCATGGCGGCCGCTCGCATAATCTCTTCTGCAAGCTTGACTGAAACATATTTGGGTATCTCTCACAGTGGACCCCAAATTGGGTGGCTTCTTTTAGGCTTCCCGTAAGGCAAAAAGGGTTACTCCAAAAAAAAGAAAGAACCACCCTCGGCATGAATTTCCATTCAACCACTTGTGAGCATAGATTCCAGGGCCTTGGGCAATGAACCCAACCGGCCTGCGGATGTTCATACCATATCCGCTCCCCAAAAGGGGGTACATACCCATAGAAAGTGGGCTGGAACCCAAGGAAGCCACGAGCTATGAAGGGTATGTACTTCCACCCTTAGATGTCTTTTTGGGACAATAGATAGCCCATGAAACAACCGAGTCAACCAGGGAAACAGAAAATGGTCCAAACCAGGACATACCAGGACCAAACGTCAGGTTCCTTGCAGCTGTTGATTGGTGGGAGGATACCTATGCTTGTGAGAATCTGTTTCCAGTAGTGACAAAGTTTTTTGGAAACCAACCAGGAAAAAAACCTATCTTTAACCAAATGGAAGCTACCACACCCAAAAAGGACTCACTATGACTCACTCCAACCGCTTGTGAGGCCCCGAAAATTCACAGCCACTGAGCTCATTATTTTGAATCTGTTTCTGGAGCTTTAATAGTTGGTTTCCCTTTAATCTACCGCTGAATGGAAATGACTTTGGTCAAAGCCCCACCACCCAGCCCCCACCACCCACCCCCGCCCCGCCCCGCCCACGTCCACCCCAACCCCATGAAAGCTCCTAGCCGCCCATTTGCGGATTGGCGAAAGCAACCCGGCGACTCGCGGACTCGCCGCGTCAAGCCGGAGTCGTCCAAGGTCCCGACCCGGAGATCTCAGGCCTCCAGACGAAAAAGAGTTCCAAAAGTACCTTCCATTTCGTTTCCAGGGATCCTTCTGTCTAGAAAACCTCCGGAAACCCAGGGAAAACGGCGTTTTTTGTTTTATTGAAAAGAACGCTGGTTGACGGAATTCCAGGGGCACCTTCCATTCTTTCCTGGGAAGGATTCCGGACGAAAGAAGGATTCCGGCGGGCGCTTCGACCATATTTCTCGACCTAGTGGCTGTGGCTCAAAGATCCAGGGATACCTTCCATTTCCATTCCTTCCAGTCCTTCGTTTCCCAGACCTCCGGAAACCCAAGGAAAACGGCGGTTTGAAAAAGAACGATGGTTGAACAGAATGTAAAAGGAATCAACCCCTAGAATAATTGGCCATGAAGAAAAACCAACATATATATATATATATATATAAACGTCGGAGTCGGGTCCCAGTCACGCACGAATGGATTTGCTTTTAAGGGTGCTTGACCCGTCAGCCAGTCGGTTGTATTGTGTTGGTTGTATTTGGTTGGTGGATTTGCACAACCAAACCCGAAAAAACAAGCAAACACCAAAAGTCACAAATGGCAACAAAACAGTCGCCGAAGTTGTTGTTTACCAGAATGGCCACCCAGTAGAGTCCGACTCGGAAAGGGAGCCATGGGCGCGAAACGGGAAGATCCCTGAGTGGAACCCTCTCAGTAGGACGGGTTTCTTCCGTGGTGGGGGGTGGTGGTGGGGTCAACAGCACCCCTGTCGCCGAAGGCACCCCAAAGTTTGCCATGTGCTGCCCTGGTTGTGGAATCGGGATGGTCTTGCGGAACATTGGCGCGTAGGGCGGGGGGTTGAGAGTTCAACCCCGTGCTTACAACATGTATTGTTTCAAAACCCAACCCCCCGGCGGCCATGGGAAAAAAGGCACTCGTTTTTGGCAGTTGATTTTCAAGGGACACCTGGACACAATTGAGCCGTGCCAAATACTCTTGTGTAAAAAGCGGTCCTATGAACTTGCTTTCGCGGACCCTTTCGCGATGCTTTCGCGACCCCATGTTTTGCTTTCGCGGGCTTTGTGTTCTCTAGAATTGCTTTCGCGACGCTTTCGCGGCGGACTGTCACACAGCATGCAGGCTTTCGCGGGTCTTTCGCGGCGGGACCTTCTTTGGTTACTTTCGCGATAAGCTTTCGCAAGCTTTCGCGGCCTGCGTTTTGGCTTTCGCAGGGATTCTATAGGACAACCCCCTTTACTACTTTGTATTGTCAGGGCTTATGGCGCTGCTCAATTGAAAAAGGGGCAAATGAATTGCACCTACTGGGTGTCTGGTAACAAGCTCCTTTTGGTTAAACCCACATTTGGGCTTGTCTCAAAATGGAGGTACCCCAGCATGGATTCGGGCTTCCTGTTGGTTTCCCTCTAAACCAAGCTTCAAAGCGTACCCTGCAACACACGCATTTGGTGCTGTCCTTCTTTGCCCTTTCTTGTGTGTCTGTTTTTTTGTTGTACCCGTTTGGTGGTTCGGAAGAACAAACAAGACAGAAAGCTAGCTGTTCCCTACCACCTGCGCATTTTTGTACCCATTGAAACAACCAAACATCAAGGGAAACGTTCCCTACAACCTGCGCGTTTTGCACCCTTTGAAACACACGTGAATTACTTCTTCTGGGTCCCTAAACCCCTAAAATACACACACAGACACACAGACACACAGACACACAGACACACAGACACACAGACACACAGACACACAGACACACAGACACACAGACACACAGACACACAAGCACACAAGCACACAAGCACACAAGCACAGAAACACAGAAACACAGAAACACAGAAACACAGAAACACAGAAACACAGAAACACACACACACACACAAAACCACACACAAACACACAAAACCACACAAAACCACACAAAACCACACAAAACCACACAAAACCGCACAAAACCACACAAAACCACACAAAACCACACAACACCACACAAACACACACACAAACACACAAACACACAAACACACAAACACACACAGACGCACAGACACACAGACGCACAGACGCACAGACGCACAGACAGACAGACACAGACACAGACACAGACACAGACACAGACACAGACACACAGACACACAGACACACAGACACACAGACACACACACACACACACACAGACACACACACACACAGACACACACACACACAGACACACACACAAACAGAGACAGAGACAGAGACAGAGACAGAGACAGAAACAGGGACCAGCGGCAGCGACAGAGACAGAGACAGAGACAGAAACAGGGACAGGGACAGGAACAAAACAGAGGCAGCGGCAGCGACAGAGACAGAGACAGGGACGGGGACAGGGACAGGGACAGAGACAGAGACAGAGACAGAGACAGACACAGAGACAGAGACAGAGACAGAGACAGAGACAGACACAGAGACAGAGACAGGGACAGGGACGGGGACGGGGACAGGGACAGGGACAGGGACGGGGACAGAGACAGAGACAGAGACAGAGACAGAGACAGGGAGAGAGACAGAGACAGAGACAGAGACAGAGACAGAGACAGAGACAGAGACAGGGACAGGGACAGGGACAGGGACAGGGACAGCGACAGGGACAGGGACAGGGACAGGGACAGGGACAGAGACAGGGACAGAGACAGGGACAGGGACAGGGACAGGGACAGGGACAGAGACAGGGGCAGGGACAGAGACAGAGACAAAGACAGAGACAGGGAGACAGAGACAGAGACAGAGACAGGGAGACAGAGACAGAGACAGAGACAGGGACAGAGACAGAGACAGAGACAGGGACAGAGACAGGGACAGGGACAGGGACGGCGACAGGGACAGGGACAGGGACAGGGACAGGGACAGAGACAGAGACAGAGACAGAGACACACACACACACCTTCCCCCCCCCCCCCCCCGCGGCGGAGTCAGTTTCTCGGCACCGCACTCCGGAGCTCTGCCATGGCTTCGTTCAGCTGCAGCTTGGCCTCGTCTCAAGGCTTCAAGGCTGGTCTGAGTCAAACACGTGGTGAGATAGGTAGGAAATGACCCTGGGTTTTGCGGAATGACCCTAGAAATTTTGGGCATGACCCTAGGGGATTCCTGCAAAGGAAACCATAGGAGATGGTTTCTGTCGGGCTCATTCCCTCATTTTTTGAGAACCAGCAAGACCAAAAAAAAATGGGTGGGCCCTTTCGCGTTTTCCCTTGGCTTCGGACCCCAGAAAGGGCACTTTTTCGAGCCTCGAAAAAAGCCAAAAGCCGGACGCGCCTTGGCGGCCAAATTTGGATCCACAGAGCGGACACGTGGACCCAAATGAGAACCCTCAAATTCCACCCTTGGATGTCTTTTTTGCTTCTCGAACCGGGGTTTGGGATGACTTTCTCGCCGCCGAAACCGAAAACAAAACACTATCACCTGGTCTAGGCGTCTGGAAAGCCGGAAACCAGGAGGAGCGAGGCTTGGAAACGTCTCCAAGCATAGGTGTCCTTTTAGGGGCAACAAATGGCCGTGGTAGATGATCAAACCACCATCTATTTTTCTACCAAAACAACCAAAAAGGGCACCGGTCTACGTCTCAAAAAAAGTCCGAGCAAACCCTCGCCTGCAAAAGCCGGCCAGCTGGGTCCGTGGGCGCCTGACGTGAAGCGTCCCTCTATTTTTCCCGCGGCTTTGAGGTCGATTTGTGGAAACCCCCGTGGTGGCTTTCCTCTGCGTTTTCCCTTACGACCAAAACATGGGTACTCTCCAAAGACAACAAACAACCGTCAAGAAACACTGATTGGTTTGGAGCTGGGGTTGGCTTCCCATTTGGGCATCTTCTTTTTGGGGCCCTGATGGGTGGTGTTCCTCTTGGTTTTCCTTTGCCAAAAACATAAGTACCCTGAAAGGACACCCATCCCTGGGGGCTCAAGGATTAAAATTCCCAAAGCACATAATTCAGGGCTGCCTGAACTACTAGGGCCTTAAAAATAAGAATGGTGAACTCCTGAAAATTGTCGGGTGCCTATTGGTGTTCTTTGACGACCATGCAAACGAGGGTTCCTCATGTTGAGACGCATGTGTGCGTGTGTAGGTGTGGATGTGCGTCCAACATGTGTGGCTCACGTTGGATTCATATCCATGATCTTTCCAAGGCAAGGCGGTTCTTGATCCACAAGGTCAAGTTGATCCAAAGTGAACATGAAGCTTCCTTTTTGCGCCGCCAAGCAAGGCGTTGAAAAAAGTGACGGTCAGCCCCCATGGAACTTGCCAAGGGAGGTCCCCGTATCGGCCCGTCTGATGCCATGCTCGCCTGCGCGGCACGGCGAAGTGGTGAGCCTCAGCACCCCAAGCGTTCCCTCGCTTTGGGTCGGTTTCAGGCGCCCCAAGGAGACCCGACCCAGGCAAACGCGCAAACGCGCGAAGGGCGTTCCCCGGCATAGGCGGCCGATGTTTGGAGAAGATGACACGGTCAAAGGCGCGGAAAGGAGAAGGGCCCCCGTTGCTTTGGGGACTCTTTTTTTGGGGCCAAAGGAAGCCAAACACTTGAAACCCTCAACTTGAATCCCAGTTTTTTGCCCCCCCCCCCCCCACGAAAAAAAAGAGGCAGCCACGGCTTTCCTTTTGGTTTCCCTTGAAGACACTTCCATAAGAGGGGGCTCACCTTTCGCCGCAAAAACTTGGTGCTGCTGATCCCTCTGCAAAAAGTGAACAACTGTTTGTGGGGTTTAGCAAGGAAAACCCAACTTGATTTCAACCAAACAGTGTTTCAGTCCAAAGATCCGTTGCCCAATAGCAGTCAAAAAAAATCGGGTGCCACCCCAATGACCGCCTGGGCCCAGACACGGCACGCTGGAGGTGCTGCCTCCGCGGGCGCAGCTCATGAGCTCTTGCCGCAGCTTCAGCCCCGAGTCGTCAGATTCATAGCTGGGGGTTCTTCCATTTAGTGAAGGCTTAAAGGAAGAAAACAAAAAAGTCCAGTAGTGATGAATTCCCTTTCAAAACCAACAAGGGGGGGAAAAATGCTCTTCAGCAAATGGAGGGTTTCCCTGGTGAATGGATGGCATAAGACGCATCTAAGACGCTGGAACCCATCTATTTCTAACCAAACAACAATCAAAGGACGCCTTTTTTATACTTTGAAGAACCTGGTGTTTCATGGTAAGTACGCTCTATGTTCGTCAGGTGTTGGAATCATACCCTCACAAAGCGGGATTGGGGAGGGGGTATTTTCCAAATATGGAGTGGACAAAGACAAGTGGAGGAAGGTGTCCGTTTTGACTAACCTTGCCAAAGGGCACGGTGCCCTCACAACACAACCACATTTTGGGTGCGCCCCAATGGTTGGCCCAAAAAGGGATGGCGTTCAGGTCTCCCTTGAAAATCAACAAGCAAAAGAGGGCTTCCATTCTGGTCCATGTCAAGTGAACATTCATGCAAAACGGGTAAAACGATGTCTAAAGGGTCCCCAGTGTTAACTGCCTAGCCAGGTCGGCACAAGTTTCCCCTCCAACTAACTGGATCAACCATTTTTGGTGGGCGTTCTAAAGAAAGGGCAGGGAATGACGGTTTTGGGAATGACGGTTTGGGGAATAACAAGGGATTTCCTAATAAGCCATATAGGGGATGGATTTTGTCGGGGTCATTTCAATTCTCATTCCCTGCATATCGAACCAGCAACTAGGTCCTCCAGTAGAGAGGGTAGAATAAGGGTACCCTTTTTCTTTCTATTTTAGTAGGGGAACCCTCCCCAAAAAAGGGGTGAGAAAGGGCCCTACTGGGGGACCTAGGCAAGTAAAACCCCAAACCCAGCGCCAACGGACTCCGCCTGCGCCGTCTCGGAAGGGCGACGCCGGCGACAGCGTCCCACTCAGCGCGCCCAGCGCGCTGGCGGGCGCGCCGGGCACTGCAAGCGGTGCGCTGGGCACTGCAAGCGGTGCGCTGGGCGCTGCAAACTGCCTGGCACCGACTCAGAGTAAATCAGGGGGCCCGAAATGGGTCTGACTTTTTTTGCCGAGTACCCTTTGCTCGGTTTTTAAAGGGAAGCAGACAAGACGAAAAGCCTCCTGGAATTATTTTCTCTATATATATATATATGTGTACGTATATATATATATATATGTGTATATATATATATATATATATTGGGGGGAGCAAAAGAAATGACACCCCCAAATGCGTCCTAAATAACAACCGATGTCGATCGCTTGCACCCCGTCGCGCACCGAGATTCTGCCAGGGCGGTGTGCTCCTGGGCCGAAGCAAGTCTCTGGTGTCATCCATTTGCGGATACGTCCCATGGAAACAATGAGAACATATGTCAGTGATAGATTTCCCTTTAAAATCAACAGGGGATCTAGAAAAAAAAATGAGCAGATGGAAGTTGTGATGCCAAGTGGGAGAGTCGACGACTCAGTTTGTTTGATAATTGGACCCCGTTGATAAAGAAGATTGACTTTGCCTTCAAGCCTTCTTTTCCGCAACCAACAAGTGTTGTATCAAAACAGAAGAAGGTGCGGATTGCAACCAGCCCAAAATGTCTAAGTAAGTCCACGTGCTGCGTTTTGAAAGGAAACAGGCTAACTTAGCTTGAAAGGAAGTGTCTTCACAAAACCGCTTCGCCCGCCCCGTTGAAGTGACAGTGGGTCTTGGCCAATCATCAGATCATTTCCAAAACACAAAGTAATCATGGGGGTTGGGGGGAGGGGGAGGGGGAGGGGGGCTCTAAGTAAGGGCTTATTAAGGGCTTATTTGGGCTCCCTCCTCCCCAGCTCCTGACATGGTCGTCCCCTCCCCCCCCCCGATGTGCGGTACCCAAGTGGTTGGGCGTCCCATACCCATGCGGCAAATTAGAGGGTTTCCTTGTTCCCTTATACTTGCAGGCAACTCACTACGTCACATGTTCTTTTCTGCCAAAGCCCGATTTCTCCACGCCCAAGGGCGATGAAGGTGGCTATCCTATCGAGTAACACCTTGGAACCATCGAACACCTAGGGGCCATACCCTGAGTGGTTCCCTTGCTGGTTTCAAACATCTGTTGGGCCAAAAGGTGAGCTTCAAAAGATGTGTCCAACTAGGGGGATTCTAAACATAGTGGTTCTCCCTTTGATTTCCCTTGAGCAACTACACACGCCAAAAGAACAAAACAGCTGCAAACCAAAAAACACATACATACATACACATACATATATATATATATATACCCACACACACACACACTCTCCTAGCTGTGAAAGCAACTCGGCGGAGAACTGCAGCTTCCGTCCTTCTGCAGGGCAGCCAGAGCCTCCCGTGCCTTCGTCAATTCGCGGCTCGGGAGAATGGGCGAAGGGGCTTCCCCCTTTGGCTCTAACTGGTTCAACTGCATGGTTCGTGTTCTTTAGGGCTCCTCTCCCTGATTTTGAGGGGGAAACTTAAATGCTAGGAAGCCAACGTCTTGGGCCCCGTCCAACAATCCGCACGAGCCTCGTCCCGCTGCGCGCTCGCCTTCGCACGCTCTGCCTGGACAGCTTTCCGCCGGACAAAACTAGCCCAACCTACCTAGGTTCTCCCAAGAGGACACGGGAAACTTGGGAAGAGCACCCTTCGATGTGTTGTTGGCCCTCCAGGTTCTCCCTGAACAGTAGACTACCAATTCAATGCTAGTGTCAGATGCTCAAATGCGTGTGGAAATAATAGGGGACCACCCCCCAACAAAAGGTTCCCTTTGGTCTCCCTTTTTTTAACCTCAGAAGGGCGCCTTCAAAAAAGACACATGGCTGTGGGTCAAAACCAATGGTACCATTTGGGGTAGGTGCACCACCCATTTTAGAACCTATTTTAGTGGGGAATGGGATTTTCACTGGGGGTACGGCTTTTGACCCATGGCCACCTTGGAATGCGACCTCAAGAAGCACCTACCACCTACCTAGTTCAAGGACTTCCTTGCTTATCGTTTTCGGAGGTAAGAATTCTTCGGAACATCCGCCCTCTCAATCCTTCCAAGCCCTTGAGGACCCTATTTTTCCACACTTCAACACCCCCCCCGAAACTTTGTGTTGTTGACCTCCATTGGACCTCTTAAGCGCATGCCCCTTTGGGCGTCAGGTCTCGTGTCTCGCCCAGTGCGCCTCGACTTCCATGAGCTCGCTCTGAAGCCTCAAGACCAGGGCCTGTCAGCTGGAGCTCTTGTGACCAGCACCCAAAAGCACCCACCACCACCCACCACAACCCACCCACTACCACCAAACCACCACCAGCAAGCAGCACCACCAAGGCGCTTTCGTGTTTTGTTTCTCCTTTTTTTCTTCTCGGCAATGCGGCGTACCGAAGCATCGGATGGGATACGCCATCCCGAAGTGGTCTCACATCTCGGACACCATGGGGGGAGCAACAACTGAAGGTACTCCATTGTGTGTTCAGGAAAGCCAAAGGGAAAAAAACAACAACAAGGGGAAGTTCCCTCACCCAAGTCCAACTTCGGAACTTCTCTGGAACCCAACCGAACTCACGCGTTGCCCAAACCCGGTGGATTGATCCACAGCTGTCAAACCCATGTGAGGCGCGGTCGAAACGTGCTTCCCCGCAAAGAGCCCATAGCAAAGCGAGACGGGATCCGTCTGGATGTTGCGAGACTTCTGCGTCCCTCCTTGTCGTCCCTCCCAAATGACCAGTCTGACCGAACCATGTGAGTCATCGCTGGTTTGGATGGGTGGGATTTTGAACCCCATCTTGAAAAAGGGTGCAGGGAAACCACTCCTCCAAACCGGCTCTGTGGTTCGCCCTGGCGCTTCTTGCGGAACCCTCTGCCAGGGTAGTTGTTTTTCTCCGACGTGCTGCGGGCAAAGACCCCTTCGGCTCCTGGGGGAAAAAAAAAGGGCGCCTTTCAAAACATCAGATGTGGGGGGGGTGATCAATGTGGCCGTGGGTCAAAATTCAGGAAACCCCTGGTGAACATCAAAATAAGTGGCAAATGGATGTTCATCCACCCCAAAATGGCTCGCCATAGGTTACGCCCCATGGCCATGTGGCTGTGGCTCAAAAAAGGTGTACCAAAATGGCACCTTGGTCCATTGAACCAAAGACTATAGAACATGTGTAACCCTAGCTCTCAAATTTTGAGCCACAGCCAGGTAGCTTTCCCAGGTGGGGGAAGTCGTCTTCGGTGCTTCGCCTTCATGTCCTCCTGGTCGCTGTCGTCGGCTTCAGTGGAGGCCAGGGACACCGCGCCTCTCATGGAGACCCACTGGAAAGGTCCCTCGAAAGGAGGTGGCTTTCCGTTAGGACTGGATGTCTGCGACATGTCTGTCCCACCATGTCCTTGCGGAACTCCTGATAGCTCCTTGGCTCCCTACTTGACTTGGTGGCGAAATCTGCTCCCCTGCTAAAAGTGACTAACTTTTAGTGGTTTAATACGGAAAACCCATTAGTTGGCAAAAAGTTATTAAAGTCCTAGCATCCAAGCAAAATGCACCAAAGGAAAGGAGGGTGTGTTGCTTAAGGTAAAGGAAGTTGTGTCCTTTGAGGTACCCCCCATGTTGCGGGGTTTCGTGAGAGGGAAAGGAAGCTGTTGTCATGAAAGGAAGTTCAAACATTTTGGGGTTCTTTGAGACAAACCCAAAAGGAGAATCGGAATCGCCCCCCTCATGTTGGGAGTGTTGAACGGGAAGTCAAAAAAGAAACATGGTGCCATCTTGGGGCCTCTCATTTTTGGAGTTCCCCGTTGAACCCAAAAGGACAAGTTCCATGTCGGTGGGGAGGATACCCCGTTTGGGGCGTGAAAAAGCGGGGCTAGGCTCCATGTTCTCAGTATGGGAATGGACCCTCGAACCTATACTATAACATACGACGATCCAGTGAGCTAAAAATTATTATTCCATGGTTTTCCGTTAAGAACAAGCAAGACTTCATGACTGAGGTGTCAGGAAACTCTACAAATAGTTGGTTTACATGCAATCAAAACGCGACTAGATTTAACACACAGCAGGCATGCTTGCTTAAGACACGCATAGCCAGCCAAGCTCCATTCTGATCGGACCCACTCATTCCACTCGGCCCCCTTTCTATCACGCCAACGAACCTCGGGCAAACACCAGAAACCGGACAGCCCAAATGGATTCCATGATGTCCAGTCTTGATGTTGGAAGAAAAAGCTCACTTCCTGAGTGGATTTTCCAAAAGTTTCAACCATTCATCTACAACCAAAATGATCTGCTCAAGGAGAACAAGTCCAGAAACCCAGGGAGTGAGGAAGCTGAACGCGGCGAGGCCCACCTGCATTGGCTTCCAGCCTTAGTGCTCTGAACCGGGGGAAAATGGACGGACAACTCCAAAACGGGGATGTCGGTTTTAGGGGAGCGTTCCCTCTGTAATTAAACAGGTCCAACACCCGAAAAGCAGGATTTCCAAATAAAAAGGACCTTTGTGACTGAAACTGCTGGTTGTAGCCCCGACAAAAGGGGTGAGCTCGAATGCAGAAACCTCCGGGAAAGAAGCCTCTACCACCCTCCGCACCGTTCGCTTTGCATTCGAACATCCCCTTGAGTGGCTCAAAGAACTCCGTAAAATCTCATGGAAAAAGGGGCGCTTCCAAGGGAAACTGGACCTGGGGCATGGAAAAAAGGCGCACCTCCCGTTGCCCAAGGGAATGGGTCCGCCCTCCCTTTGTTCGACTCCAGGCGCGCGACTCTCTGTCGGCATCCTGCCAGATCCGCCATGACATGACGAACGCTGTCGCGACCGCGTGACTTGCAGAACGGTAAAACCTGGCGCTTTGCCATGGGGCCAGTACCCCGCCTAGGCAACCCCCAGCAGTTCTGAGCCTCTGGGTTCCCTTTCCGTGGCCAAATTCCCCCCCCCCCAAAGTGCCACTTGGACAAATAGGTTGTCAAAAATTGGGGAACTCCTTGAATGGCTGGTTCCTTTAGGTTTCCCTTTACCCCGAAACACGGGTAGCCTAACAAATGGGCGGTTTTTCAAGCAACCACACCCGAAGGCATCAGTGCATCAGTTCCCCTTGGCTTTTCTGTTAAAGCAATCAGGAACTCGGGCTCACAGTTGCATCTGACCCAGTGTAAGCGGCTGGTTGGTTTCTACTCACGTCAAATCCTTGCGCTTGCCCAAGGCAGAAAACACACGAATCCAAAAAGCCCAACCCCCGTGAGCCGTGGTCAAATATGCTGCTGCGCGGTACCGGACATGCGGAATGAGTGATCTTTGTGGTTGAGATTTAGCACGTCTCCCACAATATCGTAAACCTCAAATTTACCATGGACTACAACAAATTCTAAGACCGAATCTCCTTATGCCGTCTGGTCTTGAAAGCCAGCAAAGGAACCCTCCCTAGTGTCTTCATCCGGACAAAAGGGCTGATGACCACCGCTATGAATTCCAAGCAAGCATGTCATGACCATTCCAAATGCCATTCCTTTAGGAACCTTTGCCATGGCTATCTGATACATCAGGGGTTGAAACACCCTTTGGGCCTGATGCTTACTCCCCAGCAGGACATACAATCAACCGGGGGTCCTTTGACCAAAAGGAGATTCCTCTACTGATGGATTGTGCGAGAAAGTTCCATGCTACTCTGCAGCTATCGAAAAACCAGAACTAAGAGAATCTCCCCCCGAGCAACCTTGAGTATTCGCTCATATCCCCGAATCGGCGCTCCATTTTGCCCAAAGATTGGAATTCAGAAATTGTGGGTGTGGGTGAGTGATCAAACCTGGCTTTGCAGTCCCCAAAACCATGCAAACAACCCAGAGTGCGGCTGCACCTATTTAACCCACTTCTGGCTGGTGTTAAAAAGTATATCCAACACAAAACCAGTATATTTGGGGGGGCCCTAACAAGAAAGCACGTTTTAAAGAGTATATCAGAAGGAAAACCAGTATATTTGAGGGGGCCCCTAAAACAATTGGCACACCCATTCGGACCAAAGGGGGAGGGGGGAGGGTGCTTTGGCACCTCTGTCGAAGCAGGC
>CAUJNA010000757.1:869767-906899 GCA_963377175.1 Effrenium voratum
CCAAACCTGTAGTCAGATCCCCTGCTCATTTTTTTTAAACTTGTAGGTTATATGGGACCCAACCACTAAACCAACTGAAAACAGCGAAGGCAAATAAAAAATAAAATATAAAACAATAAAAAAGAACCTTCTGGAACCAAACGGGCTTGCCCCAAGTCACCTGCTGGACTGTCCCTAGCCCGGATCTAAGTACACGTCCTCAAAATACTTCGAATCCGTAGGGACAGCCCCATCTCCCAAAATCCACCAGGCGTGTATTAATCCGGGGTTCTCATCAATTGGCCCAGGGACTGTGCAAAGGAGCGCTACTTGTTGTTTAAAAAAATCACCTGTTTGTTTCTTATATGTATATAATAAGAAAATATCATGATTCGTATGATACATCTATATCTATATATCACATAAATCCTAGCGGTCATGGTAATGAGCGAAAACTGTATGGCCTACCTATCTGCGTGACTTCTCACCTCGGAAAAATCTCGGAAAACGTCTGGCCTGCCTTCAGGCTTCCTCTTGCAGCCCTTGCTGACCACAAGTGAACAGATCAAAACATTTCAGCTTCTCAGCTCATCCCAAAACCACAAAACCTGAAAAGGGTTCTACCTCTAAGTGAGTCGCAGGCAACACTGGCATTTAAGGAGCTTACGCCCAAAACCAGGGCCAAAAATGGTGGGCATCTGTCCAAACTTAGGTCTGGCTGGGACTGCGTAGGCATTCTGGTTTTGGCTCTTCCTTTCTTTTCTACATTCCAGAGCTCACTTGCCCAAAGGAGGTGGAAACCTTTGGCACCATGACCAAGAATGGAAACGCGGGAAACCCAAAAGGTCAAAAGAGCGATTCGCTTTCGCCGCGCGAGCCAGTGGTCCAAGAACCTTTTTGCGAGCCTGGCAGCCTGGCTCAAAACCTCTGCCCAGCTGCGCCTTTAACAGCCCCAGCACCTTGAACCGAATCTCCTTTTGAACCCGCCCCAAACCCCGATCAAGGCGATGTGGGCAAAAGACCCCTGGCTCCCAGCTTTTGTCTTCCACAAACTCGGCGGTAGCCGGCGTCAGCGCCTTCACCCAGAGGGGCGGCAAAAAAGACTTAAGCTGACCTGGCCTGCGGCGAACCTACTTGGTTGACGTTGAAAGGGGAGCAACAATTTAAATTTTAGCAGTTAAGTGGGGATTTCAACCACTAAACCACGACAAACAAAAATGACTCAAATGTTTCCCAACAACCCTGGATACGATCCCTCCCGCCTCTCTTTTTCCCCAATCCCGCACCCCAAAAACCCGCGGGGGCGTTCCCAAAAGCCCCGGCGCCTTGGCCGTGGCCTCGTAGGCGTAGCTCCACTGCCGCAGCCTGGGCGGCTCGCGGGCTGCGCTTCGCGGGACGGGGCGCGAGCGAGACGCGGGGGGCGTGGGGCGTGGGGGAAAAACGGGCGGAGATGGGCTTGGGCCATGAGCCAATGGGGAGGGGCGAGCGACCAAGGCCTAGTAAAAGCTGGGAATGGGTTCCTTTTTGGGGGCTTGAACTTGTGATCGGTTGGGAATGGGTTCCTTTTTGGGGGCTTGAACTTGTGATCGGTTGGGAATGGGTTCCTTTTTGGGGGCTTGAACTTGTGATCGGTTGGGAATGGGTTCCTTTTTGGGGGCTTGAACTTGTGATCGGTTGGGAATGGGTTCCTTTTTGGGGGCTTGAACTTGTGATCGGTTGGGAATGGGTTCCTTTTTGGGGGCTTGAACTTGTGATCGGTTGGGAATGGGTTCCTTTTTGGGGGCTTGAACTTGTGATCGGTTGGGAATGGGTTCCTTTTTGGGGGCTTGAACTTGTGATCGGTTGGGAATGGGTTCCTTTTTGGGGCTTGAACTTGTGATCGGTTGGAATGGGTTCCTTTTTGGGGGCTTGAACTTGTGATCGGTTGGGAATGGGTTCCTTTTTGGGGGCTTGAACTTGTGATCGGTTGGGAATGGGTTCCTTTTTGGGGGCTTGAACTTGTGATCGGTTGGGAATGGGTTCCTTTTTGGGGGCTTGAACTTGTGATCGGTTGGGAATGGGTTCCTTTTTGGGGGCTTGAACTTGTGATCGGTTGGGAATGGGTTCCTTTTTGGCTTGAACTTGTGATCGGTTGGGAATGGGTTCCTTTTTGGGGGCTTGAACTTGTGATCGGTTGGGAATGGGTTCCTTTTTGGGGGCTTGAACTTGTGATCGGTTGGGAATGGGTTCCTTTTTGGGGGCTTGAACTTGTGATCGGTTGGGAATGGGTTCCTTTTTGGGGGCTTGAACTTGTGATCGGTTGGGAATGGGTTCCTTTTTGGGGGCTTGAACTTGTGATCGGTTGGGAATGGGTTCCTTTTTGGGGGCTTGAACTTGTGATCGGTTGGGAATGGGTTCCTTTTTGGGGGCTTGAACTTGTGATCGGTTGGGAATGGGTTCCTTTTTGGGGGCTTGAACTTGCGATCGGTTGGGAATGGGTTCCTTTTTGGGGGCTTGAACTTGTGATCGGTTGGGAATGGGTTCCTTTTTGGGGGCTTGAATTTGTGATCGGTTGGGAATGGGTTCCTTTTTGGGGCTTGAACTTGTGATCGGTTGGGAATGGGTTCCTTTTTGGGGGCTTGAACTTGTGATCGGTTGGGAATGGGTTCCTTTTTGGGGGCTTGAACTTGTGATCGGTTGGGAATGGGTTCCTTTTTGGGGGCTTGAACTTGTGATCGGTTGGGAATGGGTTCCTTTTTGGGGGCTTGAACTTGTGATCGGTTGGGAATGGGTTACTTTTTTGGGGGCTTGAACTTGTGTCGGTTGGGAATGGGTTCATTTTTGGGGGCTTGTTGAACTTGTGATCGGTTGGGAATGGGGTTCCATTTTGGGGGCTTGAACTTGTTGATCGGATGGATATGGGTTCCTTTTTTGGGGGCTTGATGGAACTTGTGATCGGTTGGGAAGGGTTCCTTTTTGGGTGGTGGGCGGTGATATTGTGGGGGCCTCAGAATGGGTTCCTCTTTTGGGGGGCTTGACTTGTGATCGGTTGGGATTGGGTTCCTTTTTGGGGGCTTTGAAACTTGTGGATCGGTTGGGAATGGGTTCCTTTTTGGGGCTTGGGCTTTGAAACTTGGATCGGTTGGAATTTTGGGTTCTTTTTGGGGCTGACAGGACTTGTGGTCGGTTGGGAATGGGTTCCATTTTGGGGGCTGGATACATGTGATCGGTGGGACTGGGTTCCTTTTTGGGGCTTGAACTTGTTATCGGATGGGAATGGGTTCATTTTTGGGGCTTTTGAACTTGTGATCGGTTTGGAAATGGGTTCTTTTTGGGGGCTTGAATTGTGGTTCGGTTGGGAATGGGTTCCTTTTTGGGGGCTTGAACTTGGGAATGGGTTGGGGGCTTGACTTGTGATCGGTTGGGGAATGGGTTCCTTTTTGGGGGCTTGGTGATCGGTTGGGAACTTTTTGTGAATCGGTTGGGAATGGGTTCCTTTTTGGGGGCTTGAACTTGTGATCGGTTGGGAATGGGTTCCTTTTTGGGGGCTTGAACTTGTGATCGGTTGGAATGGGTTCCTTTTTTGGGGGCTTGAACTTGTGATCGGTTGGGAATGGGTTCCTTTTTGGGGGCTTGAACTTGTGATCGGTTGGGAATGGGTTCCTTTTTGGGGGCTTGAACTTGTGATCGGTTGGGAATGGGTTCCTTTTTGGGGTTTTTTTGGGGGCTTGAACTTGTGATCGGTTGGGAATGGGCTCCTTTTTGGGGGCTTGAACTTGTGATCGGTTGGGAATGGGTTCCTTTTTGGGGGCTTGAACTTGTGATCGGTTGGGAATGGGTTCCTTTTTGGGGGCTTGAACTTGTGATCGGTTGGGAATGGGTTCCTTTTTGGGGGCTTGAAATTGTGATCGGTTGGGAATGGGTTCCTTTTTGGGGGCTTGAACTTGTGATCGGTTGGGAATGGGTTCCTTTTTGGGGGCTTGAACTTGTGATCGGTTGGGAATGGGTTCCTTTTTGGGGGCTTGAACTTGTGATCGGTTGGGAATGGGTTCCTTTTTGGGGGCTTGAACTTGTGATCGGTTGGGAATGAATTGGAATGCCGCCGGCCATAGGTCTGTTGCATGCAGTTCATAATGACCACGTTGACCAGGTAGGTACTCCAGATCCGTCACACACCCATCCACTATAATTTCGTCTTGGGGCTTTTTAGGGATGCGTGATTTCATGTTGACTACATATGAAACGGAACCAGAACACATTGTTTGCTTTGCCTCCGAGTTGGGTCGGGAACTGGGGACCAATATGTGGGAAATTGAATCAACAAACTCACAAAGCCAGGCAATTGCAGGTGTCCGACTCGCTTTGAGATCGACCAGTTGAGACCCCCCCAGAGGCCTGACCACCTTTTTTCCTTGCTCTTCAAGAAATGCCGGGTGTTCGTTGGGACGTGACCTATGTGACCACAAGACCCGGTTCTTTCCGAAGCCCCACCCCCCTACCTGTTGGTTGATGTTTAGCTTACCTCGATTGAGGGGAACCCATTGAACTCAGAACTGGCTGCGGTTTGGAACATACTCTACGCACGAATCCTTCGATGGGCCCTTTAGGAGCTCTTTAAACATTATACCCTCGCACTCACCAATACCCGGGTAGACTAATTTCAGACCATTCTCTGATTATGACTCAGGTAATCAGACGGATTGATGGGCGGGGGTGCTGAAAAACCGTTGTTGATTGTGACTTACTTACATGCTGTTGCTCAGCAAAGAATGACCTTCCAGGTCTTTGAATGAACTGGCGCTATGTGGGGTTCAAGGGCCCTATTTGAGGTCTTCGGCTCCGAGGATATATATGTTCTGAGACCAGATTTCTTCTTGGAACTGATTTTTTTGCCGGGCAAGTTGCTTTTTCACTTGGCCCCACGTTGGTCAACGACTCAGAGTCAAAGGCCGGTATGGAGTGGAACTCAAAGGGCCTGGTACGTGCCCGAATTTTGAACCTCCTACATAGGATGATGCCCTGGTTTAAAGGAAATGTATGATTGACGGTCAAACAAAACTGTTTGTATGAAAGGTGGTTGTGCGGAAAACCTGGCTTGTCCCGCCATGTAGCGTACCAATAACTCATATTGTCAGCACCTCAACCTTTCCAACAATCATGGAAGTGGACAAGGGGCCAAGCAAAGGCTCGGCAGTCTGCAACATCCTCCTGTCCGCTTCGATGATTGTTGAAGGTAGGGTAAGGAAACAAGGGGGACGCCTCCACCATCCTCACGAGACCCCTCTTGATCGACCGGGGGCTTATGATTTCCGGGTAAGGAAACTAGGCACACCCCACTCAGACCCTGCGAATCAAGTAAAGCTGAGCTTTCATGAATCTTGATATCGCCTGTGCTATTCGTTGGGGGTCCAGTTGAGGGCATGCAGATCACTTGAGGGAACGGCCCTATCAACCAGCTAGGTCACCTATCCAAGAAACCAACTACGGAAAATTATGTCCAAACAACTTCCACCAAGCAGGTGTACGAAACTTTTATATAACCAAGTTACTAGGGACCAACTACAGGAAGACTTTTTGCTGGGTGTTTAACAAACTTCCTATTGAAATCCCTGCTGGTTCCTGTGCACCTAGCTTGATTTCCCCCTTTCTGAACCTGACCCGAACGCTGTCTATGCGCTTTCCGGCGGCCTTGAGGCCTCCTCCTCATGCTGCACCACGGAAAATGCCTCGCATTTGCTGCGTGGGCAGTGGGTGGGGGACTGCTCCGGTCATATATGGATCTGTGTATATGTATATTTATTTGTATATATATATATATATATAATAGGGGGAGCGCTCTGTAATTTGAGAATCTGACGTTTGGGTGTATGCCAAGGGTTGATTCGCGAGAAAGTCATGTCAGATCAAACATGTCTGAATGTCCCTTAACCAAGCTTGGTATTGACATATCTTGAAATCAAGCAAACCGGGAATTTGGGACCAACATGAAGCGAAATTTTGTTCGGTGCCTTTGGGTGAAGCTCGGAAGGTGGTGTGTTCAGGTCCGAGCGCAAACGCTGGACAATTTGAAGGATTCTAGGGCAGCTCAAAGTTGTTGAAAGCACCAGCCAACGATGCCAGCAGGATGTCCTACTGCTTGCCCCCAAAACGCCAAGACATTTCTTGCCTGCAAAGGCAAGTACAAACCGGCTAGGTATCCTTTTTGCATGGTCATCCCCAGGCCATCGACATGTCCGGCAAGCCGCCCAATGGATTCTGCAGAAAGTGGACTCCTTCCGTCCCCGCCACAGCCCGCCACAGCCCGCGCTTACGGTTCATGAAGCCAAATGGGTCAACAGCCCGGCCGCCCAGCGAACATCCCATTCAATCCAACCACTAAAAACCGGTTCTAAAATGGGTGGTGAAGACACCCCAAAATGGGATCCCATTGGTTCTGACCCACAGCCAAATGGGCGTGGCTCAAAAAACCGGTACCAAAATGGAACCCTGGTAAGTGGAAACATGGACCAAAACCTGCGTAACCCTAGCTCTTTATCTTTGAGCCACACCCAAATGGGAGGGCCCAAATCTCCAGAACCGCTCCGAGCCGACAGCTGGGCGAGTTCCGAGATGCCATGCCCCCCGGGCCCCTCCTGCGCGGCATTCTCCTCGCTCAGGGCGAGGATCCGCAGCTCCTTTTCCTGTCGATCAGTGGGGGTTGAGCCACAAGGAGAAAACCATCACTTTCTTGTCTTCTTTTTGGGGGGCGGGGGGGGGCGGCTTATCTTGACACATACCTCTAGGGGTTGATTTTCCTGTTCCATTCTTTTCATCGTTCTTTTCAAAAGCCAGCCATTTCTCCAGGGTGTTTGGTGGTTTTCTAGAAAGACTCAGATCCCTGGGTTTAGAATGGGGAAGTTATCCCTAGAATACCCCTTTGGCCCAAAGGGATTTACCCCCCAAATCCCGAAGTGATCCCTGAATCGCCCCATCAGACAATGGGATCTGATGCTCAAACCAGGTGCAGGGGCTTCCCTTCGGCGCTTCGGCACCTTGCCTAGCAAGAATCAAGTTGAATTCACAGCCACCTTAGAACACCTCAACATAAGTGTGGGAATCACTCGAGCTATACATATTATATATATATATATATATAGATAGGCAATTATGTTTCCATACCAGCACCCTCCAAGGGTGGTCCATAAGAAACCTGATGTGCCCTGCAAGCCATTTTTTAGGTACCAATTGACCCTAGGAAAATGCTGGTATGTGAGTGTGCTTAAGGCTTGAACTCAATTCATCGGCTTTAACGCGTGTCCGGTGTACAGGGAGCGGCTGGAGAAGTTCCAGAGGGTTAAGGGTGGAAGGCCTCGAAAATTCCAATAAGGGTTCGATGTTCATGGAAGCCTTCTTCAAGTTGCTGCTGGCGGTCCTGGCTGCTGAACTTGGATTGGGCATATTTACATCCGTCGATGTGGTTTTTTAAGGGCAAATGATGGCGTTGCGCGGGGAAGGTGCGCTTTGCAATGTTGAGACGTCGAGAGCCGCGGCGAACCCAGGGATCCCATGACCCCTACATGGGTGAGCTATGCTAGGTCCTCCAGTGAGAGGTTAGAATAGGGGTACCCTTTTTTTCTGTAGTCAATTTCAGTAGGGGAACCCTCCCATCCAAAAAAGGGGAGAGAAGGGCACCTAGCTGGGGGACCTAGTATGGGTCAATCCAGAGCCTATGGAACCACAGCCAGCCGCGCACGCGTATCCTTTTTGGTGCGAAGCGCTCCGCTGTGATTGTTAAAACTGTAGCCCCTGTTGTGGCGTCACTGTTCTGTCTAGTGACATCATTAAAAGGCCATGGGTCAAAAGCCCGGTTATCCCCGACTAAAATAGGTTCTAAAATGGGTGGTGAATTCACCTACCCCCAAAATGGGATCCCCTTGGTTTTGACCCACAGCTCTCTGTCTTCACAGGTGGAAGCGTTAAAACTGCGATGGATGTCCCATCGCCTCTACATCACGCTGCACGACTCGGCATCTGACCCGCGATGCTTTCCGATGCCATGATCGCTGTCACCGTGAAAGCCCCACGACCTGTCTTCTTTCCAGCGCAATACGCCTTCACCTGCATCCGGATGAGACCACCGTTGCATGCAGTTTCCCTGTCTGTCATTTTCTGGAGCTCCTTTCGCAAAAGCCGATCCCAAGGCGAAAAGATCTTCACCTGACATACCGCACGGTCCTGGTTCACTGTTGGGGACGCCGGAGTGGGAGCACACTTCGCCAGAGGTATTGGAACCCATTGTGGCGCTCAGTCAGCAAACGGGTGCGCGAAAACGAAACCGAAGACTTGGACCGAAGGCTTCGGTTGAGGCAAACAGTATGTCATGTGCACATGCATGCAGACATGGTAATCTGCCACTCCTGACATCAAGTCCCCAAGAAAGGTATGTGATCCTGAGCCTTCAGTTGATAGAAACATGTCTGCTCCCTCGCCTGTTACACATGTCTGGACCGGTTCAATTAGATATGGCTCGTGGACGGTTCCTCAACCAATGGAACTGACCAACTCACTTCCGATCGAGTGGATTGGCAAAACAAGTAAGCGAACTTCTTACTTCCCCCCTTTTACCACTAAAAGTCCAAATCCAAAAAGTAACTCAAGTCCATCAACGCAGGAAGTGAGCCAGAAACAACACAAACACATCCCGAGTCGCTCCTACATTTCTACCCTCTGTCCAACAAGCGGAAGTCTTCGCACACTTTCCTTTTTTGCTTCCATGAGTGTTGGAGCAGGGTAAACCACCTCGGTTGCTTTCTGCTCCCCTGCTAAAAGTTTAACTTTTAGTGGTTTAATTTGAAAAACCCACTAGTTGGCAAAAAGTTAAAGTCCTAACATCCCTTGGCAAAATGCACCAAAGCTACTGGGTCACGCCCACTCCTCGTAAGCCAGCTTTGGCGTGAAACAACCATATATGCACATTTTTTAATGAATCAACCTATACTTCAAAACCCTTTCAAAATAGATGGAAGTGACAAGTCAAAGACACCCTCTTTCCACCATGTGTAAACTCCTGCACGTGGTTCTTCGGCCCTTCCCAAGCGATCGGAATCGTCGGAGTCGCGGAGTTCGGGCGTGCCTCCAAGGCTTGCGCTTGGCGACGGCCGGCCTAGCTGAGATTGCAAAAGCTGGCGCGATAGGTTCCGGGAATGACCCAGAGCGGGTGTTGGGAATGAACCCTTTTTGGGGGGTTCCCTTACCCTCCCAGCAGCTAACATGGAAGTGCACAGACCCCTGTAGAAAAACTACTTTCCTCTTGGAAAGGGCCTTTTGCACTTCCATGTTAGTTGGTGGGAGGGTCGCCGGTTGGACGGTTTATTCGGATCACTCCATAGCTCATTCTGTGAGAACCAGCAAGATTGGGCCTGGAAGCTCGCTTGAGTCTACCATTTGCTCGCTGCCCCCAAAGACGTTGCCTGTCACCACAAATTGGAGGATTGATTTTCAGTAATTGATCAAAATGGCTGTGGGTCAAAACCAATGGTACCATTTTCGGGTAGGTGCACCACCCAGTTTTGTCTATTATAGTGGGGATTGGGATGTTCACTGGCGGTACGGGATCTGACCCATGGCCAAATGTTCATCCACTGTTAGTGGGCGGGGACAGGATCCAAGGTGCTATGTTCACTTTGGTTTCAAGGAAACCAAAAGGAAAACCGTGTTTGGGGTCCGAATCTTGGTTGACGTTGAAAGGGGAGCAAACCAAAAAGCAGTTAAGTGAGAATTTCCCACTAAACCACAATAAGCAAAAATGTGAAATGTTTCCCAACAACAACCATGTTATTTGACAAGCCATGTCCAATTCAGACCGACTCACTCCTCACCCGATTGGGCTATCAACAACTGGTAGCCTCAACGAAAAGTTCCCCCGGCTGACGGGTGGTTTCTTTGGTCATACCATACGAGGATTGGACGAGGGTGGCACGGTCGTGCCCCCGGGTTTAGGGATCAGACCCTTGAACATGAGCAAAAGACCGTGACTCCATGCTCAAGCAGCACTCTCTGGTTCCCAAGTCCACCCCATTTCACCCCACAAAGCGGACGCTAACAGGGCACAAAATCATTCCACCAACCCGGGTCGTGGATTCTGTCTGGATTCTATGCGTTGTTGGACGAGGTTTAAGGTACCAAAAGGTTTTCGTCGGGCTGCCCGTTTTCAGATCGGCGAAAAGTGAACTAAGTCTTAGTGGTTTAGTGAAAAAACTACCCACCAAACCCGAAAAGGCCCAAAACCTATGGCTGGCGACCACCAAGTTTAGGGTACCCCCAAAATGGTAGTTGTTCTTTCGGCGTCCCTTTGAAAGCCACGAAAAAATGTACAAAAAGAAGACTGACCCATATGTTGGCACGTTTTGGGACTGCCTTGTGGTTGGAGGGAAACCTGACAAGGAAAAACGTGGGGCGCGTTTGGTTGCGCTCCCTTGTGATTGGTTTTTACCGAGAAACCTTGGGACAGCTGGATGGATGGGATGTTGCCGGAAACTTCTGATGGGTGGAGCTCTCGGCCGTTGGCGGTTGATGGCCGGGCCGAATCGGATGGTGCTGACTCGAGCTTGACTTGCTTGACGTTGGAAGGGGAGCAACAAATTGAGAACTTTAGCAGCTAAGTGCTTGAATTCCATCCACTAAACCACAATAAGCAAAAATATAGCATGCTCGGGGCGCTTTAGCCAATCTTTGCTGCCCCAGGTGCTTTGCTGTGCACAATTCGTACTGAGCCAACTCTGGGTTTGAGTCTACCTCGAAATAGCCAACAATGGAAGCGCCCAACAGTCCTTGCGCTCCAAAGTGGAACAGGTCATTCCGCTTTGTCTTTCCGTAGACGGCCCAACGGGGTTGTCATAATAGGCCTCGGCCCGTTCCTTCATTTTGTGCCTTGCGTCATTTCGTCAACTCCCATATTCCGTGTTGGCAGGACAGGAGCCAGGTGTGGCAAACTTGGCTTTAACAAGCAGACCCTCTTTGAAGGGAAACTTCTATTTGCTTCAGCCCCCTGGACGAAATAGACATAATTCCAGTAGAGATGGATTCCCTTAAAACCAACAAGGGAACATAAACTACAGTCATTTCAGCTTTACCAGCCATACCGAGAGGCCACCACTCAACGACTCAGCCCTGCCTCAGTCTGGCACCGCACAATCGCCTCCGTCCGTGACAACAATGAATCACTAAATTCTGCAATACTGCGGATGGCTGCGAAATGCCTTTCGCACCACCGTTCAGAAATTTTGGATTGATGATGATTTGTTGATTAAATGGTTTCTTTTCGCGGTGCGGAATGAATTTTGCAGCCGTCCACAGTATGTCCAACACCTGAAATAAGAGATCCCAACAAGAGAACCATCATAGTGAGCTCATTTTACCCTTGAGCCGTGGTAGTGAGGAAAATGGACGCCACCACCCCGTCTGTGATACCGCTTAGTCTACGGGTTGATGGGTTGATTGACCTATGATTCTCTTCTGAAACCACCCATTTACCAATTTGCGCAGGGTTTCTGGACCATTTCTGAAGAGAGGATCCATGAACAGAATTGGGAGGACGGCTAGATTTAGTGGCGACTCCCATCCCTATGACCGTGTCACACATAAATTGTAAGCCATGGCTCATGGCAAGTGGCAACCTAGAACAGCAATTTTCCGCCTGGGCCCTCATCCAAGGCTCCCATGAGAATCCTTAGGATTGCCAACAGCAATAAAGAACTTCGGCAAAGAATCACACATCCCCACGGATTCCCTCAGCAATCTATGCAGGATACCAAACTTTTGACACCAACACAAAAAGAATACCCTCGGACACACACACACACACAGAGAGACAGAGGCAGTCAGGGCTCCATCCAAGGTAGACTTTCAATCCAGGGGTTTGGATCTACCTTCGGAGTAAAACCCCGAGCCCCTCCTGCCTTGACATGTGAAAGATGTTTTGTTGCACGCCCTGTTTTGGATTTCACGTTCTCTTCTGTCCAACGCAAGATAGCTCCTCCTCTCTTGTGTCTGTTTAAAGCATCATCCGAAGGGATTGCTACCCCATTTTAAGACGGATGGGTTCGCCTGGAATTGTCCACAGTGTGGAACGCTCATGCGTATGGGGGCTAATGTTTACAAAGGGTGTGCTCGTGTCTGAACTTGGGCACATTCCTGAAACCACCCAAAGAGATGGTGTTTTTGTTGGTCCAAATTCAAGCCTTCATTGCTTTTCCATCAATTGAGTTTTCCAACATATTTGAACCCATCCGATTCCTGTTGGTTTTCCAAGCCAACCTAAGCCACGCCAATTTGGCCATGGGTCAAAAGCCCGTACCCCCAGTGAACATCCCAATCCCCAGTAAAATAGGTCCTAAAATGGGTGGTGAATTTACCTACCAACCAAAATGAGATCCCATTGGTTTTGACCACCACCGCCATTTCACTGCAACTCAAGCTCTTCTTCGGGACCCCCCCCCCCCGACAAACCCAAAGGGGAATCGGATCCGAATAGGGCATTCGAAGTTGAAAGCACGTTGAAACCATCTGCCGTTTGCTTCAGCCCCCTGGAAACAAAAAAAAAAACATGTCCAGTATAATAGATTCCCTTTAAAACCAACAAGGGAAAATAAACAATATTGTTAAGCAAATGCAAACCATCGAAGAACCAAACAAAGCCGAAAGGATGTTGGACACGACCTTGGACATGATAGCTCGCTTCGCTTCGCCGAGTCGGTGAGCAGGTTGTGCCACCGGAGACGGAATCTTCTTCTCTTGTCAGACCATCCGGACACCTCTTGAGAACAAACTCTCAGCTCCCCCCCCCCCCCCCCCGTGGTGCTTTGGATTTGTGGTGAGCTGTGGAGGTGTGATTTCCCATTTACCCTCTAGAGCCAGGGCTGCAAACATCCCCAGACCAATCCAAAGCACCAAGCCTGAAACTCTGGGAAAAAAACGAAAAACCATTGGAGCCCCAGCTTTCCCAACCAGGTTTGTAGAAGCAAGGCTCACCGAAGGACGGAGCTGTGACGGCTTTACCACGGTTTTACCAGTGATTTAAGATGTCAAACCTGAACCACGTCTGTCCTTACACGAATTTGGCTATGCAAATCAATAGGGCAGCCCCTCAAAAGTGGTGGACCTAAATCCCCAGGCACGTCCCAGGGTCCATGAGCTACAAAAAGGCAAAAAGGCAAACACCCATCTTGACGCATGCCCGTACCTGGTATGTGTCAAAACTGGAGGTTGGGACATCACATGGATTTCGGTTTCTCCTTTCTAGCTTTTGTTACCCACATGGCCATGGGTCAAAATCCAAATCGTACCCCCCAGTGAACATCCGAATCCCCACTAAAACAAAGCCCAAAATGGGTGGTGCACCTACCCCAAGATGTTGACAACCACAGCCACATCCGAAAGGGCCCCTGGAAAAGAATATGTCCAGTGGTGAAATCGATTCCCTACCAACAGGGGAAAACAACAAGAACATATTAATTTCAGCAAATGGAAGCTGTTGTTGCCCACATCCTTGAAAAAAATATGGGGTCTTTTTGGTTTTGACCACCACAGCCGCGTCCTTAGGGAAATTATCGAACACCCGCGCCTGCGCCTCACTGGCCGCCCTCTCCTCCGCCGCCCCTGCGCCCAGCAACGCCTGACCCCCCCCCCCAGCCCCAGCCCGCTGATCCGGGCAGAGACGCCCAGGCGGTGGGGGAAAAACGGGACGGGGGGGGGGTCCTCCTAGGTGGCCGTTTGGAACAATAGATGAGTTTTGCTGGTAAAACGGAACAAAACCCATCTAAACCAGTGCCATCTATTTCTTAACCAGGCTCACCTAAAAGGACATCTGTTCGAATTCTCTTCGATCTTCCCGCAGGTAGAAGACATTTTGACCGGCAAGAAGTGGCTTCAAACTTGTTGGTGGTCAGGGAAAATGAAGGAATCCCGAAAGGGGAACGGTCAAAAAGGTGAGTTAGGTCCGCAATGGTGGGAGTTTTTTGAAGATTCCTCTAAAACGGCGGATGCTTTGGGGGGGGAATTCCCCAGATGCTTCTAAAACCATTGGATTTCCACTCGCATTAAATAAGCCCAGATTTATGTCTCCAACAGCCACAGGACCTCCTGGAACACAATCTCGGCCGCCTGGGGAAAAATGGGGATGCTTGTTGGAAAAAATGGGAGGGGAAGCCCCAAAATCATGGAGAAAAAAAACAATGTGTGTTGGGAAAAATGGGAGGGGAAGCCCCAAAATGGGGGGGAGAAAAAAACACAGAGGGGGGCGGCAGAGCTTGCGTCCCCTCGGCCGAAGGCTTGGAAGCGACATCCGACTCGCGCCTCCGCGCAGGCCCGCGCGAACTCTTCCATCTCGCCGGTTTGCCCGGCGCTGCGGCCCTGGAGAAAACGACGAAGCGCATGGGGGTGAAAGTAACCTCAGTGCATTCATATATATATATATACACACATACAAATATATATATATATATGCTATATATATATATGTATATACTTGGGGGTGGGGGCCCCTCCAAAAGTGGTCTGAATCCCCTTGAAAAGCAGAAGCTTTTACCATAGTCAGCAGGGTTTGTTTGCATTCGGGGTCAAAATGTCACCCTTCGGGTGCCTTGCCTCTTGACTTTACTGTGGATGGTTTTCCGGTTACCTACTGTAGTGGCCTCCCTCGAAGCACTGGGCAACATATTAACCAAGCGAGCCACAATGAAAACAGAACACGGCAGCTTGCGGTAGCCATTTGTGGATGTGGCTAGTGAATGAAGCACGTCCAAACACAACACACCCTGACACCCTGGTAAATTGCGGCCAGGCACAGGTTCCCTAAACTCAACTTGAACTCAAACCCAACGCAGAGGACCAACTGGCTGCTTGGAAAATCTGGTTAAAGTACACCTCCCTAGACATCCCATCCACCGTAGCCCCAACTCGGTCGCAAACTGCGGGGTTGTCAGCCAAGGGAGTCATGCGTTTCGACGTCCAAAGTCAGTTGACTTTAGACCTTTGGCTCAGTTGTTCAGTGACCCTGGAAAAAAAGGGAACCCTTTTTTTGGGAAGACCGTTTTAGTGGGGCAGCCACCAAAAAAAGGGGGAAAAAGGGGGCCACTGAACAACTGAGTTGGTTACCAGTTGGCCCAGGCTTCTTGGGTCTGAGACTCGCTGGCTGTAAGACCATCCTTCCAAAATCCTCGGGTTGCAATATCTTTCTGGGCTGTGGATTAGCATTGGCCACTTTGAGTGTTGAACAACACCAGTTGCTTCTTCTCCAGAGACCAAATCCAAGCGTACAGTGGATGCTAATGTCACATGAACTCAACCGGGCCCTCCTTGGTTTACCAAAGTCATCCTCAGAAGTCTAAAAGGCAAGCAGCCCCAGTCGGTGACTTGAAAAGCCCCAGAAACAGCCAAAATAAAATAACCCCAGTCAAACCACCCTACCAAGGTCCTCCAGTACAGAGGTGAGAATAAGGGTACCAACTTTCTTCTGTAGTCTATTTTAAAGTAGGGGAACCCTCCCCGCAACCAAATGTTTTGCTGAATTCCGCGGATGCAGGTGGAAAAGCCCCGACCCCCGCAGTGTGTGTGTTGCTCGCAAAAAAAAACTCCAACAGCAGACCAAGAATATGACCAAATGATCAAAGAGCAACCAGCACAACTGAGTCTCAATCAAAACCCATCGGTGTTAAAATGGACAACCACCATGTAAGGAATTACAAAGGCGGCTGCACATTTATGATTGGGATCATCCCTTACTAACCTTCATCTACGCGGACTTTGATTGCAGTAAAACTGACCTACTAGAACAGTACTGCTAGAACTTGTGGCTTCAGTCCAAGGTCGCTTGTCTTCCCAAAAGGACAAACTTTGCCGGTCTGGCTTTCGTCCGAACGTTTTTAATTTTTCGGCGACCCTTCGCGCCCCTCCCAAATGGTTGTCCCTTCGTTTTCCTTTCGGCTTCCCACCAAAAGTCCCTTTCAAAAACCAACCAAACGGTTGGGTAACAAAAAACACACCTAACAAGACCCATCCACCGGAAAATATTGGATCCTTTGCTTAAAAGAGGAAAAGAAAAACAACATATTCCCCCAAACAAAGAACGAACCATCGAACCAAAAATCGACCCTCACCTGAAACCTCCAAAAAAAACATCCCACCATCCCGCGGACCGCGCGCGCGTCGCGCTATCGCGAGATCGGAGCGAGCGCTGCGCGCCTCCAGCCACTGGAGCTGCACTTGCTGCTCTTGCTGCGCCTTGGCCCTCGCCTGGAGCTCCTCCTGACGGAGGGACGGAGGGGGGGCGTGGAAGGCACCGAACCTCCCGTGTTTTTTCCTTTTTCTTGGGGGAAATGTAGGTTAAGCACTGAAACGCCCGGTGGATTTCCATATGGGTAACTGGGATCCAGGAATGGCTAAGCACTCAAATCCCCAGGGGAAAAAGGAAGCCCGAATTTGTAGGCGTGGTTTGAGGACCCTGAGGCCGGTATCAGCTTTCAAAGAGTAATGCCAAGCTTCCATTCATGTTGAGCCCGGATTCCACCTGCAAAAAAGCCAGGCGTGTGCCAAAAGAGCAGGAACCTCTCTAAACTTGGCCTTGGATCAGTCGACCAGGGGCTTGACATTTATCGAGGGCTACTCATTGTTTCCCATGCAAACACACATGGAACCCGAAAAACCAGCAGATTTCCAGAGAGGAATCTCCTCCACTTTAAGATCTATTTGAGGGGTTGATCAAAAGGTCCTGTTTGTGGTCCTTTTGGGGCCAGGAATATGATCAGCCCTCATTTGCGGGGATCCTCTCACTAGACTTAAAGTGCAAAGTTCACCGTAGGCCCACCAAACTCGATCGCCAATCTCATAATTCTTGGAAACACACACACACACACAAAACACACCGTTGAAGGACTCACGCAGTGGAACCCAGTTATTACTCTAGCAGGTAGCCCTTCGCAAGATATTGCTGTTGGTTTTTCGAGGCTTGTGTTGGTTGCCTGCAAACCCAGGAAAATGCAATCGAGTCACTTGCTCAAACCCCGGTATTAAAATGGTCGACCCAGAACCATGCTTCAAGAATTAAGAAGGCGGATATCCGCAGCGATTTATGGCAAGGGGATTGTCCCTTACGAACACCTTCATCTACCCGAATCGGCTTTGAGCAAGTGGCTGAATCTCTGGCTCAACTCAAGGAGAAACACACCCTTAGCGCCTCTCGCTCGCGCCTCCAAGGCCGCATGCTTCCGCTGCCACTTTGCTGCCTGGGGCGGAGCGAGGTCCAAGGGGACATTCCCCTGCAAGGTGGAAACATGGCAACCCTATATGGCTGTGGCTCAAATCATTGTACCAAAATGGTGCCTTGGCAAATGGAACCAAAGACTAAATAAAACCTGCGTCACTCTAGCTCTTGAATTTTGAGCTCCACACCCATATATGGAACCAAAGGAGACACACTAAAGCCCAAAGTGAGAGGAACACGTGGCAAATGCAATCAATGGAGACCAAGCCAATGTTTAAACTATCTGCAACCCCGGGTGTCTGTTCAAGGTTTGCTGAGCTCGGACCGCCTGAGTGCATCAGAACTGGTGTCTCAAACTGAGTCACCGTTTTCTCTGTGTTTTATGAGGAACCCGAAAATGAGACGAGCCATTGTCAGGGGCCCAAGACCCAATTAAGGCTTGTCAGACCTCAAAGGTTTCTGCTGCCTGACCCGTCCCCTGGGCATTTCGGGGTTCCCCCACATGAGAAGCGCTTCGGGACCCGCCTGCTCGGCGCCTTGCCACGAACGAGCTCTCGACTTGTGCGAATCAGTTTCAGCCCTTTTTGCTTGGTGCGAAAAGGATCCCTGGCCAAAAGCTGCGGACGGTTTGTTCACTCACTTGCCCAGTTCGGTCCTTACAAGGTGATCACATTTGGGCGTTGGGGGTCAGCAAAATGGAAGCAGGGCCACCAAACATGGGTCAAACAGGGGAACTCCGATCGGCTCATTTCAGGCCGATTCGCTTAGTGACTTCATCGCGTGATACATCCAACTGAAAGCCCGCGGGAGCCAGCTCCGGGAATCTGGGAAGCGGTGCTTCTCCCTCCCAAGCTCGAGCACTTTTTGCTTACCACCAAACCCAACGGCTGAAGTCAAAAGCTGGAAAGGTGAGTGTTAAGACTTGGAGATGGACTGGAGTGCAAGACAACTATAAGCACCGCGCGCGCCCGCAACTTGAAACGCAATGGTCATATTGATTGGAGAACAGGAGGGTTAATGACCTTATTTGGAGCTTTTTTAGGGCCGTGTCATCGAGGGGAGGCTTGGCTTCGAATCATGTCAAGCTGTTTGACAGAAACGTCTCGGTATATGGATGTTGACAGAATGCGAACTCCTTGCAAATTTGTTGAAGGGGGACAGCAACATCCATCCCTGGGTTGGAATTGTCATATTTGTCTTTTCACAACTTCACGAAATGAATCATGTCCATTCGTACACACAGTAGACAGCCATGGTTTCGCGTCATGCAGCTTGAAGGGTCACCTGAAGCCTTCCTTGCTTGACGTGCTGATGCGACTCATGGGGATGCGCCTTGAATCTTGAAAGATCAGCGCCATGGTAGGGGTGGAAACATCCCCAGTCCGTGAAAACAACTTCCCAAAGAAAAAATGGGCCAGGTGTTGTCGAGGGAACAGCCCCCCCCCAAAACAAAAGGGACTGTGATTCGGGCACGATCCTGTGCCCAGGCAATGGGTAAGTTGGGGTAAACGAGCCACAAAAGAAAGGTTCCCCAAAAGCAAACCAATCCCCGGTCCCAAAGATCAGGGTTTCCCACACACCAGAGAACAACAACCAAAGGAAAACAAACCAAACAAGAAAAGGGTTAACCCGCAACCTTGGTCGACAACAGGCCGCACGACTGGTCCCTACCAACCTGGCGGCGGCCCGAGGTCTCTTTCTCCCCCGAGATGCCGTCGGTCGACGCAGGGGTTCGGCGACGCCCATTCGAGGCGCGACGGAACCCAAAATCTTGAGCCAAAACACCACAGGTCGGTCACTAACGCGACGTCCCTGATGATGATATGAACCATGGCTAATCACACCCCCCTCACGAGGAGCCCGTCATATGACGGGTGGAGCGTGCCATTTACTGATAGGATTTAACTGCTCGCATGCGTCCGCAAACAGCTGGACACTACCGCCGTCAGCGGTGGAGCAAACCCACAAAGGCAGTTGCGCGACATCCCGGGCATTAAATTCCCGCCACCACCCCGAATTAATCGGGGTAACGCTGTCCAACAAACCTTGTGGAAAAGTCCACATGACGACACTAGGTCACAACTGTTTGCATCAACAATGCAAGAAGTTTAATTCTTATCAGAAGCCATGAAATAAAAGATAACGTATGTCCATTAGTACCCTCGCCTAACGGCAAGAGGTACTCCTGACCATGCGTACCTGAATAAAAATGCTTGAATTCAGCAAACCCGGGAGTAACCCCCCATCAGTTTGCTTTCCCTCTCACTCACACTGCTCCCTGATGAACACGTCCAGCAGCCCAGCAGCGGTATGGGAGAGACATGACCTCCGCGCCTCAGCGGTCCGGGAGGAACATCACCACCTCCGCACCGCGCCGACCATTGGAGAACGGACGCAAGCCTATCGGCCGCAATCCTCGTGACTCAGCCTACCGGCTATCGTCACGTCTCCTCCGGTCACGTCCGCCCCGCGCACGGTCCCTATCACGATCCCTTTCGGATCTCCTGCGATCATCTCGCCTTCGATCTCGCTCCCGATCGAGTGAATCATCATCACGACGATCACGAGCATCGTCCCTCCTCCTGTCGCGATCATCCTCGCGCCGCGGACGGTATCTGCGCCTCCTCGACTCTCTGGAATCCCTGGTGTCCACGGTCCTAACGGACCTCCGAGAAGGAGTACGGGAAACATCCGATTCCCTATGCCTCCTCCCAGATCGAGAGTTCGTCACGATCTGGTTGAGAGCCTCCAGTGCCGACGCGTCCTCACCATTCCTGATGAAATCCCTGACCTGCTTGTTCAGCACTCTGTTGGTGGAGATCGACAAGAAAGCGTCCACCACCGAACTCTCAGGCAGCACCAGGAAGTGACCCTCCACCGGGCTCGCCGCAGCCCGCTCGCAGACTGCAGCCGGATCTCCCCGCCTTCAGGCTTCTTTGCCATCGCCTTGGAGGCCGTCAAAGGCGCTACCGCATCCTTTGCCGAAGATCTGCCAAGCGCGGAGTGAAGATCATCCCCGCTGGCTTCTCTCGCTGCCGCACCTGGTCTGCTGTCGACGTCGCCAGGCCTCGTGGACGCCTCCCGCTTTGTCGACTCCTTCGCAGCCTCGTCTGGATCCCAACGGGACTTCCTTTCTCTCTTCTGCCCTTCGGCCGACCCGCGGCTACCGCCGGGAGCGTCACCTCCGCCTGTCTTCTCCTTCTTGACCTCAACCTTTGGTTCGGCCTGCTTCGTCTCCTTAGCCACAGCTTTTGGAGCCGGAGCGCCCTTCGCCTCAGAAGCTGAAGCGGCCTTCCCTCTCGGCTCGGCCTTAGGAATCGGGGTCATTTTAGCCTTGGCACTCGGCCTGGCCCCTTCAACCACCATCTCGGCCCAAGACTTCTTCGGCTGAGCTGCTGCTGTATCAACCTCCATCGGAGCAGGTCCAGCATCATCCCTCGCCTTTGGGACGGATGGGCTACCGCCCTTACCGGATCCTTTACCTGGCACTTCACCTGACTTTGGTGGCGGGCCGGAAGGACTACCGCCCTTACCGCCCTTTTCCCCCTTCTTCCCTTTTCCTTTTCCGCCCTTGGGGACCGGCTCCTGCTTGGGACCAGGACCCGGCGCAGCATGATGCACCGATTGGAGTCCCTCGATGTCCACGTTCAAAGGTTCGGGTTGACGACCGTCAAGAACCGTCCTCACCCTTTCGTCACTAACGTAGACGAACGGGTCACGGAAGGGTGCGGGAGGCTCCGACTGTCCGGCGCTGATCGCCTTCTGCACCTTGGCTATCGCCTCCTTCAACCTCTTCTTCTCATCGTACCCCGTCTCCGATACCATGTACTTCCTGAGCTGCGAAATCAACGCATGACTCTCCAGGATGTCCACGTCCTTTCGATGGGTCGGGTACAATGGGGTCAGATGACCAGCCGCAGAACCAATCACGTATGCCATCGGAATATAGAATGACAAGTACGTGTCATGACGAGCGAACTTCCTAACGGAAGTCGTCATACGCCTACCCCACTGAGCAGCGTGTCTTGGGTTGGCCCGGAAGTACTCCGTGACCGACTCAAATCTATCGACTTGGTTGGTCTTGATCAGGTGCTTCGCCACCCACTTCTCCACGAACGCATCCGAGGCCGAAATCCCGGACACATAGGAGAATTGGAAGAGCACCTTCGCCAGCTCATCCCACGCCGCATCGACACCTCCCTTGTCTTCACCAAGATAAGGGGGAAGTCTGATGCCGCTCTGCACCGTCATCCTCAGATCGGATGCCATCGAATAGGAAATCAAATTCCTCTTGATGACTCCGACCACCTCGGAGGGAATCCTCCTGGGCTTGAACTGCCCCATGGTCCTCACCCATTCCGGCACGATGTGGCATCTTTCGAAGTCCTTTTCCTCCGCGTTGGGGATAAAGTTCGGGTAAAAGACCGGGAGCGCGCACCCGGGACACAAGTGCATCCCATTCGGCATCAATTCTGCGCACCTCAAGCAGAACGTGGCAGTCACATTCAGCCTGATCTCTTCCCGTGATCGCCTGTGCTCTCCCCTAACGGGGGTGAAGTCACCGTAGTCCCATGCCCGATGGTACACTATCGTGTAATCATCGTACATATACGCCGCCTTCCAAGCCCCCATGTGGATCTCGTTCCTAACGGCAAGAGTCTTCCTTCTCGTCAAAAACACGGGTCCAACCAAGGACCAGTGCACCCGAAGATCCACCATTACCACCACGTACCTACCGGAGTAGTTCCGCAGCCTGTCCCTGACATACCACGAAGGCGATACCTCAGCATCCGGCGCCATGGCTCCCACAAGTGGGATCAGGCCCTCATCCTGCCTACCATCCCCAATGGTCTCGTACACATCGGGCCTCGTGATCAATATCTCGATCATTGCCTTTCCATTTCGCCTCACCCTTTGGAGCTGAACCGCCTTCCGAAAGTCCGAGAACTTCATGATGACGTAACCCACCATGGGGAGTTCATTCCAATGCATCTCATACATCAGAGATCCGCCAGGTGCATCTTCCTGAGTATACCTGTGCCTAACGGCACTGTAACTCAAGTCGCGTCCGATCCGCGTGTGCCTAACGGCAACCAACCTGGTGCTCTCCTTGAGGAGAACGCCATCCCCGTCGTACATGACCATGAGCATCGCCTCCACTTGCCCTATCGGGAAAGCTTTAAGCGTCGGAATGAAGAACTTCCAAGACATCTCAGCGTTCTCCATGCCCGAAATCTCCTTCAGGAACCAGATGGCCTGGTCACTTTTCACCCAGTTTCCAGCCTCGCGTCCGGTCTCCTTCAGCACACGTTCCTCGAATAACTCCGAGACTCTCTTTGAATTGATGACCAAGCCGTCGAAATCGCACGAGAGCAGTCTCATCAACTCCTTCGCCGCCTCCCGTCCTGCAACAGTGCCCACGGTCTCCTCGTAGTTCGGGAGGTATTCACCCAACCTCGTCTTCGAGGGAACCACAATCTGGCAAGTGACGGCCTCATCAGGGATAACTCCCGTTTCCCTTAACTCTGGATTGATCTCTCGCCTATCGGCAAGATAATCCTCCTTCCCATCCAGTATCACAAGATTGTAGGTCATCTTGCTCGCCGCCCCACTAGGCCTGAACTTCCTGCTATCATCCAACTGGTCAGGAGCAAAGGGTCCACTAGGGGCGGCCGCACTCACCAGAGGCGCTCCTCGCCCAGAGCAGAGGTGCTTCTTGTGAAAGTTCACCATCTGATTCAGCTGCGATAGTGCGTAGGCACGATCCTCCAATGACGCACTCTTCATCCCAGCCTCAGTCAGAGGAGCCTCAGGCTTGTCATAACTCGCCTTTCCGCCCCATCTCGCCGCGACCAGCTCAGCAGACTTCGCAGGGTCGATCATATTTCCCGACCACTCAGGCATGTTGCTCAACCTCCTAGTCAACGCGTCTACCGACGCAGCCAAGTCTTCGTCCGTCACGGTGTAAGGGTCGACCTTCTCCCTGTCCTCTTGACCCACATCCGGAAGCCTATAATCCCCGCGGATGGCCTCCAGCGCGGCCCTCTCGGCTTCCTCAGCCTCCTTCTGCGTGGCCACTGCCCTCGGAATCAAGAGCGCTACCTCGGCCGGCAACGACTTCTCCATGTCTATCGGAGTGTTCTTGGGAAGGATCCTTCGATCATCTCCCTCCCCGCTGTACTCATAGTTAGGAGCAGTCTTCCGGTACTCCTCGAAGGTAGCCCCTTTGAAGTTGGTGATCTCACTCGGGTCTGCCTTCCCAGCCTCAGTACCCCGAGGCGTGGGCTCCTTCGTCCCGGTGGAATCCTTCTTGGAGCCTTCCTGATCCACGTCCATGTCGTCCTTCTTCTTCTCCGTCACGGACAGCTTCCCAATGTCAGGAAGGGTCACATCATCATCCTTTCCTGACCCGGCGCCCCTATCGGGGGCCGGCTCGGTCCTTGGTTGCCCCGAAGAGCTCGCCCCAGGATCCACATCGCCCTCGTCGTCCACATGTGGTCGCTTCCCCCACACGATCTTCGTCTTCGGCTTCAGCGGGACGGCGACACCTCCAGCCATATGGTGTCCAGGCCAAGTGGCTCCTTCAGGGTCATCCTCGAACCATGATTTCCCGAACGGGAACCCATCCCTTCCGATGATCTCCTTCCTATCGGAAGTAGATCCCGAATGGGACAACGCAGATACATGAGACAGCATGATCTCAGCCGCCGATTGCGCCAGCGTATCGGACATCTGCTCCCTTGTCGGGATAGTCCGCAGCTCCGGAGCGAGGTGACCGGCAATCATGCTGAAAGGCGCAGTCCCCAGCCGCTTGCCCAACACCGCCTCATTCAGCGCGTTGAAATACTTCTGCAGCTTCTCCAGCATTGCCGTCGCCGCCATCAGCTGGGGATGAAACATGGGCATCCGCCACGCGCGCCCAAGGGCGGAATCCACGTGCGATGCGATCGCAGTGATCGTCCCTACCAGCAAGTGTGATGATGCAATCTCCGGCACCCAAGTCGGGTCGTCCAAAGGAATGCATTGTCCCGTCTGCGCGTTTAGCAAGGTAGCCCTCACTCCCGGCGCTCGAAGACAATCATACGCCCTGCGGTTCGGGTCACTAACGACACCACGAACCATGTAATCATCTCGATCGGGCATATCTGCCCAGTCCCCCGGAGGTGCTCGTCCATGATGGTACTTCGCCTGAATGTCTTGCCTCATCCCTAACGGGATATGGGCAGCCTCGGACGCCACCTTCTTCATGTTCCATTGCTGATCACCCCACGGCGTAGACTTCCGATCTCGAGGATTGATGTACTCCTGATCGATCCTCCCAGCAGCTCGGGAGGCATCCAATGCCCCGTACATGTAATCGTTATGCACGGCCCTCTCCAATACCGCGTTCCACTCGCTATCGCGATTCGGGAACACAATGTGGCTAGTCTCGTTCGCCTTCCTCCACTCCTCCGCGGTAACCCGCTCTTGAGTGATTGCCTTGTTCCTGATCACGGCATAGATGAAGGGCTCATCAGCCTCCCTAGCCAGGATGTGCTGAACGATGAACCTCCTATTCGACCTGCTCTCCGCCGGTCTTGCCGATGTCCGCGAGCCCCTCGTGGATTGATAGGAACTATGCTCACGGTGGTGCCGAACTTCCGCTGACTTCAGCTCGGGCGCCTCCCCGGGTGCTCCGGGTACGGCGTGTTCGCATAATTGTGTATGCCCCCTCGAGACTCCTGGGTTGAAGCCGCCTTCGGGGTCGCTGCAGTATCCCGCAGGTCCCCGTCGTCGTCCGTGTACTTCGGAGCATAGGAGATTGGCACACCCGGGCCACATGCACCCGACGCCTCCTCCTTCTTCTGAGCACCAACAGGTTCTCGAACCCTGCGTTCCTCCCTAACGGGCGATGCCGCTCGCTTTGCCGCAGGCGATTCCACCGACGGCTCTGTCGTAGTCGTAGTGGCCTGAGGCACCTCAGCTTCCCTACCGGGAGTCTCCTCCTCACCTGCAGCGGGAACCTCGGCTTCCTTCTCCGGTTCCATCTCAACGTCTCCGGCGGACTCCAACACCTCGGCCTCGGTCGGATCCCCACCATCATTGAAGGTATCCGTAGGGAGATCGACCCCTTCCCTATCGGGTAGGAGATCATCGACCTCGGCGGAGCCACCCGTGTTCTCCTCCTCAATCGTCGCTCTAGGCGTTCGAAGACTCGATGACCATCGATTCCCAACTTCGGTCGCCGTGACCTGAGGTGAAGAAACCCTCGGACTCCGAGGTGGGTTCGGCGGAGATTTCGGTCTCACCGATGCCAGCATCTCCTTCGTGACTAACGCCTTAGGAGGTGCTTTCGGGGCAGCGGTCTGACCTCCCGCATGCTGACCTGCATCAGATGATTGCCCACCAGGGGTAACGCCTACCGGCGGTCCTCCCAGAGCGGCACCTGTCATGTCGACATCCTCAGACTCAGACATCGATCCGCCATCGCCCATCTTCGAAGAAGTACCCTCCTTCAGAAGCTTGAGGATGTTGTCCCTGATGTGCAACGTAACAGAACCAGACCATGTAGTCCTAGTCAGGGAGAAAAAGTCCGGGACAGCCGCGAGGTAGGGCGGCACCACAGCCCATGCTCTTTGGACCGGCCGATTCCTGCCGTAGCTGTCAACTTCACTCCCCCATGACACAGCGTCTGCTGAAACCACTGGGATCAGGTTCGCACGGAGATCGCCCATCCTATACTGGATCTCCTTAGTCATGTGAACCCCTTGGTCGCCCTCTCGATCTAACGATCGCCCCGGGCCGCAAACCATCACCTTGACCTTGTTGTTGAGCGCGATCAGCGACTCCACATCCTTACTCCACACGGTCGCCGCATCACTTCTGGCCCTCCATGCATTCCTCTCCCACCTATACAGGTAGGAGCCACGGAAACCAAAGACATACAGGTCATGCTTGGCGGCATCTGCATTGCCGTACTTCTGGATGCAGTCGTCAGCCCGCTTGTCCATCAGCTCGTACGCCTTGTCAACCATCATCCGAAGGGATGTCTCCTCGTTATCACGAGTGCTGGTCACGTAATGCACCTCATAGTTCTTGAACGGCCGGTGATCTGGGGAACCCCTCAACCGATCGTTCTTTGCCCTGCACTTGAGGATGTCCTCTGCCAACGTGGCTGGGTCCATCCCTTTCTTGTTCTTCGTGGATGCAGTGTTGAACGTCTGATCCAGCAGGTAGAACACAGTCGCATCCGGAGCCGCGGACTCCTCTTTGAACACCGGAGGTCCTCACCGCAGCACCTGTCCCACTAGCCGCTAAACATCGAAGCAAGATTACCATCTTGTCTTGGTAGCGACTCATCTCGTGCAGAACGATGGATGGGTAGATGGACAGCATCACATCCGCTAACACGGCGACTGCCCATGCGTCCCACAGCCTTTCCATTTGTACGGAATCAACCGCCACCGGGAGTATCCTCCCCTCGGCAGCTCCAGAGTTGGCGGGATGACCTTCCCACTCCTGATCAGGCGCATCACCTTCCTAGCTTGCTCAAAACACTCAAGCTCCTTCGGGAAGATAGCACCCCGACCAACGGCCTTTGCCTCGTCCTTGATCTCGGTAAGGTACCCCTTCGTTAGGGTGAGCACAAACGTTTCACCCCGGATGGCCTCAAACATGTTCGACTTCGGCACGATGCCCCACCTTCCGCTTCGGCAGCCTGAGGGGTCCCTGGAGCAGCACGCATGTTCTCCTCTTCAACGGAAAGACCTATCGGTCCCATGTAGTTCTCTGGGAAGAACTTGTGCATAGCCCACACTACCGATGGAGCATGCGGATTCCATTCGACGAATGGGTTGTAGTACTGCAGGGTGCTATCGCCCCCTGAGTTGCACAGCTCCACATATTGTGAGTCCGCCGCAGGCTTCTCAAGCTTGATGCAGATCCCACAGATCCCCAACCTCGCGTTCGGGAACACTCGTTGGGCTCCTCGCTTGACACCCTTCAGGTGGGGATTGTCGCTGAACAGATTCTCGGACTCGTCCGGTTGCGCGATGCAAATCGCGACCCTCGCCCACGTGTTCTGACCGTAGTGCGACAGAGTGCTGTATCCCAGGGCCTCGACCGCCTTCAAAGATGTCCACACCCCTACCCATTCATCACTCGCGGTGGACGCAGTAACCTGCATACCACCCAGAATGCTCCACAATGAGGATTGCGAAGTTCCATGGATGAGGACCTTTTCAGTGTCCGTCTGGCCCCTGAAATTGATGGCCAAATCGAAGAATGCCCATCCATCGTCGGGACCAATTTCCACATCAGTGGTACTCGCCGGGTTCTTGGGCGAGATCCTCAACACCTGTCTACGGTCCCAGTCAAAGGCATCATGCAGGGACGTGACCACACCTGACATCTGTCCCATCGCGTGCAGGTACCCCCGCATCCCTGGCTTATCAGCCGACGCGAACTTCCTGACCGACGGGACCGACGAAAGCCTTCGTCCCGAGGAACATCTAACGATCTCCTCCCTGTTTCTCCCTTCCGTCAGCATCATCGCGTCCACGACCAACTCCGGAGGCGTGAACAATGCGTTCGGCCTCTCGCTCATCCAGGCACGGATAGCGTTGAAATGGTGCTCCGCATCACCGAAATCATCTCCACTATACAGAGGGTGATCTCCGAATGCCACCTCTGCCTGATCAGCGACCGCCTTTACCAAGGCAGTCTGCGGGTGAACCGTCTTCCACTCCGGCCAGGCTTTCGGGTCTGCAGCCCACATTCCTCCGCATGGTTCAGCTGCCGGCTCCGTACTGCTATCCATGGGTAGCGCACTCTTGCCACTTTCAATGCTCTCCTCAAAAACGAACGCGATATGGTAGGGAAGCAAGAAAGCAGGGTCCGTCGGAACCGCAGCGCAGAGAATGGCCGCCAAGTGCACGGCGTTCATCTCCGTAACCTCCACTCCCCGGCGCTTCATTTCCGCCACTATCGCAGCAGTCCTGACCGCCCGGTACCGGATCAGCTTTTCATGGTCCGTCACCGGCATGTGGGACTTGTCAAGCTTGTCCTTGCTGATGTGGGACACTCTGCCAACCAGTTCGTCGAACCTCGCGGCACTGTCATCCTCAATCAGCTGATCAGCCTTCTCCATATCTGGATCAATCGTGGTGAACTTCGGATCCTGTCCCCTAAACCCTTTAATCGTCCACTCGCGGTACCCCGCAAGCAAACAACTGGCCACAGCCTTAGGCTTCTCCATACCCAAGCCCATCTCCAGGTCCCAGGACGGCCGCGGAGGCGTCGCCATGCAGTGCCCCAGGCCCATTCCGCCAGCTGCCGCCATGCGTCAGCAGGTTCGGGCCACCGGCCACGGAACCACGGAGGAACCGGGAACCCAGCCTACCGGCCAGAATCCCCCCCTGTCCCTCAGAAGGCTCAGCCTATCGGCCAGAGACCCTCTCCCTAGAACAAGAACCTAGAAAATGAATAATTGACTGAATCCGTCCTTCACGAAGCAGAAGAAAAACCTTAGTGACAGGCATACCTGCCTCATGCTTCTGTTCTGGTCAGTAAGCGCATTGAGTCGCCTGTGAATGTGGTGCGGTTGCCCGCGGGGTGAGCCAACTTGATCAAGCAAAAGCTACGCGGCAACGAAGTTGTTCAACCACTTCCCAACAGCAAGCAATCGGTCGTGCTGAGAGAGAGTATCCCCTCCTCGCATCTTGCAAGCACTCCAAAACGAATTGAAAGACTTAGAAGAAAAGCACCTAAACACGACCCCATGTCTCTTGAGACCACATTGGCAAGCGCAAACAGACCTGCAATCAAACCCATGCGTGGTGGCGATTCCTTCAACCTCACCTTCCTTCAAGATATTGCATTTAGGTCGATAGAGAATGATCGGAACACATCCACTGGTCCGAGCATCACAAGCCAAGTTGAACCTTTGCCTAACGGCAGCCTCGGTCCTATCCCTAAGCTTTCTGGTCTGTCCCCACTTCCCAGTCCTGGAATCAACCCTATCGGGTGCAAGATCATTAAGAACAAGCACAACATAACAAAGGCTATCGCCTTCAATCCTACCAGACCGTATGATGTGATTCCTGTACCAGGAGCAACTTGAAGCGTGACAACCCTGCAAAGATCACTATACGCAAGAACTCCGGCTATCGCCTGGTCCGCAATAATAGTTTTCTCGCATCTTTTCCCTCCTTTTTCCTCGTCAATCACGATTCCCTCGTACTCAGAGAGTAACCTCTCAATGAGCCGATTGAAACCGGATTTTGCACCTGATTCCATGCGTACCCCCCTAAGCGGGGGCAGTCCAGGAGCGGCAGGGGGCTTAAGACAGGGTTGGGTGGGTTGGGCCAAATATTCCTGCAGGTATCCCGGCAGAAACATACCAAGGGTGTGCAGATTTCTATTCCACACGACCTTGTCAATGCAGGCCTTAGTGAAAATGTCTGCGCCTTGGTAGTGAGACGGGCACGCAACGAACCGAAAAATTCCAGCATTAAAACGTTCGTTGAGCCACGAGATGTCAATGCGCTGCGTCCTTGACATATAGCGCATGTTGGGATTATTCCCAGTTATAACGATCCGGCACGCCGATTCGTTATCCTCCAGCACGTTGATAATAAACGGCTGGGTCTCCTTTCCCTTCCCAATGCGTGCTGCCAGAGGGTAGCTAACGCCATTCCCTCCTTGGACACTCCATGGTCGAGAGCAACAATCTCTGCTTCAGGAGTCGACTTCGAAACGGAAGTCTGTTTCTTGCTTACTCCAGTGATGGGCATGTAGGTCCTAGGACCCACAAGGCAAATGAGCACTCCCGACGTGCTCTTGGAATCAGTACGATCCCCAGCCAGATCCGCATCACAGTAAGCAACCAACTCAATGAACTCTGGGCTATCGCCCACCCAACCGTACAAATGAAGATCGAGCGTAGAGTTCACATATGAAATTAACCTGTGGAGCTTGCGGTCACATAGATGATTCCACTTCGTGACCCGGCTGGCTAACGCCTGCACGGGACGAATCAGGTCATATCTGCCCATCCGAGCTCCGTAGAGAACCTTCATTAGCACCGCCGCTGCGTCATCTCCGAGGCATCCTGGCTGCGCATTGACGGTCTCCATGTCCATTGCCTGGTTGAAGAGTTTGTCAAATTCAGGATTGACGGAATTCTCGTCAAACTCCGGCTTGCTCTCGTCCAGGAACGGAGTTTCAACCTTCTGCAGCTTCTTCGGGTACTTTCCCTGACACAGTTCAATGTACCTATCGACACACGCCTGCATGAAGCTGCTCTCGCTGTACTTGATGAACCTTATCGTGGTTTCCGGCTTGGGGATGTCCTTAGAGAGTAACCCCTCTGGACCAAACCTCAAGTCGGGTTGCTCCTTATCAGGAGGATTGCCGACCGTCCACGCCAGTCTCGGGTCAAAGTGACCCTTGACCACCTGTTGCGTGAATTCGTGCTCGCAGCCAAGATATCTCTTGAGCTGCCTTGGTTCCTCCATCTTGATGACCTTTGAGATCAGCGCCCATCCTTCTGCGATGTTCTTCGCCGGCCCACTCATCTTGAAGTCATCCACGTACACGACAAGGAAGAGGTCGAGCTCCTCATGCCTAAACACGCTGGCCCAATCCTTCACCTTGACGTAACCGACCTTCTTCAGCATTGCCTCACAGTGCTGCTCCCAAAAGGTGCCAGCGTCTGGATGCCCATATAGTGCGAGCACGAGGACAACGACTGGATCCTTATACCTGGGATTTCCGCTGCCGTCGAACCACTCAGGTGGCCATTGGTCGCGAGGAATCCTCACCCAAGTCTTCTTTCCCTTCAAGCGGGCCTGAGTGTACGCGGACTCCCCATCACTCACTTCCAGAAGATTCCCTGGAAGTAACCCGTGAGCATCACCCATCTTACCCGCCGCCATAGTAGCGGGGCAGGAGGTGTTCTCGGAGAACAGGGCCCAATGCCCGATCTCGTCACGGACGAAGCATCCCTCGAACACGACTCGCCCTTTATATTTGCGATTTGGATCGTCCTCCGGCAGCTCGTGATTCTTCTCGACACAAATGTCGAAAATTCTACCAACATGGATCTTCTCCCCTTCCTTACGTGCCTTGGCCGCAACATCATGCCACTCTTGGACAGTTGACAAGTCCCAGCATCCCTGCGAAGTTAACTTGTCCCACTCCTTCTGAAGAGCGGCCTTAGCCTTGGCATTCCCAGCTTGTTCCTTCTTGTTCACTGGCCTAGCGACACAAGCATACAAGGGAGGAAAGACACCTGAGCTCTTTGGCCGATGAGAAAGGGATATCTCCCCCCTGGGCATAGAGAACTCAAAGGTCTTTCCATCAGATCCAATCGTAGGGGCAGCAGCAGCTATACCAGTGCTTCCAAAACCCGCGGATCCCCTATCGGTTCCCCGCTTGGCTTTCCTAGGAACGATTGACGCGTCAATGAGCATAACACGCTCTAGTACGATCTGTGCAATGCGGTCCCCGGGATTCACGATGAAGTCCTCACCCCCATGATTAAAGAGGATGACCTTGATCTCTCCGTCGTAATCGGGATCAATGACCCCACCGCCTACAGCGATCCTATTCTTCACGGCTAGTCCTGACCTGGGAGCTATCCTAGCATATACCCCAGCGGGCATCTCTATCGAGATTCCGGTGTTGACCAAACCTGACCCCCCTGCTGGAATACATGCTCCCTCAGAGGCATAGGTGTCCAAACCCGCACTCCCCGAAGTAGCCCGCGTCGGGATCTTGGCAGCCTCACTGTTAAGACAAGGTACAAGGTATCCGGCTTCTTCTTCCATCGCTGTTCAACCGGGTCAATCTCGACCGGCATCGCATTCGCGACCTTCTTGGAAGTACCGTTCGGGTACCATGCTCCAACGATTGCCTCACACATTTCACTTGAATAGAGAGCAGTCGTCGGGGTGACTGACCCCTCAATGCGTGCATGAAGGTATCCCTTCTCGTGCTTGCATTTTCGACCCGACAGCTCATCAATGAGCTCCTTGGAGGTCGTCGCAACCTTCCACTGCTTCCTGATTGGCACACCGTCCTTGTCCTGCATCCCGAAATCACAGCCGTCGAAATCATCGGTCTCGACATCAGGATCAGCAAGAAACCTCTGCATGAACGGTTGCTTCCATCCAAGACAGTGTCTAGGCCACTCAAATGCAACCCTGCCCCCTCCTCGCCTAACGGCTCGGGAGGCCCGCAGGAACGCCGCAAACATTACCAGAGAATTCCTTCTAAGATCGTTCAGGTGTGATGCAAACTCAGCACCGTGAATCGAAAGGTTGACATACTGCCATGTACTCCACGGTCCGCACGGAATTGACGCCCACAGGTCACACCCAGGATTATCCTCGATGATCCCAATAAGCCGACTAACGTCCTTGGCTTTGGTGATGTCAAATGAGCCAACGTGAACGCGAATTGCATCGCCTCCACACTCCATCATCACTGCGGACAAGCGCGAGTCAGGTTCACACGCGAACTCGATGAGGAGCTTGCGGCCAGGCGCTGGAGCAGCCGGGTCCCTCTCAGGATGTTCGCGGCGTCTTTCTTCCCTTAGGGATAACTCCCGTTCGGTTTGAACATATATCTCCCGAGACCGGGAGGACATCTGTCTCCAACTTTCCGCATCAATTGAATTGGGTTTTCCGGTGCCTGCGTATGGCCGCTCACGCCTATCGGCGGATTGGCCATAGTCGATCCTGTCTCCGTGCAGCTTATGACCCTTCTTCTGACCTCCGGCTGGTTTGGCTCCTTCTTCCTTTGGCTTAAACCTACCGTGGGGAGCACATCCCTTATCAAAGAGGATGGTCACACCAGTCCAAAATCCACGCGTGAAGTGCCGATGATTGGGAGCATCGTGATGACGATCATCTCTCACCCAATTTCCAACGGCATCAAGCCCCCGCATGTGCGTGACCCTACCGGTGTCAAGCTCCTCATGCGAGGGACCACCTGGAGGAAGGTCCTCGTTCGTCGTCCCGAAGAATTTCTTCCGCACCTCAACGTGGATGCGATACCAGGCGCTGTCCTCGTCGTGCCGCTCCCAGTAATCTGAGACGCACGCGTCACCACTCCCTTGGACAGCCTTGCTCTGAATGGCCCCATCAGACTTGGAAGAGCTACCGCCCCCCTCGTCCTGTTGGTCATCGTCATCATCATCAGGATCATCAAATCGACCTTCATCAAAGTCGAATTCATCCCTGATCTTCCTACTCGGCTTAAAGTCGGCTCTTCGGTCAGCTAACGCCTCCCGAATGGTCCGAGTCCTAGCGTCATAGGATGCCAACATCGGGAACACGTAGGGCTCCTCAGGGTTCTTCCAGATACGTTTGACCTGGTGTACACTTGGTTTCCTGAGACCCCTTTGGATGTGCTCGAGATCAGCAACGAGATAGTCGCCCTTCCACAGCCCCCCTGGTTCTAACCGATAGCCCAGGAATAGGCCTGGCTTGGAAGATGGGGCGAACTTCGGATCCTCCTCTATCTTGATGAAGTCCCGCTCTTTCTTCTCGGCGGGCAGGGCAGTAGTGACGCTTGTCTCTTCAACCTCTACCTCATCAATGGGAACAAAGTCCGGCTCGTCGTTGCATTCGGGTTCATACTCCTCGTTCTCATAGATCTCGGCCTCGTCCTCATCGATCTGATCAAAATCACAGTCGAAATGAGTTTCTCCAGTCCATTCGTGGTTACCTCCACGGTCGTTCTCGGCCTGGAGCCAGTTTTCGTCAACGACAAATTCGGTCGATCCGTCCAGATAGTTGAGGACTGTGCTCCGCCTCCTGCCAAGGTCTTTGATCTTGACTGGACAGCTCGTCCCTATCGGGATAAAGAGCTCGGTTCGCGCTTCAACGTGGACGCGAGTGAGAACCTTCTCGTCTTCATTTGCGATCCAGTGGTCTCCTCCTTCCTCGACGTCCTCTGAGTCGATCTTCCCAGCATGTCTGGAGTCGTTTTGGGCGTTTTGAACCCCCCCCTTTCTATCCCTGCGAATCTTGGGAGCAATGGGGTAGAAGTCGACCAGACAACCCAACGGCAGAATGACTCCGCTGAAGTTCCCGTTACCGTGGCGTCGCATCCACGGTGATCCCTCACCGCGATTTTCGATGTTCCTTGCCATGGAAAAATGCCTAACGGCAAATGGCCACCATCGAGGTTCAAATCCAGCTTGACGCAGGAGCACACGTGCCCCGTGAAGAACGAGCTTACCCTTGTTCTCGATCAGGCCATTGGTCTTGGGCATGCCCGGTGTAGAAAGCCGGTGCAATGCTCCAAGCGTAGTGACAGCATTCTTCAGCTCTGGGGCCTGGTCGCTGTACACTAACTTCAGAGTTTGCCCCCCTGCAAACCTGCGAAATGCCTCCAGCGTATTGCTACGGGATCTGGATTGCACAGGGAGGACTTCGAGGTAGTCAGTAGCGAGGTCATAGAACACTATCGCGTCCGCTTCGCCATGAAAGCCTCGATCCTTCCATCCTCGCAACACCATCGTGTCAGCAGTGGTTAGGTCCCCGAAACTTACCACGTCATGCGCAGCAGCACCACCTTTGCGGCGAAGCTTGACATTCTCCATTTTCGCACGCTGGCAGTGCGGGCAATAGGGGTTCTTCGGGAGATGGGTAAGCATATGGCGAAGCGTCTTAGCATCTGCCCGCCAGTCAGCCTCTGTGCGGAGTCCGGAGAGAAAGTTTATCTCGACAATGTCACCATCATCCCCTTCCCCCGGGCCAGGAAAAGGTGGTGAGTGGCTATCGCCCTCACCCCCCTGTTCCGCCTTTCCGGGAAGAGCAACGGTCTCGCACTTGACCCGAAACCACGTTTCACCCGTCCAAGGGACATCAGATGCTATCGCATGCTGATCTCTTTCGGATAACTCCCATAGATTATCAACCAGCACCTCATGGGTAACCCCATTTCGATGAACGACAGTTTTCCTGCAGTTGTCCAATCGATCAACTCCAACGGGGCAATCATCACCTGTCGGCACAAACTTAGCCTTACGTGGAAGCCAGTGCTCCTTCACAACATGACCCGACCGCTCAGTGCGCCAGATGTCCTGCAACTCACTCTTGGCCGTGAGTCCAGACCTACACGGCGGAACCTCGCTGGCCTCAAGCCCTCGATATGCCGCCCCGGGGGCAGGCATAGCAGGGAGTGGCTCAGCATCATCAAGAGTGGGAGATACGAACTGAGTGTCACCATGAGGAAGGTATGGCACGTTGTTGATGACATCCAATGTCACCGTGCGGCCCGAAGGACACGTGAGGGTAGGCTTGCAACCAGCAGTCCATACAAACGAGTATCCCATATCCATGAGGAAGGTATGGCACGTTGTTGATGACATCCAATGTCACCGTGCGGCCCGAAGGACACGTGAGGGTAGGCTTGCAACCAGCAGTCCATACAAACGAGTATCCCATATCCATACAGCGTTTTCCAACGGATATGATGGATGGAGTGGACTCAAGGACGTGTGCCTCAATCACCTCGTCCAGGTTGCCAACATCAGCATCAACACGACCAGCGGTGCGAGTCGCCCCGTTGGCAGTGTGCAGCGCATGTGTGTGTCCGCCTTTGGCAATCAGGGCCCTATCGGGTCCTTTCAAATCACCGAGACCGACCAGATCCATTGGGCAACCAGTATCTACCAGCCACCTCACCCCATCGTATCCAACAGGTGCAGCAACCCTCTGAGTGTACTTCGGCTTTCGTACAACGCGATGTCCCCGCACATCACCAGGGTTGGTATCGATGTCCTCGTCATTGTCTAGGAGCACTTGGGCGTAAACAGCCGCTGCTCTTATCAGAGCACTTTGAACTTCCCTAGCAATTCTCTTGCGCGAAGGGAACTTAATCGCATTTGGATGGCTGTATCCAGCCTCACGGCAACGATTCACGACCCCGTATTGTCATTCTCAATCGAGACAACAAACACATCAGGAAGATCGGGAATCTTGACCCTGAGAGGTTCCTACCGGGACCCTTCGGGAAGTACTTGTTCCTCCAGGAGAGTACAGCCTCCGCATCATCGCAATACCAAAACGTCGTCTTGGTATCACTTCGTCTTGGGAGTCTCCCGAACAAGGTTGCTCGGCGATCACTAAAGTTCACCCCGACATCCTCGATTACGGTCCCATTTGCGTCAACTGTCCGTCTCCAGATGACTTGGTCCCATTTAGGACCCCCACCGGTAGTGCCGGAGAAGAACAATGCGCCTCGCTCGCTTTTCTCCCAACTGCTAACGCAATGAGGGAGGCAACCCGGTGCAGACCCGCCGGTAGCTGGGGCAACAGCCCACATAGCTGGACACGCCACAACAACACGGTTGGCCTCAGGGTAACGGCCCGCCCCGCCTAAAAATCCGTCAATCCTTGAGCGGGGCTGTCGAGACGCCTCGCCTCCCTATCGGGAGGACTGGGCGTAGGCGATCTAGGGGTATCCCCCTCTTCCTCCTCAACAACCGGACCAGCAGTGGAACGAGGCGTAATGGGCTTCGTGCCTGGTGGTGGCTTCTGATGCAGGTACTTGCACGGCTGAGCTGTGCATTTGCCATACATCCAGTCGTAGCAGTATCCGAAGAACATAGGCTTGTCCCTAACGGGCCTATCGCCAGTCCTTGGCGTAGAGGGCGCAGCGGGGTTCCTTGGGCTCTTGTCGTGCTCAAACCTGCATTCCCGACCATATTGACACTTCCCAGTCTTCGTATACTCCCAGCACGCCCGATCAGCAGGCCCAGCAGGGGACTGTCTTCTCGGCGACTTGGGAGACGGTGTGCGCTTATCCCTCTGACTGCCTCTTCCAGGAGAAGCTCTGTCTCTCTGACTGCTCCTTCCGGGTGAAGATGATCTCGGCTTCCCGTCAGGTCTCCCATCCCTTCCGGACCTAACGGACCTTGAAGGGCTGGGATCACTCTTCCTG
>CAUJNA010000757.1:906999-1164499 GCA_963377175.1 Effrenium voratum
GGACGAATCAGGTCATATCTGCCCATCCGAGCTCCGTAGAGAACCTTCATTAGCACCGCCGCTGCGTCATCTCCGAGGCACCCTGGCTGCGCATTGACGGTCTCCATGTCCATTGCCTGGTTGAAGAGTTTGTCAAATTCAGTTGACGGAATTCTCGTCAAACTCCGGCTTGCTCTCGTCCAGGAACGGAGTTTCAACCTTCTGCAGCTTCTTCGGGTACTTTCCCTGACACAGTTCAATGTACCTATTGACACACGCCTGCATGAAGCTGCTCTCGCTGTACTTGATGAACCTTATCGTGGTTTCCGGCTTGGGGATGTCCTTAGAGAGTAACCCCTCTGGACCAAACCTCAAATCGGGTTGCTCCTTATCAGGAGGATTGCCGACCGTCCACGCCAGTCTCGGGTCAAAGTGACCCTTGACGTGTTGCGTGAATTCGTGCTCGCAGCCAAGATATCTCTTGAGCTGCCTTGGTTCCTCCATCTTGATGACCTTTGAGATCAGCGCCCATCCTTCTGCGATGTTCTTCGCCGGCCCACTCATCTTGAAGTCATCCACATACACGACAAGGAAGAGGTCGAGCTCCTCATGCCTAAACACGCTGGCCCAATCCTTCACCTTGACGTAACCGACCTTCTTCAGCATTGCCTCACAGTGCTGCTCCCAAAAGGTGCCAGCGTCTGGATGCCCATATAGTGCGAGCACGAGGACAACGACTGGTTCCTTATACCTGGGATTTCCGCTGCCGTCGAACCACTCAGGTGGCCATTGGTCGCGAGGAATCCTCACCCAAGTCTTCTTTCCCTTCAAGCGGGCCTGAGTGTACGCGGACTCCCCATCTCTCACTTCCAGAAGATTCCCTGGAAGTAACCCGTGAGCATCACCCATCTTACCCGCCGCCATAGTAGCGGGGCAGGAGGTGTTCTCGGAGAACAGGGCCCAAAGCCCGATCTCGTCACGGACGAAGCATCCCTCGAACACGACTCGCCCTTTATATTTGCGATTTGGATCGTCCTCCGGCAGCTCGTGATTATTCTCGACACAAATGTCGAAAATTCTACCAACATGGATCTTCTCCCCTTCCTTACGTGCCTTGGCCGCAACATCATGCCACTCTTGGACAGTTGACAAGTCCCAGCATCCCTGCGAAGTTAACTTGTCCCACTCCTTCTGAAGAGCGGCCTTAGCCTTGGCATTCCCAGCTTGTTCCTTCTTGTTCACTGGCCTGGCGACACAAGCATACAAGGGAGGAAAGACACCTGAGCTCTTTGGCCGATGAGAAAGGGATATCTCCCCCCTGGGCATAGAGAACTCAAAGGTCTTTCCATCAGATCCAATCGTAGGGGCAGCAGCAGCTATACCAGTGCTTCCGAAACCCGCGGATCCCCTATCGGTTCCCCGCTTGGCTTTCCTAGGACCGATTGACGCGTCAATGAGCATAACACGCTCTAGTACGATCTGTGCAATGCGGTCCCCGGGATTCACGATGAAGTCCTCACCCCCATGAATAAAGAGGATGACCTTGATCTCTCCGTCGTAGTCGGGATCAATGACCCCACCGCCTACAGCGATCCTATTCTTCACGGCTAGTCCTGACCTGGGAGCTATCCTAGCATATACCCCAGCGGGCATCTCTATCGAGATTCCGGTGTTGACCAAACCTGACCCCCCTGCTGGAATACATGCTCCCTCAGAGGCATAGGTGTCCAAACCCGCACTCCCCGAAGTAGCCCGCGTCGGGATCTTGGCAGCCTCACTGTTAAGACTAACGTACAAGGTATCCGGCTTCTTCTTCCATCGCTGTTCAACCGGGTCAATCTCGACCGGCATTGCATTCGCGACCTTCTTGGAAGTACCGTTCGGGTACCATGCTCCAACGATTGCCTCACACATTTCACTTGGATAGAGAGCAGTCGTCGGGGTGACTGACCCCTCAATGCGTGCATGAAGGTATCCCTTCTCGTGCTTGCATTTTCGACCCGACAGCTCATCAATGAGCTCCTTGGAGGTCGTCGCAACCTTCCACTGCTTCCTGATTGGCACACCGTCCTTGTCCTGCATCCCGAAATCACAGCCGTCGAAATCAACGGTCTCGACATCAGGATCAGCAAGAAACCTCTGCATGAACGGTTGCTTCCATCCAAGACAGTGTCTAGGCCACTCAAATGCAACCCTGCCCCCTCCTCGCCTAACGGCTCGGGAGGCCCGCAGGAACGCCGCAAACATTACCTGAGAATTCCTTATAAGATCGTTCAGGTGTGATGCAAACTCAGCACCGTGAATCGAAAGGTTGACATACTGCCATGTACTCCACGGTCCGCACGGAATTGACGCCCACAGGTCACACCCAGGATTATCCTCGATGATCCCAATAAGCCGACTAACGTCTTTGGCTTTGGTGATGTCAAATGAGCCAACGTGAACGCGAATTGCATCGCCTCCACACTCCATCATCACTGCGGACAAGCGCGAGTCAGGTTCACACGCAAACTCGATGAGGAGCTTGCGGCCAGGCGCTGGAGCAGCCGGGTCCCTCTCAGGATGTTCGCGGCGTCTTTCTTCCCTTAGGGATAACTCCCGTTCGGTTTGAACATATATCTCCCGAGACCGGGTGGACATCTGTCTCCAACTATCCGCATCAATTGAATTGGGTTTTCCGGTGCCTGCGTATGGCCGCTCACGCCTATCGGCGGATTGGCCATAGTCGATCCTGTCTCCGTGCAGCTTATGACCCTTCTTCGGACCTCCGGCTGGTTTGGCTCCTTCTTCCTTTGGCTTAAACCTACCGTGGGGAGCACATCCCTTATCAAAGAGAATGGTCACACCAGTCCAAAATCCACGCGTGAAGTGCCGATGATTGGGAGCATCGTGATGACGATCATCTCTCACCCAATTTCCAACGGCATCAAGCCCCCGCATGTGCGTGACCCTAACGGTGTCAAGCTCCTCATGCGAAGGACCACCTGGAGGAAGGTCCTCGTTCGTCGTCCCGAAGAACTTCTTCCGCACCTCAACGTGGATGCGATACCAGGCGCTGTCCTCGTCGTGCCGCTCCCAGTAATCTGAGACGCACGCGTCACCACTCCCTTGGACAGCCTTGCTCTGAATGGCCCCATCGGACTTGGAAGAGCTACCGCCCCCCTCGTCCTGTTGGTCATCGTCATCATCATCAGGATCATCAAATCGACCTTCATCAAAGTCGAACTCATCCCTGATCCTCTTACTCGGCTTAAAGTCGGCTCTTCGGTCAGCTAACGCCTCCCGAATGGTCCGAGTCCTAGCGTCATAGGATGCCAACATCGGGAACACGTAGGGCTCCTCAGGGTTCTTCCAGATACGTTTGACCTGGTGTACACTTGGTTTCCTGAGACCCCTTTGGATGTGCTCGAGATCAGCAACGAGATAGTCGCCCTTCCACAGCCCCCCTGGTTCTAACCGATAGCCCAGGAATAGGCCTGGCTTGGAAGATGGGGCGAACTTCGGATCCTCCTCTATCTTGATGAAGTCCCGCTCTTTCTTCTCGGCGGGCAGGGCAGTAGTGACGCTTGTCTCTTCAACCTCTACCTCATCAATGGGAACAAAGTCCGGCTCGTCGTTGCATTCGGGTTCATACTCCTCGTTCTCATAGATCTCGGCCTCGTCCTCATCGATCTGATCAAAATCACAGTCGAAATGAGTTTCTCCAGTCCATTCGTGGTTACCTCCACGGTCGTTCTCGGCCTGGAGCCAGTTTTCGTCAACAACAAATTCGGTCGATCCGTCCAGATAGTTGAGGACTGTGCTCCGCCTCCTGCCAAGGTCTTTGATCTTGACTGGACAGCTCGTCCCTATCGGGATAATGAGCTCGGTTCGCGCTTCAACGTGGACGCGAGTGAGAACCTTCTCGTCTTCATTTGCGATCCAGTGGTCTCCTCCTTCATCAACGTCCTCTGAGTCGATCTTCCCAGCATGTTTGGAGTCGTTTTGGGCGTTTTGAACCCCCCCCTTTCTATCCCTGCGAATCTTGGGAGCAATGGGGTAGAAGTCGACCAGACAACCAAACGGCAGAATGACTCCGCTGAAGTTCCCGTTACCGTGGCGTCGCATCCACGGTGATCCCTCACCGCGATTTTCGATGTTCCTTGCCATGGAAAAATGCCTAACGGCAAATGGCCACCATCGAGGTTCAAATCCAGCTTGACGCAGGAGCACACGTGCCCCGTGAAGAACGAGCTTAACCTTGTTCTCGATCAGGCCATTGGTCTTGGGCATGCCCGGTGTAGAAAGCCGGTGCAATGCTCCAAGCGTAGTGACAGCATTCTTCAGCTCTGGGGCCTGGTCGCTGTACACTAACTTCAGAGTTTGCCCCCCTGCAAACCTGCGAAATGCCTCCAGCGTATTGCTACGGGATCTGGATTGCACAGGGAGGACTTCGAGGTAGTCAGTAGCGAGGTCATAGAACACTATCGCGTCCGCTTCGCCATGAAAGCCTCGATCCTTCAATCCTCGCAACACCATCGTGTCGGCAGTGGTTAGGTCCCTGAAACTTACCACGTCATGCGCAGCAGCACCACCTTTGCGGCGAAGCTTGACATTCTCCATTTTCGCACGCTGGCAGTGCGGGCAATAGGGGTTCTTCGGGAGATGGGTAAGCATATGGCGAAGCGTCTTAGCATCTGCCCGCCATTCAGCCTCTGTGCGGAGTCCGGAGAGAAAGTTTATCTCGACAATGTCACCATCATCCCCTTCCCCCGGGCCAGGAAAAGGTGGTGAGTGGCTATCGCCCTCACCCCCCTGTTCCGCCTTTCCGGGAAGAGCAACGGTCTCGCACTTGACCCGAAACCACGTTTCACCCGTCCAAGGGACATCAGATGCTATCGCATGCTGATCTCTTTCGGATAACTCCCATAGATTATCAACCAGCACCTCATGGGTAACCCCATTTCGATGAACGACAGTTTTCCTGCAGTTGTCCAATCGATCAACTCCAACGGGGCAATCATCACCTGTCGGCACAAACTTAGCCTTACGTGGAAGCCAGTGCTCCTTCACAACATGACCCGACCGCTCAGTGCGCCAGATGTCCTGCAACTCACTCTTGGCCGTGAGTCCAGACCTACACGGCGGAACCTCGCTGGCCTCAAGCCCTCGATATGCCGCCCCGGGGGCAGGCATAGCAGGGAGTGGCTCAGCATCATCAAGAGTGGGAGATACGAACTGAGTGTCACCATGAGGAAGGTATGGCACGTTGTTGATGACATCCAATGTCACCGTGCGGCCCGAAGGACACGTGAGGGTAGGCTTGCAACCAGCAGTCCATACAAACGAGTATCCCATATCCATACAGCGTTTTCCAACGGATATGATGGATGGAGTGGACTCAAGGACGTGTGCCTCAATCACCTCGTCCAGGTTGCCAACATCAGCATCAACACGACCAGCGGTGCGAGTCGCCCCGTTGGCAGTGTGCAGCGCATGAGTGTGTCCGCCTTTGGCAATCAGGGCCCTATCGGGTCCTTTCAAATCACCGAGACCGACCAGATCCATTGGGCAACCAGTATCTACCAGCCACCTCACCCCATCGTATCCAACAGGTGCAGCAACCTTCTGAGTGTACTTCGGCTTTCGTACAACGCGATGTCCCCGCACATCACCAGGGTTGGTATCGATGTCCTCGTCATTGTCTAGGAGCACTTGGGCGTGAACAGCCGCTGCTCTTATCAGAGCACTTTGAACTTCCCTAGCAATTCTCTTGCGCGAAGGGAACTTAATCGCATTTGGATGGCTGTATCCAGCCTCACGGCAACGATTCACGACCCTACCCGTATTGTCATTCTCAATCGAGACAACAAACACATCAGGAAGATCGGGAATCTTGACCCTGAGAGGTTCCCTACCGGGACCCTTCGGGAAGTACTTGTTCCTCCAGGAGAGTACAGCCTCCGCATCATCGCAATACCAAAACGTCGTCTTGGTATCACTTCGTCTTGGGAGTCTCCCGAATAAGGTTGCTCGGCGATCACCAAAGTTCACCCCGACATCCTCGATTACGGTCCCATTTGCGTCAACTGTCCGTCTTCAGATGACTTGGTCCCATTTAGGACCCCCACCGGTAGTGCCGGAGAAGAACAATGCGCCTCGCTCGCTTTTCTCCCAACTGCTAACGCAAGGAGGGAGGCAACCCGGTGCAGACCCACCGGTAGCTGGGGCAACAGCCCACATAGCTGGACACGCCACAACAACACGGTTGGCCTCAGGGTAACGGCCCGCCCCGCCTAAAAATCCGTCAATCCTTGAGCGGGGCTGTCGAGACGCCTCGCCTCCCTATCGGGAGGACTGGGCGTAGGCGATCTAGGGGTATCCCCCTCTTCATCCTCAACAACCGGACCAGCAGTGGAACGAGGCGTAATGGGCTTCGTGCCTGGTGGTGGCTTCTGATGCAGGTACTTGCACGGCTGAGCTGTGCATTTGCCATACATCCAGTCGTAGCAGTATCCGAAGAACATAGGCTTGTCCCTAACGGGCCTATCGCCAGTCCTCGGCGTAGAGGGCGCAGCGGGGTTCCTTGGGCTCTTGTCGTGCTCAAACCTGCATTCCCGACCATATTGACACTTCCCAGTCTTCGTATACTCCCAGCACGCCCGATCAGCAGGCCCAGCAGGGGACTGTCTTCTCGGCGACTTGGGAGACGGCGTGCGCTTATCCCTCTGACTGCCTCTTCCAGGAGAAGCTCTGTCTCTCTGACTGCTCCTTCCGGGTGAAGATGATCTCGGCTTCCCGTCAGGTCTCCCATCCCTTCCGGACCTAACGGACCTTGAAGGGCTGGGATCACTCTTCCTGGCAAGTGGGTCGTACCGCCGCACTACACCGGGAGCACCAGGATGTCGATCCCTTTCACGGGATTGAGAGCCCGATCGTGACCTCTGCTCATGAAAGGTCTGGTACATCTGAAGCGTGTTCTGGCGCTTTTGCCATCGTTCGACACAGTCCTGACAAGCCTTATAAAGCCACGCGAATGACCTAACGGTCACATCGCGATCCCACCTCTCGATGTCGGGCCGCATACAGCGTAGATGACGAACGTTCTCGATGAACACAGCTAACAGTACCCCATCATCGATCTTCTTCCTAATCCCAGAAATGAGATTGTCCCAGGTGCTCAGATAACTCCGGAGCCTTGCTTCATCATCAGAGTGACCCGTCTGCCGGCACTTGAGACTGGTCAACTCAGCAATCTTGAAGGTCTGGTCGTCCTCGACTCCAGTCTGCAGGTGGTTCAGCAGAAGCTTCAAGATCTGCCTCCCCTTGATACCCTGAGGGGGATTCATATTCTGAGCGGCCTCGGTCAGGCGATTCATCTTGTCCCTAACAGCCCTGGTCTTGATGCACTCCCTGATAGCACTCGTGAAGTTTGAATCCAAAATCGGGTACTTGCAGGGTCCGCCAAGAGCATCATAGTCGAGTCTCTCAGTCTCTGAAATCCACGCTAACGCGTAGTCAGAGTCAAAGCTGAAAGCGTTCCTGACCCTCTCCTTAATCTCAGAAAGCCACTCCCGCAGCTTATCAGCTGTCGGCTCAGCAGGCAGCACGATTGTGTTGCACTTGTGATGGAACCGGTCCTTATCGACGACGGTGGAAATAAGAGCCCCTATCGGGGTACACGAGGTAATCCTGCAACTCTCACACAGTCTAGCAGGCATAGGGCAGCAAACTTCACACGCCCTCATTCCACAACCAACGCAAGGAACAAGAGGGAAACCAGGCTCAGGGATCCTGTTACACTTAGTGCACCTGTCCCGTCCATCATCTCCCCTCAAGGCTTCAGGGAGAAGACCACCATCTCCCTGCCTACCGGCACCAGTCACACTATAGCCGAGGCTAAGACCCGGCCCAAGGTTACCACCGCTCGCAACACTTGAGGGGTAACCCGTGGCATTGCTAGACTGACTAACGCCAGCGCCAACCCCTTGGTGACTAACGCCACCTCCGTAGGCAGGACCATAGAAACTGGAACCACACTGATTGTTCCCAATTCCATGAGTATCCGCAGCACTACCATGGAACCCGGGCGCTCCACCAGGGTAACCCCCGGTAGGAGCCCCTCCACTCGGGCCTCCAGAAGGCCCAGCGGGATCTTGGCCTCCACCATAATGCCCAGGACCTGGTGGTGGAGCTGGGGCATGTCCATGACCACCACTTCCGCTCCCACCTTGACCAGGTGGTCCGCCTTGCCCACCACCTCCCCCGGGAGGAGGAGGAGGGGGCGGTCCAGCTTGCGCGCGCTCATGCCGAATATTGCAGCGCGCACATCGCTCGAAGCCGTCACTTCCGAAGTAACTGTGATTCTCACAGACGTGAGTCCCACAATCCGTACAGAGATACATGGAGACCTCCTGAGCATTCTTGCGACATGCCCAGCATTTCATTTTCAAGAACTGACAATTGTAACAGTCCCCGTCGTCACCCCGGCAAAGCCCGCAGAACTCACGATTGCACGTAACACACGAGAATTCAGCGTTTGGGTGCCTACGGTCATTGGGATCATCGAGGGCACAGATCTTTGGGGCATCTGGGCCACCGCTGCCGGGAGCTCCTCTTGCAACCGGCGCCGAGGCCTGTCCACGATCCGACGGATCTCCAGCGGTCCCTCGCCTATCGCCGGGACTCTGGGTGTCGGCGCTGGCTCTACTCCCAGGAGTCCTCCACTCATCACCAGGACTCTGGATGTCGGCATGAACCCTATTTCCCCCACCACCTCCTGAATGACGACCTGGGTTCGGAGAGATGTTCCCGCTATCGCGGATTGGCCTATCAAAACTCGGAGAGACGCTCCCGCTATCGCGGATCGGCCTTTCCCCCCTCGATTGTCGACTCCGGACCTCAGATCCCCTATCGGGGACGGCAGCAGGCCTCGGGCTCCTATTCCTACCCGCATCCCTATTGGGGGAAATAGAAACGTCCCCCCTTGCGCGCGCGCGGGGACCACCCCTTGCACGCTCCGGTGGCGAATGCGACCTGTCAGGCAACCCCCGAACCCTCCTGCTCCTGCTGTCGGACCTCTCCCTAACGGGATAGATGGGATGCCTGTCTGCGCGAGAAGGATCGACCCTATCGGGCACATTCGGCAAAACATGATCAGGCAAAACAACGCCTCCGCCTGGTCTCACCGGCAGGCCAGTACCCCGGCCGTCACCTTCCCCTGGTGTAGGCGTCGGTGACCTGATCCTATGTCCTTGCCCCGCAAATGCATGGTAACCAACATTCCGTCTTTCTCTGGGTTGTGGAGGAGCTTCATTAATCTGCTGGACACCCTGAATAATGCCAGCAGCCTCGTCAAATTGACCCTCCATCTCAAAGAGCTGGGACATGATTCTGTTGTTCGCGGCGCTAAGGTTACGCACGTTACCATCGATAGCGCTGACTCTCCGCATAACACCTTCAAGTGTACTCCGGAATGTGCCGAGTTCTCGCCTAACGGCAGGCTGCACTTGGTCACTGCTTGCAGGAAGATTACGGATCTGTCCTTGATGCCATCAACGACCCGATTCACAATTGCCGATCTCGCTTCATACTGTTCAACATGTGATTTCACGGTCTCAAACCTTGAAATGATGTCGTCATGATCCCGACGTTGACGTTGAATTCCTCGAGCCAGATCCTGCATCTTCCGATTGATCTCGTCAATAGCCTCATGCCAGTCCTGCGGGGAATCATGTTCTGATGGTCTATCGACCTCCTGAGAACCCCTTCCACTCTGCAGTCTCGACACTCGATTAACAAGACGAGTGTGCTCTTCTTTGATCCCTTCAATAGATTCAGAGGCCCACTTGGCAAATGTCTCGTGATCAAGGAGAGCTTTCTCGATCTTCAGGTTTAACTCCCTGAAATTTGCATCCACTACACTGCCGCTGGCCCTATCGGACGGATGCGCGACAGGATTCGGGTTCCATACACCTGCCGGTGTCCGCATCCCAACGGTTTTCTCTACCGAGAACATCCGTTTCTCAAGCTTGTCCAAATCCTTAAGGATCTCGTCCTCAGAAGCAGCATGGCTTCTGCGGGCAGCCTCACTATTCTCCTGAATCATCAGGCGAAGCCGATCAGTCGATGCCTCATTGTCCCTGACAGATTCATGGACCTCGTGGGACAGTAGGTTAATCCTCTGCTCCACGACCTCGGCTTGCTCATCGATGGCTTGCCTCACAATGGCCTTGCTATCGGGAATAACTTCCCTTGCGAACCGTTGAACTATCATTCGCATCCTCCCGGCATCAGATTGAGTCGCAACCTCAGCTGCCAGTCGATCGACCTTGTCCTTCGTCTGTTGATTCTCGTCGCTCCATTCCCTTCGCATGGAACTCACTTGACCGTTCAGTAACCTGATCTGGTCAGCAAAAATATGGAAAGCTTTCGCGACTGAGCCAGAAACCTCACCTCTCTCGAGCATCTCCTGGATGTGCAAATCGAACACCTCCTTTGCCCTAGCGTCACCTGATTCACCGGAAGAATGAGACCTGAGTGCTGGAGGAGTCGATATCTCGATCCTCTCAGGAGCCCCACTAGCTCTAGCATATCTTCTGGGGTCATCCACAGGACTATCACCAACCCCAGATGGCCTGCTAGGGGTAGAACCCCTTCTACGGCTATCGCCGGAACGGGGATCAACATGGGACGCACGAGACTCGGGAGTAGAGTGGATGTGAACATCAGCAGGATCAGGCATCTCCTCATCCTGCGGAGTTGAGTCCATTGGTGAGGGGCTAGCCCTCCTCGCCTTCGACCTATCGGTCTCAATGGCCAGGGGTGACGGTCTCTTCGCAGAAGCACTACGTTCCCTGGCGGTCGAGCCCCATTGAGGTGTGAACTCGTTGCTGGACCTTAGCGTTTCAAGGTCACTGGTATCTCGCCCTAACGGGCTAGCGATCGACGGACGATCCTCGATTCCGAGTGCATCGGCAAGCCGGCCATCTCTTGCACCTCTCCCAACGACATCGGCAACCCGCTCAGTGACTCTCGGCGAACCAGTAACCCGGTTCGAGTTCACGTCCCTCTGATTCAACGGACCTCCAAACGTAATGTTGGGAAAAGGGGGAACATTCGGGGTATCACCAATCGCCGGGGGACCTACCGGTCCCTCACGGTCATGGATGGCCTCCAATCCCCGAAGAACTTCCCGACTGTCCCTGGCTCTCTCTCTCTCGCTTCGGGCATCCCTGTCAACGCGAAGGTCCCTGGCGGCTCCACGAGAGAGGCTCCTGGGCCTCGCAGCATCACGGATCCTAGCATTTCGTCGTGGTTGGTCCTCCTCCTCATCACGGCGATCCGCAAATGCGGCATACTCGTCATCATCATCGACCTCAAACTTGGCAGCGGCGGGACTAGTCCTTGCAGTCGCACGGCTGCCTGCATTTCGGCGCGAATGGCTCTCCTCCTCATCCGCAAAATTGTAACCTTCGCCATCATAAGACTCAGATTTGGCAGTATTAGGGTTGGGCCTACCGGCATCAGATCCCTGCTTTGAGCTACTGCCCCAACCTGCGGTTGATTTCAACAGATCATCGTATCCGAAGTCTGAGAACTTCCGCTCCTCGTGCTCATCAAACTGACCTGGATTCTGAGAACCAGTGGATCGGCCCGGGATACCTCCCGGAACCAGAACCATAGTCCCTGGTCCCTGCGGCCTACTCTCAAACTCATCCGAGACCTGCGACTCACCTGGAACAAGAGATCTCGGAGGTCGAATCGGCATGGCCTCCGGGTCATCCGAATGAGGGCGGGCCATGTCCATCGCCATGCTGGTGAAGTCAAAATGTCCACGCCTGTGACCTGATTCAGAGCCACTCCTACCGGAGTAAACCCTTCGTGTCTGCTCGTCATCAGTGGCCTGGCGGAAAATACGATCGTCTCCATCGTCGGCGTACCTGCCACGGCCCCTGGGTGTATCCCTACCGGGATCTTCACCCCTGCGGTCCTGACCTGTCGAACCTGCTTCGAAATCCTCGTAGTCATAGTCCGGTAGGTCCTCACCTGAGCGGAGGCCACCTAGGATGGCCTCCTCATCCACGACGCTCCTTCGAGATCGTGGGGTCGACATAGAGCTTGTAGTTGATGGTCTCAAGCGCGTAGGAAAGTCCTACGGCTGATAACCTGTGATTCGGGCACGAGCCTGTGCCCAGGCAATGGGTAAGTTGGGGTAAACAAGCCACAAAAGAAAGGTTCCCCAAAAGCAAACCAATCCCCGGTCCCAAAGATCAGGGTTTCCCACACACCAGAGAACAACAACCAAAGGAAAACAAACCAAACAAGAAAAGGGTTAACCCGCAACCTTGGTCGACAACAGGCCGCACGACTGGTCCCTACCAACCTGGCGGCGGCCCGAGGTCTCTTTCTCCCCCGAGATGCCGTCGGTCGACGCAGGGGTTCGGCGACGCCCATTCGAGGCGCGACGGAACCCAAAATCTTGAGCCAAAACACCACAGGTCGGTCACTAACGCGACGTTCCTGATGATGATATGAACCATGGCTAATCACAGGGACAAATAATTAGCACAGCTTGATTCATCCTGGGTTCATGGAAACATGATATGCAATTCGGGTTGGTTGCCCTCTCCCTTTTTAAGGACCCAACAGCGGGTCAAGGACCCTCCAGTTCCAACCTTTCAGGAGATGTGGACTTGAGGCTTGAGCCTCCACCTGCCACACAGTCCCGTTGCGACTCCTCCTGGACGCAACCGGGCGGGGGGGGCGAAGCCTGGAACTCGGACGCTCGCCCATGGGTTACACGTCGACGAAGAATACCAATCAAAACCCAGACTCGGAGTCTTGCCGATGACCAGCCTGAGTGGGTTCTTGGAGATTGGATCCCTCGTTTCGGCAAAAAGATGAACCGTCCTCAGCTTCATCCAGGAGAACGTTCAGCGCCTGAAGCCGAAGATACGGGCCCACAAAACATCATCCCCCCCTCCCCCGGCTCAACCTGCGGCGAAAGGTGAAGCAGTGCTCCTTTTTGATTCGCCAGCTCTTGTTCGCCCTATGGGAACCTCCATCCATTGCCAACTCACGTCTACATGTTGAAATTGGACGACCGCATGTGAAGCGCTGCGACAAAATGTTTGGCCCGATGCAGTGAGGGATATTTGCTTGCAAAATCCCATCCCTTTCATAGCCCCTTGGGAGCTCCACGGGAAAGAAACCACAAAAGACTTGGGGCTTGCTGGGAATTGTCCCAGGACCTTCATCTATAAGAGGTGCTATCCCAATATCTTCATTGACCTTCAAGCATCTCAGGTGCGAAACGTGTGTTTCCCCCAAAGTAGAGTCTGACACAAGGCCCCTCTATTGTCTGTTGAGTCTCTGGGAAGTGTGGACACCCTTCCTGAGGCTGCGCTTCCTACCTCAGCTCTGGGGCCGGAAATTCCGCGCAGTGCCTGGCCCTGCAGGCATGGATTTGTCTCATACCTCAAACGCTTGGCTTCCCTTCGATTGGCACGAGCCTCCGAAGGTCAGCCAATCGAATTGAACGCACCAAGTCTAGGTCCTCCAGTATAAGGGTACCAACTTTGTTTTGTAATCTATTTCAGTAGGGGAACCCTGCCCCCGAAGAAGGGTAAAAGGACACTACTGGGGGACCTGGAAGTAGCACCGTGCAGCGCCGCCAGAACGCAGTGACCAAAACGATCCCCAAACGCAACTTCCCTCCACGGATTTTGCGGGAAACCCACGCCAACCCCCGCACCCCGGCACCCTCTCACCCGCCTGGGGCTTGGCCCTGCTCCGGTACTTTGACCGCGCCTGCCGGAGAATTTTCTTGACGGGGTCAAAAGTCAAGAGGCGTCCCGGGTTGAAATGGCCAGGCTCAAAAGTGATTGGCAGACCCTCAAACAAGACACGGCTGAGATGGCCTGTGTGTCTCATTGAAAAAAGCTGAGAAACAAATCGAGGGTATTCCCGCACACTGTGGATATACTGGGCCCCACGGGAGTGACTGACACACCTTGCAAAGGTGATGTTCCAACTCCACATTGGCCATAGAGTTGATCGCTATTCCATCTGGGGCCCCCGGTTTTCACCATGGGCAACTTTCCCATGTAGGACATGCCATGCTTTTGCTCGTGAATTCCAAGGGCCATAAGGATCTTGTGATCCGCCCCGTTGGACTCCAAGGACCTTGCAGCGAAATTTGTTGGGAAGCTCGGGCTGAAGGAGGCAGCTGGCAGCTCAACTTTGGGCTTCTAGGATTCTCCTCCCCCACCCAAAAACCCAACATACGTCGGCCTCCTTTCAGTCTGAGGCTTCCTTTCAGTCTCCTCCCTTCAGCAACTCCCCCCCCCCAACCCAGCGCATCCTCGCTCTTGCTTGAGACTTCCGATTTTTAAGGGACACCAAAAGGGAAACGGGCCCCACCGAATTGGGCCCCACCGAATTGGTGGGGTTGGCTGCAGTATGAGAGGGATCACGTTTCCCGTTTTGACCCATGCACCAAAAGGAAATCCCTATCCAAGTCCCCAGCTTGACTGGGCCATCCAGCCCATGGCGCCTTCAGCCGCGACCTGGGACCCCGGCTTCCAGCTACATGCAGAAGCTTCCGTATGGAAAACAACAAGTACCTAGACCCAGAAACCACCGTGACAATTAAAAAGGGGGAAAACACCATGTTGTGGGAGCAACCCATTTTTATGGGTAGCTTGAGTCCAGGTAGATGGCATAACTCCCTTGTTCACTAAAGGGGATGATGAAACCAACACGGGAAAATTGTGAAAACATTGGGGAACTGTGCCATCTACTTTCGCCCAACTGGTAGAGACAATTTCCCTGCCGTGCGAGTCGTCCCAAAGTGTGCCGAAAGGGGGGGGGAAAGAGTCTCTGAGCGGGCGACAATTCCATCATTGAATTGGGTGTAGTTATCAATTTTGAGGGTACCCCTTCTTTTGTGGTTTCAAAGGGAAACCAAAAGGACACCACAATTTGGGGGGTCCCCTAAACAAAGACACACTCATTTGGGTAAGGGATAAGGTTGGTGGAATCTCAACTTCACCACATGGAAACCGCGAGTTGCTCAGATTCACCGGCTAGGGCGAGTTGCCAGGTTTCATCTCGCCTGGGTAGTGTTGCCTCAAATTGGAACAGTGTCCCGCTCCAATAGCCATCCCAGGTTTTTTGAGGCTCGGTACCCTTTTCAGGGCTTGCAGGAACACCAACCACCCAATTTGGGGTCCAACTCCCCATTTTTACGCACCAGAATCAGGGGTTCTAGGGGCGTATTCTAGGTGAGCATATGGCTGAAAAGCTCAATACCTCCAGAAGCAACCCAAACATGCCGAATGATCCATAGGGCGCCAGGTGCTATGGGAGAAATGGCCATCTCCTCACATCGAATTGTTCACACAGGGTCGCAGGCGGCAGTGATTGGAGGGCTTGCCCATGACTGAGCTGCTGCCATGTTTCGTCCCAACGACTGCGAAAACATGGGGGGCGGAACCCTCCACGCATGATTTGTCCAAGGCACCGACAAAGGGAGGAAAGCACGGCGGGAAGGGTCCCGAAAATTGTGGGGGGCATGCACACCCACCCTTCCACACATGTCTCAGGTGATGGTGATTTGCGTTTGTGGGGAATTGTGGGGTACACGTTTCAGGCTTGTTTACAAAGGGAATCCAAAAGGAAAACCACAATTGGTGCGGTCCCCTATGCTGACACCTATATGTTCAGGAAAACCACGCTTTTCTGCGGTCCGCTATGTTGAAACATCTCCATAGGGAGAGGAATTCGTGGTCTGTCAACTCGTGGTTGGGTAGCACGGCAGCCTGGTCGCCTGGAGTCCCCTGAGACCCCCGCGCGAGGGCCCCATCTTTGTGAGCCTCAAATTCAGCGCCGGGATCGAGCCTTTCAAAAATTAACACAAGTGGGATTCCAAGTTAGCTATTTCTTAGGGATGTGGCTGTTTTTGAGGGTAGCACAATAAAACGTTTTTTTTCCGTTTGTCCATTCTTTGCAACCATGGTTCTTTTCAAAAACCGGATCTGCTTCCCCTGGGCTTGATGGTTTCCTCCCCTAGATACTTGGGCGCTTTCACAGGGATTCCCTGACTCAGTTGCCCAAAGGACCCTGAACGGACAAAACCTTTTGGCACCTTTACTCAACATTGACCAACATTGGGAAAACCAAAAAGGTCAAAAGGTCTTCCTTGGGCAAGTGAGCATAATATCATGGAAACTGGCCCTAAAAGCACATTCTCAAGCATGATCGAGTGTTCGTCACTTGCACGATTGAACCATGATCTCAAGCATGGAACCGCGCACACCTCTCAACTCCTCGGCAACTCTCTCCTTGAACATATTCGGGGTGCCTCTGTAAATCGACCCGAGAACAGTGAAGAAAGAAGCACCAAAAGGAAAATCACTTTAAACTGTCCCACAAGGTAAAAGAAGCACACACATGTTGAACGTTGGTCATAGTGCTTCCTGCAGACACGTGCGTGGTGTGGGTGGTTGTGTGTGTGTGTGTGCGAAAACAATCAAATGTTCCCGCTCACTCGGACCAGAGAACGCATGGAATGTCATAGTGTCAACGTTCACTTGCAAGCATAAACCAAAAGGCTACCGCAAAAAGCCAACTCGCGGAACACCTAAAACACCCTCTCCAAAACCCAGAACAAAAAATGTTTAAAACTGAAACTCGGACCTCCTACAAAGGGAGCCAACTTCCCCAAACACAACACACCTTGTTTTGAAACCTTTACAAAACCCTTCTAGAACACGGAGGGGAAGCGCTTTTTAGAGCTAACCCTACACAAACAATCAAAAACAAAGAGAACTCTCCGAACGACAAGGAAACTGTGTCCAGCTTGCCTGTACAACAAAAGCACCCAAAAGGCAAGCCAAAAAACACGGTTCCCCCTCCCCCTCAAGAAAAAACAAGAAACACACCATGGTAAAAAAACTCACCATAACCTTCTGGAAGTTCCATACAACAAGGGGGGGTAAAAATAAAGGGGGGGCGGGTGGGAGGGGAACGGAGAAAAACCCAAGAAACCCCTCCCCGCATAGGCGTCCTTTTGCAAAAAATAGATGGCCCTGATAAATGGAATAAAACCATCTAAACCAGCCCAATCTATGTTTAACCACACGAACCTAAAAAGGACACCTATGGGGGCGGTCTGAACGAAATCTCTACAATCTTCCCACGAGACATTTTCAGCGGCAACTGGCCAAAGATCCCGATGGCCGTCAAGCCCAAGCGCCTGCTCCGCGCGCAGCTCGGCGAGCAGCTGCCGCGCCTCCGCCGCCAAATCCGCCGGCTCCGCTGCGCCGGCCTGGCGCTCCGAAGCGGAGGCCGAGCGACGGAGGGGAGGTAGGCCCGAGGGGAGTTGAGCCCCGAGGTGGGGAGTGGAGATGATTGAGCCGTAGCAAATAAGAGATAAACCTTCGAGCAAGACTACAAACTACAAGAAGACAAATAGTGTGGAAATCTCAACTAGGTCCTCCAGTGGAGAGACTAGAATACGTTGGTACCGACTTGTTTCGGTTTCGTCCATTTTAGTAGGGGAAGCCGCTCCCAAAAAAGGGTGAGAAAGGGCACTACTGGGGGACCTAGTGACTCTATCTTCCGATTGCTTTTTCGCCCCCTGGAAAAATCAAATAAGCTGAGGTGATATCCCCAACAGCATGCGGTGCTCTTTTTCGCGCTCGCACCACCCCACAGCCCTCGCTGGAACCGTGGTCGTGGTCGAACCCTGGTGGAACCCTCGTGGAACCTTACCTCAGGGCCGCCCCGGACCACCCCGGAGCCTATCTGGGCTGAGACCCCAAAGCTTTCAACTGTTAGGGGACATATTTTCAGTAGTGATAGATTCCCTCTAAAAACCGACAGGGGATATTTAAAATATTCTTAAGCAAATGGATGTGGTTGAGGTAGACCAGGAATCGTCCACTATTTTTCAAGCAAACCAACCAAAAGGGACACCTATGTGCGGAATTCCTAATTCCTTCAGGAGAGACCGTCTCGGTGTACACCGACAACCCCTTTTGTCGGGAGAGCCAGATCACCTTGGGTGGCCAGATCTGTCACTCGCTGTCAGCAAGCTGAACAGCGACTTGAGGCTTTGTGAACTGTCCAGAGTTGGTCCGCTCCAAATCTGAAATGGTTGGATCATCGTTGTTTGTGTTATTTTTGCAGGGAAACCAAAAGGAAAACCGAGATCGAATTTGGAAGCCAACCTCACAATATACACATGCGAATAGAGGACCTTTTGCACGGTTCGCACCAATGAACCAGCAGGAAAGCCACTTTGGGGCGCCCAAACCTCTTCATACCCAACTGGGTTGCTCTTCCCTGAGCAAATGATGCAACAGTTTAGAATGGAAAAGCTATGTGGGTCTAAAAGTTGCGCGCAGCGGCGCGGCACCAACACGTAACACCCACAGAAGCCCCACGCTAAGCTCCAACAGTCCTCCTCCATTTGCAGTAGTCCCAAACATGTGCCCAGTAGTGAAATCGATTCCCTTGCAACACCAACCGGGGAAAATCAAAAACATATTCTTCACCAAATGGAAGTAAGGGTCGAATCGGTCACACCGAGACCCACCACGCCATGCCATGGCCCCTTTCGCGTCGGATCGCCTCCGGCCGAGCCACCGGACGAAGGGCCTCGGCTAAACTGAGCCCCTGAGCCCAGCGAGAAGGCGAAGGAAACTCGCCACTTCCGTAAAATGACCGGAAACAGCACCTCCAGCTGGTTTTACTGGAGTCTTTTAATTATGCCAAATATCCGCCGACTCCTTCTCATTGAGCAGGGAGGCGTGCGGGAAAGCAAGTTTGCTGCAAGCGCTAGCTGTTGCGATTCTTTACGTTAGACAGTGGTGCTGGCGCTGCTTTCCACTGCTCTGGGGCCAAACGCAGATGGTGTTTGGGCAAATAAACGCGTGGGTCCCTCTGGTTCACGAGGACTTCACATAAGGGACGGTGTGAAAAAAGCCGTCGCGCGCTGGGCCTCTTTGTTCAAAACAAGCACGGACTCTAGAAGCCACAAATTTCCGTGACATTTTGGAACCCTGCAGGCAGAGAAGCGGCACAGCCGTCTCAACGCGCAAACTCCACTGTTCCTGCAGCCGCTTGCAACATGAGTGCTGGCATTCCGCTGCTATCACAGTCAACTCGCACAGTCTGTAAAGAGTCGACACGTTTCATAAAAACAATAACACCAAGATCAGAAGCCAAACTGCCTCACACGCTCCTCTGAGTCTGCGCTTGTGTGAGGACAATATTTTCTGTTCAACCTGAGGCTCGGATGGGCTCGTGAAGGGCCTCCCTGCGAAGCAACTCGGGGTGCCAGGTGCCCCTCGCTGATTTGCAACTCCTCGTGCGCAGACACGAGGGGTTTGCTGCACTGCTTCAAGAAGGCGACTGCATCTGGTGCGTGCAAGAGCCCTTTCCGCCACCCCGGCATGCGGTTGGATTCGCACGGCCCACAATAATCCCACATGTGGCATCAACATGAACAAACTCAAAACCCAAGCTGCAGCTCGGCCTGGGAAGACTTGTGGCCGCGCGCGTTCGCAAAATCCCGGAGAGCCAACAGATCTGGGCGCTGGTGGAGCCTGGGACTTTCAAAGCTTTTAAGTGGTGGATATCCCCACCGAACTCTGATCGCAATTTGTCCCTTCCCCCAGAAGCCGTTCAGAAACCGAAATTCCAGCGCCAACCTCCCCCTAGAACATGTCCCAGTAGAAGCTTGTTCAATCCCCACTAGACACCGGTCAAATTCCCTAGAAACCGGTCTAGCTTCCCTTGAAATCGGTCAAGTTGCCCCAGCCAAACTGCCCCTAGAAAGCCCCCCGTGCATCTTGGGAACCAGCTCACGCTCAAACAAACACAACACTTCAAGGCAAAAACCAGTACCTCGAAGCCCGCCAAAAGCATACTGGCCGAGCGGGCAACGCGGAGCGTTTGCGATTCGGGTGAACCCCCCTTTTTTGTGGGTAGTTTGAGGGTCTGAGTTACTTTAAAGCCCTCCAGGAGCCTACGCAATTCAGCCCCTCGCCAGTGGACGCGGAGGACCCCGGCGCAAGGGCTGCGCCTCGACTCATCGACTCACAGGCAAGGGAAGCCAGGTGACCTGAAATGACTTCGGATTCATCTGCAATACTGCAGAGTATCGTACTAATCAGGGGTGGTTTCTCTTTTAGAAGGGATATGGCATCTACTTTGTCTTGTGTTTGTTTTCTTTCCCTGACTAGGGTCCTCGGGATTACTCCAAAGTTTACATTAACAGGTTTGCAGGTTGGGTGGCCCGTTCAAACGCTTGGATCACAAATGGGCTCCAGAATTGGATGACTTCGCTCAACGGGTCAGGAATCCGATCAACATGGAACCCTAGGAACGATCCGGGATCCCCAGAAAGGGAATCGGAGGAGGCTTCATCATGGAATACCGCGAGGAATCCTCGACTTGTCAGGTAATTTCTTTCCTAACCAACCCTTAGCGCGCGTCGACGTTTGCACACCAAGATTTGCCCTTAAAACTAGGGGCACAGACATGAGCATGGGGAATATGTCATGGCAGAAGCTGGCCATGTTCGGCGACTACCTGTGGTTCTGTGAAAAAATGATAGCGACGGTTGATCCCAGAGATGGCCGCATCCCCACTGGTTGCGTGCCTTGTACCCAAGGCAACATGATGGAAGTTAAAAGGTCCCCCTCAAGGAAGCCGAAAGAACACTCAACCGGGAAACCAACATGGTTGTGACAAACAGCCTTTTTATTTTAGGGAACCCCGCAAAAGGACACCCAACAGCTAAGCATTTTTAAGGGGACCCCTAAGAGAAACACCCGGTATGTGTGTCTGACTTAGGAACGGTAGCGGGATCATCCAGAAAAGAGTGAAGGATTCCCACCAGACACCCCCCATGTCTCAAAAAGTCAACCCATGTGTTTTGTGAATCAGTTCACATGATTTACTCCAGTTGCGGAACGTCCCCTGCCCAAAAAAAAAAAACATACTCCCACAAGTAATAGATTCCCTGTAAAACCAACAGAAGAAAAACATATTCTTAAGCAAATGGACCTTTCCAATGGCAGTGGGTCAAAAATTATGTACCCAAAATGGGAACCCCGGTAAATGGAAACATGGATTAGACCTGTGGTCCCATGATGGTTAAATTCTGACAAGCCAAATGGAAGCTTACTTAGCACCGCCGTTTCTCAAAGCAGGCTTCGCCTCTGATGGCGCCGCCTCCCGCGCTGACGTTGAGGCCTTGCGCGCCGCGTCGCGCTGGACAAGTAACCCGGGCTCTGCGAAATGTGGCAGTGGGTCGAAAATAGGGTAACCCCAAAATGCAACCCTGGTGAATGGAGCCGAGGACTAAACCTGTGGCCCCTTGGAGGTTTAATTTTGACCCATACCCATGTGCCTGCATATTTGAGGGAACCATTTTTGGGGGCAGTGTAGAGGAAAACCAAAAGGGCAACCACTTCTGGGATCCCAGAACACAACCACGCAGGAGGTGTCGAACAAATCTGCGAAATGTTAAATTGGGCATGCATCAAGAATTGGCGACCCTGCGGCCACGGTTTTGCCGTTGAACAGGTCGGGCATAAAGAAGATATGCGGATCACCAAAACCCGCCACACGCAGCAGTTGCGATGGATGACACCCTATTCCTACTGGGACCAAACCACCTAGCTGGCGCGAAGCGGATTTGCTCCGTCCGCGGCATGGGTTGGGCTAGCCGCCATGTCGATGGGGATGTCCAACAACCCTTTTGGAGGGTACTCAGCCGACTCCCTCAACGGCTTGGCCAGACAAAAAGTCTGACTCGGTATATTTGGCATTCCAAAAAAGGTGACGACAAGTACCACTCAACTGTCCATATTTGCCCTAAATGTGCACTAAATTGCATTCCAAAAGAGTGACCCACAGTTCAGCAACTCACGGAGTGAGTCGCCCGAGTCAAGTTCCGTGCCTGAAACTGCCCCCCAAAATTCCTGGCCATCCGTCAGCTGCCCCTCTTTCGAGGCGTTTTCGCTTGGAACCAACCCTGGGAATGGGCCGAAACGGGATCTCACATTAGGTATCCCGAGCTGCAACTTTATCTGTGGGTTCCAGCCAAGGTGCCACTTTTGGTCCAAACGACTTGGAAGCAAAAAGAAACCCTGAAGAATTCCCCATCCGCTTGGTTCCAAAGCATCGCCTTGGGCCAATCTAAAGTGAGTTTCCTCTTGCGAAGTTAGAGTACGGATTCTCAAGATTGGCCCCAAGCATTGGCCCCAAACATGGTGATTTGTGTCCTGGCTTCTTGTGCCAAAGAAGCGAAGTGAAGGGACCTTACACCTTTGCGGCTTAGGGAAAAGCCAGAAATCTGGCTTGCAAAAGGTCCAAAGCTGAGTAAAACACACATCAAAGACGGATCGCCATGTTTGATGGCTGGGATTGCTGGTTTCCCTATGGTGGTTAGCATGGATTTACCTGCGCCGGTTTGGGTTCCATGCACTCTGTCCAGTTTGTTCAAGGGAAACCAAAAGGAAACCACCGTCTTTAGGGGACCCTATCTTGAGAAATGGGACCAACAGTCACTTAGCGGGGTGCCACCAACCCATTCCTTGATTTGAAAAAAGAAAGACAAACCAAAAGTCGAGCAAACCGCTTCCATCAAAACCCAAAGTTGAACACTCAACTCCATCCGTCTTCCAAAAACCCGGTCCAAGTCCTACCCCCCCCAAAAAAAAAGAAAGAAAGAGAAAAGGCACATTAACAGGAAACCAAGGACCCCGAGCGCGGAAAACCCCCACCGTCTCACCCGATTTCTCCGATTTCTCCGAGTCATCCGAGTCCCGGGCGGAGCGCAAGGTGCCCGCAGAGCTCCAGGAGCACGCGGAGATCACCGAGTCCTGGACGTGGCGACGTGCGACGATTCGAGACGCATCGCTCCTTGGAAGCAGTTTGGCTCGCTGAGAAAGGTGAGATGTTTTGTTTGTTCGGGTTTTGTGTGTATGTATGTTTATGTCATTTATTATTATATTTGTTTGGGGGGGGGGGGGCAAAAAAAAGAAGCAAACAAAAACAAGCTTTGAGGGTTTAAAGGGGAACAAGTTGCTTTACTCCATCGATAGGGGTCCAATTCCGATTTTGGCACATATCCCTTTTATTCCCAAGGGAATTGCCGCCATCTCCCGAAATGAACCAGCCAACCGGTGGGGTGTTGGCGCTTGGGCCTTAAGGGCTTGGGCTTGGGTTCTGATTCTATCCAGGTTTAGTTGGATATTCGGGGTTCCAAACACTTCCCATTCGATGATTTCGACTACTTCTGGCTCCATACACCAAGGGTTGACGGTCCCACGACTTCGGACGCAGCCTCACAGTGGAGACCCTCACGGCAAGCTTCCGGGGGTCCAACCTTGCAACTCCCTCCAGTAATCCGGATCCGCTGCAAGCCTCGAACACGACTCAACCGGGTGTTGGTTGTGGATCGATCTTAGGCTCCCAGTAGCACCAACGGACACCGCCCTGTTTCTTTACCAAACCTGGAAGGACAGAGGTCCCCACATGCACCTCCTGACTCCAGCCACAGTGTGCGCGTGCGCCATGATCAACATAGGTTGCTAGCTGTCAATGGACTCTCAGCCACCTGGTTTCGATGGCTTTGGCGGTTAAGGAGGGGCTTCCCATTTACCCACAAGAACCAGCGAGTCAAACCCACCAATCAACTGAGAAGTTGTTCTCAGTTGCCAAACAAAAAAAAAACACACCCTCCTTCAAGCCCGGCAAAATGTCTCCCGCCCACCTTGGGTCTTCCACGTTTTAGCCTCCTCCCGGTTTCTCATTTACGCCGGTCACTGCCCAGGGCGCCCTTCGCAAAGTGCTTGTCGTTTGATCGATCCATTGAACACGGGCACCGAAGAGATCAACCCCGTCACAAGCGATTTGGCTGTCTCAAGTTTGCGCTTGGTGGGTTCCCTTTGCACCACACATTGGCTTGGATGCTGTGAGGATGCAATTCTTTAACAGATAGGGCGCCCTCGCCACCAGCCCATGCTGTACAGTGCTCGAATCAATTAAAATCGCATGGCCGCAAGCACCTCCTCACCTTCGCAGAGAAGGGGAAGCTGCACCAGGCTAACCAATCAAAACGAGGGTGTGCCTGTAAATCGAGGTTCTGGTGTCCCTTCACACTTCGGGTCCCTGCTGCCCGGCCGTTTCTCGAGCGGATCCAGCCCTCACTTGCCCTGCTTCATCATCATGGAGCGCTTCTTCTGTGTCTTCCTTGCCACGGAAAACAGGAGGAAACCCCCACAGGATTCGGAAAAAAAAAGAGTTCAGCTTTTCAGGGTTGCTCAGACCGAGCACGAGGTTGGAAGAGTGGCACCCGAAGAAGGGAAGCCAAAGGAAACTGTTGACCAATTGTGTTCGCCTGTCGGTTGAGACCGCTGCTTTTGGTGCTAAGACCAAAACCGGCAAACCAAACTTGCGACAAACCAGCCTCGCCCAAGTAGTTGGCTCCTTTCACTCCTTTGCCAAAGCTTCCTCCCACTACCCTACAAGGGTCTCCTAGTTGGGCACAAGGTAAAGCCAGCAGCCAACGAGAAGCATACAAACCTTGCTGGTGCTTAGTGGTGAATGACCCCGTGTTCTTTGGGGGTCCTTCCAATTCTCATTCCCTGCTGAGAAGTGCCAGCAAGTAAACTTTGGACAAAAGAGCGGGAAACCAAACTAGGTCCTCCAGTACAGAGGTTAGAATAAGGGTAATTACCCTTTTTCCTGTAGTCTATTTTAGTAGGGGAACCCTCCCAACCAAACAAGGGGGGACCTAGCAAAAGTCCCCTTTTCCCTCGTGGACATGGACAAGCGGGGCGCTTTTGGGGGGATGCTCGTCCGAAGCCTTCCTGCCCACTTCCGTGATAGAGGCTTGACCAAACGGGGGGCTGGCCTGAGCACCGCTGCGAAAGCAAAACTTCAGTCACAAACAGGCGACCCGGCTTTCTGGAGCCCAACCGTTTTGCTGGGGAGGTGATTTTCGCATGAAAAAATGCTGCAATCCGCTTTCTCTCTCTCTCTCTCTCTCTCTCTCTCTCTCTCTTTTTTGGGTTTTTTTCCCCATAAACCAGAAGTCAAACATGCAGCTCAAAAGGCCTGCTGGCTTGGCAAAACGGGCAAAGAAAGATCGAACCATCGTCAAACCAACAAAAAAAGAAGCGCACCTATTGCAAGCCTGTGTTGTTTAAACCCATATGGGTTTGCCCAGGGCTGGCTCCCAAATCCCCAAATTTGGCTGCCCTGCCGAGCTTCTGCATTTGGGTCTCTTCGTCTCCATTGGCCTTCCATAGACCCCGGTGCAAGACCTCCAGTCGCAACGAGATCGCGGGCGGAGCCTCCCCCCCCTCTCCCCCTTCCCAAACAAAAGCGACAGACCCACACCGAAATCCGCAAAAATCCGCCCAACACAAAAGATCATTGCGCGTCCCACCACAATCGCAGAGCTATTTTCGGGGAGCCATTGCAGCCTGGCGAGTGGCGAAAAGTTGACCATGAGGCCAAAACACCGCGAAAGCGGAAATCATGGAAACAGAACCCAACAGGTGATGCGTAGACCTGATCCCTCCCTCGCAGTTTCTCCAAGCAAAAACGGACATGTAACGCCGCGGCTTAACCCTCAAGCCCCTTTTGGGGGGGAAAACAGCTGGATCGCAGGGGGCAACTATCTCCCAACCAAAACAAGGCACTTCACCAGAGGATCTCTTTAAGTTCTTTCTATTACCATTGGCCTCGGACGCGCAACATGGAGCAACCATCCCTCGTTCAAAGGGAACCCCAAAAGGAGGTCGGTTAAACAATCGTGGACTCCCCCCGTGGAGACTATAAACTGGAATTGGGGACGTCCCCACACCTTTGCCCTTACCTTCTGAATTGGGGGCCTCCACTAAACATGTGTTTTGGTATGAAACCAAAAGGTGACTCCCCTGGTTTCCACGTCTTCCCCCCGCCCGTCCCCCGCTCTCTCCGCGCGCTCCGCGCGCCTCCGCGGCGGCGTCGTGGACCTTCTCCCAGCCGTGGAAGCGGCCCCGCTGGCTCAGCGTGCCCACGGCGTTGGGGAAGGCGTGGTGCACGTCGTGGAAGAGCATCTCGTTCCAGCGGTGCTTCCCCCCCAGGACCTGAGCGCTGAGCCGAAACGCCGGGCTGGCCGCGGGCCGCGGGCTGCGGGGGGGGGAGAAAGATGGAGGAGATGTGGCAGAATTGAAAAGAGAGAACAGAAAAGAAGGGGGGAGTTGCGCTTGCCGCCCGAAACCCTAAAGAGCTGAGGGGGAAAGAACTACTTCGAGTTGCTGTGCTTAGGGAGGCTGTGGGAAAAATGGTTGTGGTACTTCCCTCCCAAGAGGTGCCCGTCCTGGTGGCATAACTTCCAGGGCCAAGTGAGCCAGTGGTCAACGCGGCCTTCCCCAAGGAAGGCAGGCCGAAGGCAAATGTTTGCCCAACCCCGGCACCCAAAAACAGATCAAGGGACTAAGTTGCGAGATTGGGTACGACCATCCAAGGTTGTGGCTTTCCCGCTGGTCCCCCCAAAACCCACCCGAAAGGGCAGTTTTTTTTGGATAAAAAAAAGCTTGGTGGAGAGAGCCGGCTCGGAATGTCCAGCGCAAGAAGATATTTTCTGGACTGCCAAACGGCCGACTGACACCACTAGACGCCTAGCCCGCCTCCAAGTCAGGAGTTTGCATGCATTTGTCAACCCCCAGTCCATGGTTGTTTCTTCCTCCTTTTGAGTGGTTCCTTGTTTCAAGAGCGCCATCCATCCAACAACCTGGCCCTTTGGGTGCTCTCATACGATGGGAAGTGAACAGCTTCACACACGCCATCTCTGCCATGAGCAAGCCTCTCTCATGACCTTGATGAACATCCCTGCAAGGAACTGGACATGGCGCTGAACCGAACCTGACAACCACCTTTCCTTTTGGTGTCCTCTTAAAACCGCCAAAATCCAGTATATAATTGGAAAAAATGACGAGCCACCCAAAAAGGGGTTGTAAGACGACTAAGATACCACGTAAACAGGGCTTCGCCCAACCCGGAGTTGTCTGTTTGTTTGCGGCCTTCGTTTATCCCATCCAACCTGATGTCGCAAATTTGAGGACCGCCCAGACAAAGAACAAAAAAACATTTCAACGTTTTCCCGGTGGTTCCCCGGGAAAAACAACAACCAACACATGTGGCCCATCCAAACAATTGGCACGCCCTGACTTGGCTGGGTGAGGCATCAACAAACAACTTATTGAAAAACAAACAAACAAACAAACAAACAAACAAACAAACAAACAAACAACCAAACAAACAACCAAACAACCAAACAAACAAACAAACAAACAAACAAACAAACAAACAAACAAACAAACAAACACTTCTTTCAGGCATCAACAAAAAACTCATGAAGAAAAAACACTTATTTGCAAAGATGATGTTTGGTACCTGTTACCCATCCCTCCCTCGGTTGGGGGCCGTCGTGGCTTTTTTCTTTTTCAGGCGAGCCACCAGGGCCATGAGGTTGTGCAGCACGGGCCAGGTGCGGCCCGGGTCGTTGGCCAGGAACTCGTTCCAGGGCAGGGAGTGGGTGAAGTTGGTGATGAACCTTGACGATTTGCTTCTCTCTGGGCAAAGCATCAAAACAAAATAAGCATCCAGCAAGGGCAAACAAACAGCTGAATTATGTATGTGATTTTAAGCAAGACAACACTTGCTTAGGGACCCTAGGGGGGATCAACAAGACAATTTTGGGGCATCATCCAACTCTCCAACAATCAGGGAAGTGGACGGGGAGGTCCCCAAAAGGAAACGAGTCTCGTTCTGTCCGCTTTGATTGGAGAAGGCGTTTCTTAACCCCCTGCATTTGCAGGCAGCTTCCATGGTTGGAGGGAGGCTATTGCCCCCTGCCGAAAAACAATATGAACATTTGCAGGTAGCTTTCATCATTGGAGGCAAAACACACGCCCTGCTGAAAACAAATACAAGAAGGAACATTCGCAGGTACAAAGGTGTTGAACACTTGCATGGTGGGGAAACACACCCCACCTTCCCCGAAAAAATAATAACACAAGTTATGATCAGGACTTTGTTGCTGTTGACCCCTGCAAAAAAGTTTAACTTTTTGGAGGTTTAGTAGAAAACCCCTTGATTTAAATCAAAAAGTTAAAGTCTAAAGATCCAACCCAATAGCAGTTAAGTGGACAACTTCTCCAAGGAGCATCCAGGCCGCCGAGTACCCCACCCGCGCGAAGAAGGACACGGTGAACATGAACCTCCCGGCAGATCGAGGGTCGAGTGCATCGAAGCCAAGGGGTGACGAGTCGGGTTTTCGGTTGAAACGATCCGGGTTTGAAACCTGGGTTCCGGTGGGATGCATCCAAAAGCCAAAAGCCAGCTTTCGGCTTTGTACAGATGCGGATCCTCTACGACTCAGCTGGGACTGGTGTACGTGTGTGTGTGTGTGGCTGTGTCTGTGTGTCGGTGTGTCTGTGTGTGTGTGTGTGTCTGTGTGTCTTTGTGTCGGTGTGCCGGTGTGTGTGTGTGTGTGTGTGTGTGTGTGTGTGTGTGTGCGTGTGTGTGTGTGTGTGTGTCTCTGTGCGTGTGTCTGTGTGTGTGTGTCTGTGTATGTGTATGTGTGTGTGTGGGTGTTTGTTCTTTTTCAAACCGATGTCCACATTCAAGGGGCTGAGGTTCGAACTTGCGCTTTCCGCCTTCCGACGCGCGGCTTTATGGCTTTATTGTCAACCTAGCTGTGGGTCACGTTGGAACTCCATTCATGAAGCCTGTTGTCTAAATCCTGGGTCGAGATAACCACAACCAAGTAAAGGAACACGTCTTCCAGCCATGGCTACAAAAATGAAGAGTAACATCCACCCATGTTCAGGGATCCGAATTGCAAAAATCACCCACCCCAAATGCCCCCGCCCGAAATCACGGCTGTTTAAGAAGGATGTTTGAACACAACGGGGAAACAACCCCTAGAACCAGCTTGCATTCATAAAACTATAATGGATGTGGGTTAAAAATAAACCGGGGGACCACATTTTGTTTGGCCCATGCTTGCATTTACCTGGGTTTCACGGGAATCCTATTTTTGACCCACAGTCAGTCTCTTGCTCATCCTCCTCCTCCTCTTCATCATCATAATCATCATAATCATCATAATCATCATAATCATAATCATCATCATCATCAGCAGCATCAGCATTGTCATATGATTCAAGCAAGATTGAACCTCAACACCTCTTGAAACACGGTCAAATTCTGAACATGGAAGTGGTCAGAGCGCCATGTGCAATCCCCCTGTCAGCTTCCCCTTACTGATAGGTCGTGAGCTCGTGTCTGTTGTGAAGCACGTTTTGGTAGTTCAGAAGAATTTTCAGGGACTCCTTCAAATTGATTGACAGTTCACTTTTGGAACAGGTTGTATGCCACTCACCCCAAATTGACCGAACCTCATCCACCGACCAGTCTTTCGAGCACGTTTGGGCTGAACAGTTTATAGGTTTCGCACGCTTAAACATGGTTCTGGTGGTTCCAGCTTTACCCATGCGAGGGTTCCTGCAAGAGAAACCAATGACAAAGCTCTCGTTTTGGGAGCATGGAATACCCTGTTTGGACACACCGCACTTGGGTGTGTGACAAAATAGGGATTTGCTCCCCCCCAAAAAACAATAAAACAAAAAACTTACCAACCCAACAAGTTGTACCAACTGCAAAAAATAAAGCCGTGGTGGGCGTTCCTTTAAACCGACCCAAAAAGGGCAGAGCGTTCAAACTAGGACACATACATCCAACAACAACCTGAGTTACCAGGAGTTGGATGCTCAGAGCGCATCAAATGACACGGTGCTCTTCAACCTAGCCCGCGTGAACCAAAAACCCTTGGACCCACGTCCTGCTCGGACCTCCTCTCGAGTCGACCTCCAGAAAATCGAGCGGGAACTCCTGCCTCCAGCCCTCGCTCAGGGGGCGGCCCAGGGGGAAGGTGCCCAGGAGCCAAACGCAGGCCCACAGGCTCGCCACGAAGGCGTTGTGCTTCACCCGCCGGGGCACCCACTTGCTCCAGAACTCCTTGCGAAGTGGGATTGGGAGTGGTTTGGATTGGTTGGATTGGTTGGATTGGTTGGATTGGTTGGATTGGCTGAAGGGGTGGAGGTGTGGAGGCGTGGAGGTGTGGAGGTGTGGAGGTGTGGAGGTTTAGGGATGGTGGGGAGTTTGGGTGGGTTAGGGAAGTGCTTGCCGCTTGTCTCTTGGTTTGGATTGGTGGATTGGTGGATTGGAGGTTTGGAACTGGGATTGGACTCCCTGGTTCTTGCAGGGTGGGCAACCACCCCAGACCTAACCACCAATCACCAAGAGGCAACAGCCAGTGCAACTCCGTGCCCGCCCTGCCCCTGACGTGGACCTCTAAACCTCCAACCGAGGAGTTGAGAGTCAGTGGTTCGGGTTTGGGTTGGGGGGCATTGAGTCACTTTGGGTGGTTTGGGGGAACTGGTTGGAGGATTCAGGTTGGCGGTTTGGCGAGTTGTTGCAAGAGGTCGGGCCACATGACTCGTAATCCCAAGGTCCCAAACCGGAAAGAAGGGGCGCGGCTCTTCAGCTAGGTCCTCCAGTAGAGAGGTTAGAATAAGGGCACCAACGTTTTTCTGTAGTCTATTTCAGTAGGGGAACCCTCCCAACCAATGAAGGGGCTAAAAAGGGAACGACTGGGGACCTAGTCAGGCTTCTTGAACTTATCCCCCCCTGGGCGGAGTCAGCTGGGCGTTCAGCTGGGTTCGGCGGCGTTGGGTGAAGTTGGGAGGTTTGGGCCGGCTGGGCCCAGCGAGGTGGAGGCTAGAAGCTGCGGAGCGGATGCTTTGGGAATGGGCTCGGGAGAGGAGGGGTGTGGGGAGGTGGTTTATGATGATGTACTCCTGGCCGCCAGTCTATCAAGACCAGATGTGCTAAAGGGAGTCTGCGAGAAGACCGACCACCATGCAATTCAACGTCTGCGTGTCAAGCTTGGGACGACCACTTTGGGCCGCTGACGCGTATAGGTTTAAGAAAGCAAGCGGTTTTCCCCAGGCGAACGGGTCCGACATCTTGCCTCAAAGTCGTGGATATGCGTTCACACCAAGGCCCCCCATGCCAAGCCCCCCATGCCAAGCCCCCAAGAAGACTGAGTCCTTGTTGCACTTGCCGCCGGTGCCCTCGTCAGGGAAGTGCATCCACCACTCCAAGGCGAAGAGGGAGCCCGTGTCGTTCAGCCCAAAGAAGTGGATGATGGGGATCCAGGGCACTGTGAGGAGGTACTTGTACCTCGAAGGTACTTGTACCGGGGCGTCTCTCATTTGTGGAGTGCCCTTTATACGGTTTCAACCGCCTTGCTCGGAGTTAACCCCTTTTTGGAGTCCCCTTGCTTGGAAGTGAGAAAAATGCCTGCTGCGTCCGTGAGCCTTTTTGAGGAGGTACTTGTACCTTGTTGCCGCAAATGAGTCGGAATCAAAACCAGGTACACAAATGGTCGATCCCAGAACCATGCTTCAAGAATGCACCAGGCAGCTACACCTATTTACGGCTTGGATTATCCCCTAACCTTCATCTACCCTACCCTTTCTACGGTTTGAGCTTAAAGCCCCTTTTTGGGAGTTCCCCTTTTTTGAAGTGAGAAAAATGCCTTCTACGGCCGTGCGCCTTTTTTTGCATTTTTGTTGGGGTTGGTACCCTTTGGGTTGATATCCCAACTGGAACTCATGAGACTCTCCTTTTCCCCTGGTTGTACCTTCGCATCCAGTTGCCCAGCGAGGGAAACCACGGAAAAATGTGGAAACAGCGGGGCCCAGCGAAACCCTCTACCTTCGAAGCGACTGCCTTGCTTGGCGACAGCTTGTTTTCTTTCAACAATGCAATCAACACCTGCCCATAGTCCAATGTCATTTCAGCAACATCCTCCCAAACTGTGTTCAAGCAGTTTCAAGCGCCCGCAAATAGATCAGCACACACATGTGCATGGGCCAGCATTGTCTCATCTTAGGAACATTCATCTCAGTGAACGCCTCAAGGTCGCAAGAGCCTCTCCAAGCGCCCCTGCAGAACCCAGTCAGCGCAATTTATAGATGCCAACAGGTCCAAACGAAGACTCAGCCAAGGTGCCAGTTGGGTCCCATGGGTCCTGACGCAGGAACTGAAGTTTGAGTCAGCTTCACTGTGGTTTCCTTGAAAGAAACCGCAACATGCATGAGGCTGAGAAAATACTCCGGCGCAAAGCTTGCCTTAAAGAACCTGTGCTTGAACATTAGGGTTCATTAAAAGGTTCTCTACATGGGACCATTGGTTGGAACACCCGCTAAAAAGATGATATGTCCCACATGGGGAAAAATATGCCTAGGGTCATGGGTCCTAAATGGAATATTGATCAACCCCCCACATCAATTCGCTTAGGATTCGCTCCGCAGGGTCCAAAAGTCGGCAAGCAACCAGGGAGTCACCTTCAGGAAAGCCCTAAGGAATGTCCGCGTAGCCTTTGTGGGAATGTGTACCAAAAAGAAACAAAGTGAGTCACAATCAAAACTGGGTATTACGGTATTACCCCAAATTACTCCCAAATTCTGACATAGTCTTGGAGTAGACCCCAGAAAACCCATGTGAGACACAAGCAAAACTCGGTATCAAAAATGGTCTACCCACCATGCTTCAAGAATTCCCAAGGCGGAATTCCGCACCCATTTGTGGCTAGGAGTGTGCCTTAGAAACCCTCCAATTGCGCGGGTTCTGATGGCTCAGCGGAGGTGTCGACCCAGACCCAAACAAAGACAGGGACCCTTCCCCAACCCCAAACCTGCGTGTTCCATTCCAAGGCCTTTTTGGGGACTAGTATTTGCAACATACAGCATACATGAAAGTGTCTGTTAATATCAATTTGTTCCACCAGCTCCAAATCCTGTATCCCTTAAAAACCCAACGCCGAGGGTGGGCAACCCCCCAAAACGGCAAAGGTTTCCTTGTTGGTGTCCCTTTAAACCATCCCCCTTTTTGATCTTTTTGGGGGTAACAAACACATTCCTATGTGGTGGATCCTGCCCACTGCTGCAGCGCGTAGTGGAACTCTTCAGGGTCCCAGCCGAACTCGCCCTGGATCAGCAGATCCACCGTGCTGGCGTGGTGCCGGTTGTGCTCCAGCACGAACTCCTCTCCGAAACACCCCTCGACATGCGAGACTTGCGTGGTTCTGGGTAAGGAACGACCGAGTCCGGGGTTTGGGAATGAACCCAGGGATCGCCTTAAAGGAAACCACAAGGGATGGCTTAAGAACCAGAAAACCCCTATGGGTTGATACCCAGCTCAATTTAAGCCAAAATCGGAAGCCCAAGTTTGAAAGTGGGTCTGGTTTTAACCATCGTAAGAAACGGCGGGTCGGTCTTACCTTTGAGGAAAACCTGGGTTGGTTGGCTGGCTGGCTGGCTGGCTGGCTGGCTGGCTGGCTGGCTGGCTGGCTGGCTGGCTGGCTGGCTGGCCGGCAGATTGACTGAGTGTCTGAGTGTCTGAGTGTCTGAGTGTCTGAGTGTCTGAGTGTCTGAGTGTCTGACTGACTGACTGACTGACTGACTGACTGACTGACTGATTGGTTCATCGGTTCATTGGTTGCTTGTTTTCTTGGTTGCTGTTTTTTCACTACCCCCCCCCCCCCGCCCGGGTGGACCCAGATACCCAGAGTTGCGTCTCATGTTGCTGCGTGAATGGAAACTACATGTTGGGGGGGGGAGACGGAACCCTGGGTTGGGGAATTCGCACACCCCATGAAACCTCCAACACTCTTCCACCAGAACCCTATGGTCAGCGGGCTCCTGGAACCTTCTCACTTGAGCCGTCAAAGCCGACCTCCAACGAGTTTTGGGGTCGCTCATTTGGATGCCAACATGGGTGTGCGGCCTCAGATCCTGGTTGGCCAAAACAAGTCTGAACTTTAAAATCAGCTCTTAAACCTGCGGTCCCCCAGTGGTTCATTTTGACCCATACCCGAATGGTCTTTCCCTTCCATTCCATTCCATTTGCATTAATTAAGCACATGCTTTCATGTGCCTACCCCAGCCGCATAGTCCGGCCCAATTTCTTGTGCCAGCGGCATGTTGGCATACTCAGTGAGCATGCTTTGGGAGGGAATCTCAGCAACATCAGTTTGCGTGGCTTCCCTGAGCTGAGCACTGATCCTGGCAAATGCTTTGCACAAGAGAGGAGGGTATTCCTTCAACCGTGAGGTGCAAAAAGCTTCCCTGTTATGGCCAATGGATCTTTCCTTTGCCGGCCACTGACTTCGGGGCAACTTTGTTGATGCGAGGATTCGCTCCCAACCTGGCAGGTGGGTCACCAACAGGTCAGTCGGCTTTTCAGCTGTCTGGCCCCACTGACGCTGATGTATTCGCCCCTTTTCGACTCCAGGAAGGGTGCACAGCCATTTCACCTGAGCAAGCCTCCATATGGAAGGAAGACGTGCTTCCGGGGGTTCACCGGGATGCTCTGTGATGGTCACCCCACAACTTGCGTACAGGTGTGCAACAACAAGCAGTGCAGTTTGCAGGAGTTTGTTGCTAATCTGTAGTTGCTTGTATTCCTTGGAACGTAGGGAGGGGAGTCCCCATGGCTGATGGGCACTCCTGAGTGGGCGTGGCGCAGGGCTTATCTGCTAGCTTCACCTCCCTGGCACGTGACCATGTTTCACATGGTGGTCCTGCCTGTGCACCTAGAATGTGGCCACTACGGATGAGTACAAGGATTTTTGCAACCAACTCATCAGAAGCAAGGTTGCATAACTTTGCATTATGGACTACATCAAGGCAAATGACAAAGATGCGAAATGGCTGCCCTACACTCATTTCTTCAAGATGGCGGCGCACGCTGCCCTCACGGTCTCTGCCAGAGAAGAGGTGAAGCACAAAGTATGTACGAACCCCTTGGAAATTCATGGCAAGTGGATGTACCACTGGCGCCTGGGCAGTGAACCTGGTGCTAGCGCTGTCATCTTGTGCAGTCATCACATCCATTTGGTGAACAGAGGTATTGGGCGTGTGTCCTGCCTTGCGCAGGTTCCTGCCCGGCATGTTGGGCTTGCGCGTGTCCCGGCGGGCTCGCAGGGCTGGTGCCGCCCGCCAGAAGAGATCGATCTCTTCTGGGGTATAGTCTTTGGCATTACTCTGCCTCCACTCAAGCTTGTTAGGGAGTCTCGGACCTGCCAGGAGAATGCAAGGGATCCTCTTGTGTCCTTTGAATCTGCTATCAAGCTTTATGTGAACCGGGGGTCCTGTGAGCGGCTCTAGATTCTGGAGGCAGAATTGCATGCATCGAGGGTTCTCCCGGAGATGAACATTGACCCGATGGGAGGTGTGAAATTCAACGAGACACACCACACAGTGGGAGGCATATGTGTATGCACGTGTCTCTGAAGAAATTTGATGGGCATGCCACTGATGTGCCGAGAGCCCCTGTCGGGTGGAGTACTCATTGCCGCACAGGTCACATCTGTGACCAAGTGGGCATGTCGGCGTGTCGGGTTGCCTACGCTCAACCTGCAAACCTATCTGCCCGATGGCACCATCAAAGTTTTCTCGCCAGTGTTTCAGGTCAGCCAGCAAGGTCAACTGTGTGACAGCAGCTTGACAAGCCTTGATTGCGTCCCTCTTCCACACATTGCTGCTTTTAGCCACATAGGCAAACAACTGGACCCAAGTATAGGTGGTTGACAAGCCATTAAATGCATCAGGCAAGACTTCTCTAACAGCTTCGATGTCGTGTTGGACAAGGGTCAACCAGGCACGCGACTCATTGACTTTGTACTCGTTCAACAGAAGCTGACTCAACAAGGCAGGGGCACCATTTTGAAGGTGAACAAGATACCGCAATCTCATTTTACGCATCTGCCACTCAAGAGAAGGACATCTGGCTTTGGCGAGAACATACAGGTTTGAGTGTTTTTGTCCATACTGTGTGACACACAAACCTGTAGCAGCCCTGAGAGCTTTCATGTAAAAGCCACCGACGGCCTTTGCAGAGCCACCGTCAAGCACTCCCCATGCCTGTGCGCCATAAAGGAGTTTCCTGAAGACCGTGGCTTCAACAAAGGTGACTTTTGCAGTGACCGAAATGCCTTTGTTTCTGAAAACTCCAATCTTCAATTGGTGCAAGGCCTGGGCAGCTAGTGCTACACGTCTCCGTGTTTCCTCCCTCAATGTGGCATCCGGCGCGACCAACCCTCCTAAATGACAATATGAAGGCACAACTGACAAGTTGACACTGCTCCCATCAGTTTTGGCAACTGGCAGCACCGATGAATTTTCAACAAGGAGTCTTCTGCGGGCTGTCTTCGCTTTGGGGCCTGTGAACTGAATCAAGGCTTCAGTCTTACCTTTATCCATGCTGATAGAAAGACCTACACTTTGAAATGCAGCCTCAGTTATGTTGACAGCTTTGGCTAGTTTGTCAAGCACTTCATCTTCAGAGGAGGCTTCAATGCAAGCAACCACATCATCTACCCAGGTGAGGGTGGGAAATGCTTGAGGGGCGACTTGAGACGGGAGGTGAATGTCTGTACATAGATCCCACATCTCAAAATCGGCTTGTATGTCATTCACAACTGCAGCCACAGCCACATTGAAAAGCGCATCAGCCAGGGGTGTTCCTGGACGAGACCCCTGGCAACTACTGGCAATCTGGCCAGTGAGCATATCTCGCATCCATGTGGCATTTTGGCCATCCTTGAGCTGCTGCAGTAGTACTTTGGATATGCCATTCAGGACTTCGGGATGCTCACTGCTATGCAAGCTGGCATACTGTTCATGCACGGACGGGTTGAGGGTCTCAAGCAGCGAGGCAAACTGATCACTTGTGCGATGAGATCCTACAGCAGCTTCTCGTATGACTTTGTAAAAGGCAGATTTGACATCGAGGAACAACACTGCACAACATTTATGCTTTATGTTACCAATCTGCAGAAAGGTGCGTACTGCATGAGATGCAAAGCATGGCTGGCTGCCCTGCTTTCCGCCAAGCTGGGCCACTGGCATTCGGTGGCCAACTTGCTGCATAAGCTGATGTCTCTGGATAGCTTGGTGGCATTTTGATGCAGTAGTGGACAGCAAAACACTGCGATAGCTGGTGATCTGGTCCTTGGGTCCTTTGGACTTCCAAAGCGACACTAGGGTACCACCCCGAAAAGTGAGAGGCTGATGGGCATATATGCTGGCCTTCAACATCAGGGGAAACCATAAGTGGGCTGCCTCAACATTGGCAATCGAGAAAAGTTCAGATACAAGCAGGTCCTCGCCTGGGGCTTTACCTGATTTGACACGAGCCATTGCGGTTTCAAGGTGTACTTTGGTATACAAGTCATCAAGTGCAATGGGGCCACTTGTTGTGAGCAAGTCTTGCAAGGTCTGGCATTGCTGGACTAGTTCGAACAACTTTCCCATTTTCAATTTCAGCAAAGTACTCAAGGGCCTGATCTGACACTGCAGCAATTGGCATGGCTTTGCGGTTCTTCATCTGTTTGGACTTAGGAAGCAAGGGTCGCATCTCCTTCCATAGGTCGTTCATGCCACCGTGGCTTTCGGCATCGCGAGCATTGGCAGCAATGCATTCAGCTCGGCAGGTCTGCATTGCTTGGTGCAATGCCTGGCGCACTTGCTTGAGCTGCTTCATCTGAATGGCAATCTTATGGTGTATCTGCTTAATTGCATAGGATGTAGGCGAGGGCGTGGTTACATCTTTCCATGCCTGAAAGCAGCACATAATGTACAGATAACGTTCCTGAAGAAATGAGCGGTTGGTGCACCTTTGGATGCGTCGCTTTTCATGCAAGAGTTCAATTGCGATCTGACTTAGATACGGTCTTACTTTACTCTTCTGCTTGGGCAGCGAGTGGGTGGCTTGCTCCTTCATGCCTTGCTCTATGGTAAAGGCATGTTGGTGCACATTCTGTGTGAAGCAGCTCTCGGCACAAGGGACACTAGCCGGAACAGCGCGGAGGGCTTTGCGCCACACTTGCACGTCATCAGAGCAGGCCGGGATTGGCCTCCTGTATGGCAGTGCTTGCCTTGGCTTGTCTTCACACCTATGGGGGACACTGGTGTATTGACACTGCAATGTAACAGCCTGGTGATCAGGTCTGTTAATCTGTAAGTCAATCTGCATTTCAACACTGGATTGCATCTGAGCGTAATGCAAGTACGACCTAGGAACAGCAACATAGTCAATCCTGTGCTGGGTCAGCTTCGGACTTGTGAACGTGTAGGGTGTACCTTGATGGAGTCCCTCAAAGGTTGAAGGTAAGCACAGGCCGAAACGTTGTACTACTTCTGAAAAAGCAACACCACTGGGGGATGTGGGTTGGCCTTGATGTGATCCTATCACTCCATGCTGCTCGGGCATCACATGGTCTCCAAGTGTGGCATTGGCATCGGCAAGCAACACTATGTCCCATGACGCATCATAGTTGTTGGTGCATTGGACGATTCTATCCCAATACATGCGGTATGGCTCCTGATCCTGCTGCTGAACAGGTGCATGCGCCACAACAATGATGCTCTTGTAGTGGGCATTTTTGGCTCTTACTACAAGGAGCTCTGGCTCAGCCTGAATTACTTTGAAGTGGTCACTCTCAAAGAAATGGGGATTGCCTAAGCGGTCATGGCCAAAGGGGATCTCAAGGTTTACCCAGAGGGCAACTCCACCTCTGCCTTCTTTGGCTGCGCTACTTAGTCGGAACCATCCTTTGTACATTCCAGAGCACTCATGCCTCGCTCTAGTTTCCTGAAGTCCAGATATGTTGACACATTGTTCAGCAAACTGTTGCATGAGAAATATTTCTCTGGGATTGGCAAGGGGCTCACGATTGGGATGTGCCTTTTTGGCCTCCTTTTGAAAGTACCCTGGCAGTAGTGTAAGTACGTTGGCCGTACAGTATTTGATGCTTACATTTATTCCAAATTCTTTTGGCCTTTCAGGAGCATCTGGATTAGCACGCATTTTGGCAAACTGATCGGCAATTCCTTGAACGGGAATTTCAGGCATCGGGGGGATTATCAGTTCACGTGTGGTGGTGTCTAGGCGTGGAAGTGATGGATCATTCCATGCAGCTTTGTGCACCAGCCACATCCATTGGCAACTGATCGAATCCGCACGCAACTGGCAAAGGATCTGCGTGATGTGTCTGCTACTCACTTGGATCAGGCCTGCACAGGCTTGACCAGCAAGGACATCAACTGCTTCGTTGAAGGGTTCACCTGAATGCGCTTTAACATGGATGTATTCTGGCATTCTCCAATTTTCAAGCAGTTGGAACAGACTACGAGCAGTACTGCCAAGCGCATGCTTGCTGGTGGTACGTGATCTACCTTGACACATTCTTCCAGCTTCATTGGAGTCATATCGAAATGTGATTTCAATTTCAGGACTGAAGTGAGCCACAATTTGCCCACAGACATGCACACATTAAACCTTCAAGTTCAACTGGAAATGCACTATCGGGTTGATTGGTGTGGCCAGCAATGTGTCCTCCCCACACTCGACTTTGATCCGGCATGTTCCACAACATTACAACAGCCCAAGATCCTTTGCCCCAGATTTCGTCCTCAACTGGATCTCTGAATGTACCATCAGTGTAGAACGTGACACCAATGGGTTCCTGGTCCAGACACGTTCTGAGGTATGTGAACTCCTCTATGGTGGAGTGATGCCACGGAATATTTTCTGTGTCAAGGGAAATTATGTGATTGGGCCATGGAGCAAGAACTTGAGTGGTGAGTTGTAGTACAGTGTCTACATTGATCCTATTCAAGATGTTCTCGGTGGGTGTGTGATCAACATGGTCGGCCGGCCTGCTTCCTGCACTCGGTGTGAAATGGACTGGTGCTGGAATGTGTCCCCATGTTGCTTCGACAAGGATGCCAGAGTGTAGATCTCGCACTCGGGTGTCATTCTCTGGCCACAGGCATCCTCCAGTCTTTATGTGGACCTGCATGTGGGGATCTGGATATTCCCCTGCAAGGGCTTGCTGGAGCACATGGTCACGGGTACACTGTGCTGGAAGGGCAATGGGCCAGTGGGTGATCTGATGCGGGGCTCCAGGTGAGTGCTTGTGATGATTCTGCAACAGTGCCGGAACAAGCATGCGGTGTCTCATCCACTGGAAGTGGTGAGGAGACCAGGCCAGGTAGGCATCAATGGTCTCGGTTTCTCAACTCCCCATCCCAAAGTTGTCGGTTCTGGGGCAATCTTCACGTACCTGACATCCTCCGTGTTGGTGACATGCTCCAGAATGGACTGAAACAGTACATCTTCGCAAGCATTAGGCACAAGGACACGTTGAGGGCGAGTAGATTGAGCATCGGCTCTCCATAGGTGGATGGTCCTCATGCTGTCACTGGAGCTTGGGTTCGGCACACGGCTGCGGCTTTTGAGACACGACTGCAATTTGGCATTGCTTGGTACCTCTTGTCTCCTTTTATACAGGGGTGCTTTGGGATGAAAAAACGGGGTTTCAGGAGTGGTGTTAAATCTCACAGTTACAGCGGCATTTTCTTTGTGCTTCTCACGGGTGCTGTCAACTGGACAATTTCCAGGTCTACGGGTATTCCTGAGTGATGCTTCCTGGATGGCATCACTCATAAGGCACAATATCCCTGCTTCTCATCCTCATCTTCTTCCTCATCTCCATTCTTCTGCAGCGATGCGTAGCGGTTGTGGCTGGCAGATCTGCTGCGCTCACGCTTGTGGGGCTCGGCATTCTGCTTGAACTGGAGTGGGGACTGCTTGATCTTTTCGTCGGCTTTTGGTTTCTTCTTCGGGGGCTCCTTGGGACCCCGATCTTTGGCTTTTTTGCTTTTGTTCTGCTTGTCCTCAAGCTGTGTTGGCTTGTCTGGTGCTTCTGCTGGTGTGACAGGCTCTATTGGGTCATCATCCTGGTCCTCTTGAACTTCCATGGGCGTAGGTGCTGGCGGTAGTTGGAGGCCTGGAAGCTCGGATAGAGCTGTGCTGTCCTGTGATGGAAGCTTATCATCTCTGGTCCATGACTCATCAAGGGCGTGGAGTGCATCTCTTGCCTTGGTTGCATTGCGCTGTGGTTTTGCTAGCTGTCTTCCTGCTTTGTGCACTTGTGATGGAACCGGTTTCTCATCCTCATCTTGTGCTAAGATGGCTGTGATGCTTTCTGCAGTGCTTTTGCCGTATGTTTGCTTGATGGCCTCGAGCAGCTTGGTTTTGTCGGTCTGCAGGGTTGTCTCCTTGACTGGTGTCATGTCAGGCTTGACTGGCTTCTGCTGCAGGTCCGACTTGAAATCCTCCTTGGCTGCACTGGTGACATCCTCCCAGCTGGTGGTCGTCACAGGACTGTCACATCCTGTGTTGCCATGCTGGGATTGATACGTGGCAGTTGGGGATCTGGCTCGATGGCTTGCATTGCTTTGTGGTGGCTTGGGAAACGCAGGGTTCTCTGGTTCCTTCTCACTGCGTTGCTTGTTGCTGGTTGCTGAGGGGCTTCGGCTTTTGCCTTTCCCTTTGCCTTTCTTGGTTTTGCCTTTGCCTTTGGCATTCCACGTGGGTGGTGGCCTCGAGGTCTTGCGGGGCTGGCGTCGCTGGTGCCATGTCATGGGCGTTGCCCAGTTGGACCAGTGTGATCCACATCCTCCGCAGTATTCGGCATGCTCACCATTGGTGCCGGAGCATTGCATGCATTGCCAGCGCATGTGTGCACTTCTGTTCCAAGAGTGGTGTGCTCTCAGCGTAGATCGTGCCCAGCTGACAGTGTGTCGGTTGACCTCCGGCGGTGTCCTGCTGTTAAGGATGAGTATGATCCTTGCACGAGTGCGTTTGCGTCTGGCGCGCCTGTGGAGAGCGCTTTCAGAAGATCGCACTATGGCTTCGCAGGAAAAAGGAAAAAGACGCGGGCTCAGCTTTTCAGGCCACGCTTGGGTCTCGGGCAAACCCCAGAGCCGAGACGCCTGGTCTTTCCAAAAAGCTTAAAGTCCATCACCTCAGGGAGTGAAGTACCCCCTTTCGAGCTGGGGAAGCCACAAAAAAAAGCCACAAACTTCCACTCCAAATCCAATCCTCCCACGGCAGCGAGAAGAAGTCCGCAAAGGGGTGGGTGAGGAACTTCTGCCACTCGTAGACCGGGAAGGTAGCGCCGTGCATGACGTCGTGGTCGATGTAGATGTTCTTGGTTGGAAACATCCGGGAGATGAAAGGTGGGTATGTGTCTTTTTGAGGGTACCCCCCTTTTTGGTGATTTAAGAAGAAAACCAAAAGCAAAGCATCTTTGGGGGTCCCCGAAGAAGAAAAAATAAAAGACACGCCCAGTGGGATTCGCGGGGATGTTCTAAGCCAATATTGTCACCAAACCCCGTTCAAAGTGGCTTTGTTCTTCGCCGAAGCGGGGGTTTCTACAAATGCAGGTCCACAGAATCACTACCTGCTCAGGTCGAAAGTGCCCTCTGCTTCTTTATGTGCTCAAAAAACCCACCTGGATGGCGATGTAGGAGAAGGGAATGCCGAAGCACAGCGTGCAGGTCCACCAGTGCTCCGGGAAAGCGGCGAGAGCAGCACTGTAGAGGCACACCTTTCTGTGTGCGTGTGTTTGTTGAGTGTCTCGGGGCTTCATACATTTGCAACTTCGGCTTTCCCAACAGAACAAGGCATCCTCAAAAAACACGCCCAAACGATGCGATGCTTAAGGCGTGCCCTTTTGAGGGTGGCTATTTTGAGCCACATACCCGAAGAACTTTGCTCAGCTTCCCTCTAGGTGGATTGAGTTTGGAGTGTTTCCCTTTTACAATTCACCATGTGAGGGCGATCTGAACTGCGGTAGAATCCACAAACAACCCAGCCGCAACTTCGCCAAAAGTATGTGGCTAAGGAGAAGGCCTAACGAATTCTTCTTTTGGTCTTCCTCACCGACATCAATTGGGAATTTTACGTAAGAGGTCTCAGAATAGAAATCGGCCCAAATGGGTTGCGCATATCGAAGCTCGCAACTACCGCCCAAACAAAGCCTCAAAAAACACCAGCTTCCCCACTCGGCACAGGCACCATCAAGACCTGCGTCACGAAAATGGCCGTGAGCACATTCCACATGTACCTGGCGAGCTGACCCTGGGAAACCAGGGTTTCGTGCACTTGGGTTGTTCTCTCCCGAATGTGTAGCAGGAGGGCTCCCGTTACAGGGGGGGTTGGGGTCAGCATGCGTTCGCCAGATGCGTCGCGAGCGCCAGGCGAAGTACTTTCGAGGGTCACGTGCTGAATCGTGACCGGCGCAATACTTTGTAGGGTAGCGCAATGGATTTCGTGACAGGCGCAGCTCTTTGGGGGCACAACTCGCAGGAGCGTTGATAGATCAAACAAATCGACAAGAAAACAGACAGATAGATATATACAAGAGATAATGTCCACCTCTGAATAATAAATAGCCCCCCCCCCTTGAAGGGGGGAAAAATTAGTATTGGGCTTTGTTTTTTGGGTTTTCGAATACTACTTTAGAATTGGCCTACCTGCCTGCACCTACCTACCCATCCATATATCTGTCCATCTGCGTACCTATCTGGTCGGTTTGGTGCGGGGCTGCCCTTTGTCCCCCTTGATGGGTGCTTTGATATCTTTGATGATACGCTTCTGGTCTCAAAGTGCAAGAGTGGGCGTCACCAAGGTTCTGAGCTTCGCGGACGATCGCTTGTTGTACGCCAAGACAACGCAGGAAGGTAGACTACAGAGCAAAGAAAAGTGACGAGTCCGGTAGGGCTTGCGGATTTGACTGTCGCCAAAGGAAGTGCGCAGTGGCTGTTAAGAGAGGGCCCGTGGCCAGGCAGATTCCTCACGATTATCGTACCAGCTCGATGAGAAGCTGGCCATCCTCGGCTTGGATCATGATGTGAACGGGAAAGGCATGCTTCCTGAACCAAAGCAGGGTCCTTTCTCGAAAGTGGAACGAGCAGCAGGTGCATTGGCTATCAGCCTGAACGCTGGCAAGAAGGCAGTTGGCCGTTCTTACCTGGGCTGCTTGTTGCGTTTGGTTTGACCTTCAAGCACCCTCATAGCTGGCAGTATCATCATGCTAGCAGACCTAAGACGCTTTTCTTGCGGCAGCCTCCAAGCTTTTGGCACTGTTCTTGCAGGCTAGGGTGTGACAATCCAGAAAAATGTGGACCTATGACCGCGCGTGAAGGACGGCAGTCCGGAATTGGAGCAACAGCGTGGCACGACGAGAGTATCTTCAACCGCGAGGTTGTGCTCGGAATGGGAGCAACAGGGTGGGGTGTGTTGTCAGCGGGCTTGCCCAACCTAGAGGTTGTTGCTACTTTCTCCAGTCGCGGCGCAACCCTCTGCGCGGATCGGTGTGATCGAGGTTACAACCCGAGGTTTTTGCTACTTCCGCCGGCCGCGGTGCATTCCTTTGCGGGTTCGAGGCTAAACAAAAACTTGGCCTGTGCGGTTTTTCTACTGGCTTCTATCTTGCTTCTGTCTATCTACCTCTATATCTATCCATCTATCTATCTGTCTTTCTATCTGTCAAAGAAGGCATCTATGTATACATCTGTGTTCCTTCCCTTCCTTCCCTTCACTACCTATCTATCTATCTATCTTTCTATCTATCTTTCTATCTATCTATGTGGCAATCGTTCCATCCATCTCACCTTCTCTTTCAACCCATCTATGTCCCTACCTGCCTATCTGTCTATCTTTCGTGTACCACCCTTGTTGTTTTTACGGCTTTCCAGGCGGAGCTGCAGAAGTGCGTACGCAGAACTGCACTCATGGAGAAAAAGTCGTGACTTCCTGACTTTGGCAGTTAAAGTGCACGGCGATGAACCCAGGAAAGATTCCCAAAATTAATTTTTGTTTTCGCGAAGAATAGCCGTTCTGAGACAAAGGAATTTAGAACAACCACCCTAATGTCCACCTACGATTAGTAAACTACCCCTGAATAAAGCTAAAATTTTCCCAAACCAAATAATAAACTACCCCTGAATAAAGCTAAACTTCCCCCCCCCCAAAAAAAAATAAAGGCGCCAAAAAAAACTAAAAACATGGAACAATGAGACGAAATTTGGACTCAGAATCAAATGCATGGACCCAAAATTCTTGAGTGGTTCCCTTCATCAAATTCTTTATCTAGAAGCCTTCAACAATCACAACTTGACCCTGCCAGCAAGACTACCCCCCATGAAGCCTCATGCACTAAATAATGTCCAGACCCTAAATAAAGCTAAGCTCATTCCCACTGATCCCAAAATTGCTCTGATCCCTTATCTTTATTCAGGGGCAAGCTTTCCATTCAAGCCGGCTCATCAAAAATGATTCCAATTCCATCAGATCCCAAAATTATTGAGTGATTCCCTTCATCAAATTCTTTATCTAGAAACCTTCAACAATCTCAACTTGACCCTGCCAGCAAGACTACCCCCCATGAAGCCTCATGCACTAAATAATGTCCAGACCCTAAATAAAGCTAAGCTCATTCCCACTGATCCCAAAATTGCTCTGATCCCTTATCTTTATTCAGGGGCAAGCTTTCCATTCAAGCCGGCTCATCAAAAATGATTCCAATTCCATCAGATCCCAAAATTATTGAGTGATTCCCTTCATCAAATTCTTTATCTAGAAACCTTCAACAATCTCAACTTGACCCTGCCAGCAAGACTACCCCCCATGAAGCCTCATGCGCTAAATGATGTCCAGACCCTAAATAAAGCTAATCTCATTCCCACTGATCCCAAAATAAGAAAAAGCAACATGCCCAATACTACTTTAGAATTGGCCCAATTCTAAACTAGTATTCCCCCAAAGCAAAACAAGAAAAAGCAACATGCCCAATACTACTTTAGAATTGGGTAGGTGTGCAGATGCGCAGATTGACAGACGGACAGACAGACAGACAGACAAACAGACAAGTAGATAAATAGATGCACAAATAGATGCATGGATGAAAAGGCAGGCAGATGGATGGATAGAAGAATACCTATCAACAAGCAAGGAAATGGATAGGCAGGGACACACACACACAACAGTACCTTTGGGCAATTAATCTGCACTCGGGTTTGTGGCTTCTATCAGATCTTGAGGGTACCGCCTGTTTGGTGGTTTTCAAGCGCAGCCAAGAGAAAACTTACCATTTTGGTGGTCCCCCCAAAGAAGACATACCTATTTCCTCCTCAACCATCTTCCTGCCAAGAGCAGCCTCATCTTTTATATCGGCACAAGCGCGAAATAGAACGACCCCTGCAACAGGCAACCTGTTTAAGTGGTACAACAAAACGTCGCGCGGCTCAAAAGGGGAATGCGACGGGTTGCATGTGCCAAGAGAGTTGCAAGCTGGTCAATGTCGCGCATTGTTCAACCGCTTCAACTCTGCCATTTGCTTAAGCCCCCTGGAAAAAATATAAATATGTCCAGTAGTGATAGATTCCCTTTAAATCCAACGGGGGAAAATAACAATAATAATAACAACGTAAGCAAATGGAAGAACCACAGTGATCAAGCAAGCTTTGAAAAAAAAAGAGCTGAGATTTGGGCGTGTTTCCCGGAAGTCACAAAAAGTGACTTGTGTCGTTCCGGCTCAAAAGGAGGCAAAGCAAGTCATACAACACGCACTACCAAAAGAGGCTCACCTTCAGGAGCCCCATGGTACAAGCAAGTGTCGAGCCAGAAAAAAAAGAAAAGCCGTCGCGGAGGCACATCATCTGCTCCGGGGTGATCTTGGTGAAGAGGAAGGCTAAGTTTTGCGGCATTGGGTCCGGCTTGTTGGCCGTGGGGAAGAGCCGGTTGGTCTTCAAGCTCCTGCAAAATAACCGCCTCGCGATATCCCGCCTGCTGTTCTCAAGCAAACTCCCTAAGTGTCGAAACCCTCTTTCAGCCCAACTCTGGGGTGCCCAAGAAATAGATTGTCAGATTCTGTTTCATTTGGGTGTGTCCTTTTTAGGGGACCCCACCCCCCCCAAACTGGTGCTTTTCTTTTTGGCTCCTCTTTAAAACCTCACAGAAAGTGGTACGAGTATCCTCAAACAAAATGACACACACATATTTCAACCGGAAAAAAACAAAAAAAAAACTAATCCCCAGGTTTGGTCGTAGTGACACATGTTTGTCCCGGTCGCGAGGTTCCGGGCAACCAGCTCTGAATCTCTTCATCTTATGCATGTATTCTTCGTAATTGCACGTGACTATGTGGCCATGGGTCAAAAGCCCAGTGAACATCCCAATCCCCACGACAATAGACTAAAATGGGTGGTGCACCTACCCCAAAATGGTACCATGGGTTTTAACCTGGCCGTGTGGAAATGGATTAGCTGAGAACCGCAAAAAAAATATGTGGGTGTAAGGATCTGAGAAGAATAGGCAAGCCTGATAGCAAAAAACGGGCTAACAAAGGACCAACAACTGAAAAAAGGGAAAACAAAACAAACAAACAAACAACAACAAAAAATAACATGGCGAGCTACTTCAGGGTCGTTTCTGCTTTGCTTTGGTTACTTATTTTGTTTCGGGAGGTCCTGTTCTCGGCGTTCTTCTCCAACTTCATCATCTTGTCCTTACTCTCCGCCTGCCCAGCTGCGTTGGGGTCATTGTCCCCGGGCAGCAGGTTCTTCAGGGCCGCGATTTCCTCGAGACGTCTGTCGTCTCTCGGGCGGTCTCTGCTGGGGAGGTGGTTTTTGGGCTCGAGAAAGGCTGGCTTGTAGGCAAATCAAAGGGAAACCGACAAGTTGTGTGGGTCCAAATCCCCATTTTGACATCTGTTCTGGCCTGGGAAAATGAAGGAAATCTGCCAGGGCAAGGGGGAAATAGGCTTGGGGGTTCTCAAGAATGGTTGTCGGATCCCCTTTGGGTTGGTCTTTGAAGGGAAGCCGAAAGAAGGGCAATGATTTTAGGGGGGGTCCGAAAAATTCATCTGGAGAAGAACAAATGTTAAAAGTCTGGCCGGGTGGCGTGATCATGGGCGTACTTCTTCTTGAGCTCCTCGAGGTACTCGTCGGCTCCATAGAAGATACTGGCCTCAGTCTGGCTGCAGGTCAAAACCAATGGTACCATTTTGGGCCGGGGGTGCACCACTGTTTAGTCCATTTTAGTTGGGATTGGGATGTTCATTGGGGATAACCGGGCTTTTGACCCATAGCCATCTGGGCGTGGTTTGAGGGTACCCTCACGGCTGGTTGACTTGGTTGACGTTGGAAGGGGAACAAAAAAACAAAGCTTCAGCAGTTAAGTGGGGATTTCAACCACTAAACCACCATAGGCAAAGATGTAACATGTTTCCCAACAACAACCATGTTGAGAGGAAATGAAGGAAACAAACGCATTTGTGGAGGCTACTCCCATCTAGAATCATCCACTTCCCGTGTTTTCGAAGATGAACAGATCACTTCCAGTCGCCGACCCCCTTTGGCACTTGGGGGAAATACGCAAGATTTTGAGCAAATGGACATGAGTCGCAATCAAAACCCGGTATTATTATGGTCTACCCAGAACCACGTAAAGAATTACGAAGGCGGCCGCAACGGCAGGGGACTGCCCCTTACTAACCTTCATCTACCCGGGTTTGGATTGTGGCGCACATGGTGTACGTGTTGTCTTTGTCGGCATTCAAACAGGTCCCACAGACTTGGCTGTTGCGGATCGGGTGTTGCGGAGATTCTGGGTGTGGTAGTTGTGGCAAATGTGGCAATGCGGCAGGCGCGGCAGTTGCGGCGATTGTGAGGCAGCTGTTGCGGTGGCTCCTATGGCTGTGGCAGCTTGTGGAAGTTGTGGCAGTCATGGTAGTTGGGCATCAGGGAGGCTGCGCATAGCAGCGCCATCAGCCGCTGCTTGCTGCCTTGCGCCTGTTGCACCTGTTGCCCGTGTTCTGTTTCGCATGCTTGTCACCTTTTTCAAACCAAACTGGTGTTGGCTCAAACTCGTGCAGCCAAAATGGGTCACCTTTGGTTCCCCACACACAAAAAAGGGTACCAACTGCAAGAAGAGAACACCCACTGCCCCACCCCAACCCCACCCCCCCCAGAACCCCCCAAACCAAACCCAACAGCCTCTCCCGGCCTTCGAGTGCGCGCCTTTCTTGCCCTCCTTGGGCAGCAGGGGTGCGCTTGTGGCCATGGCCAAAAGATCTCGTTCCAAGCTCTGAGCCAAGTCTCCTAGCTCGTCCAGTCGGCAAAGCCGGCAGGGGGGAAAAACCGGAAAAAAATCCGGGGCCGAGGCTCGCGTGGGTTACCACAAATTTTGAGCGGGTGCCGACCCCAAACCAAAAAATCAATCAGATATATGGGGGTTGGGCCAAATTTTGTTTGGGTCCCGACCCCAAACCGAAAAATCCTATCATATCGGGCACCCACTTCAGGACCCCCAAGGGAAGCCCGCTGAACCGCGGACCTATGGCACCAAACCCCCTTTGTCGCTAGTCATGGGCTGGGCACATGGGGTTGGCTCAAATATAGGAGTCTGGAACCCCCAAAATGGGCGGTGTCCTTTTGGCTCCCCTGGAAACCAGAATAAAAATGGCTCAAAATAGGGTCCCCAAGGTAAAAACGAATGGCACAAATGAATGGTATACCCAAGTAAACCCTAGGTCATAACATTTCCCCCTTGAGCCTGGCCCCAAAAGCAAACTCATCGAAGTGGCCCCAAAAGAGGGTGGGGAAAAAACCAAAGAGACACACGGATGAATGGTTTTTTGAGTCGGTACCGCTTTTTCCCACCATCAAACCAACAAACCACGCAAACACCGCCACATACATCGATTTTTTCGCGTTTATCTTTTTGTCGACGACTTTTTGTAGGGGGCGTGCCGTAAAAAATTAGCACATCCATTTAGGCAACCCATTCTGGTGGCTTCCACCCATCCAACATGATGTGAGAACCTTCCCCATGCACTCGACGTGTGCAAGGAGCTGGTGTGCGCAAACCCCGGCAGAACGACACGCCACGTTTCGTGACGAAGAAGCACACGGCCAACAGCAACCGGGAAAAAAAGAACACAAAAGAGAAGGAAAAAGAAGAAGAAAAACAAACGCAGGGAAGGGTCTCTCTCTCCCCCTCTCTTGCTCTTCTCTCCGTGCCTCATCACAGTGATCTCGCAGCAGCGCCTATGCACTGTGTGCGGCTGCATTCCATTTTGGGGAAGACCATTTTGCGCCCAAAAAAAGGGGAAAAGGGGTGCCACTGAACAGCTGAGTTCCTCCCAAATGTCTTCGGTTCCATGTTGATCTGAGTTAACAGAAGGAGGTCTCTTCGCCGGAAGGAGATCTACACCAGCGCCCCTTTCGGAGGTGGCCAAGCCACCACTTTGACATGGAAACCGCGAGAGACCATGAATGGGTTCCTCTACTTGGCGATTTGGATTTGGTGGTGGTTTGTTGGCCTTTCGGGGTATTTACCCTCTACAGCCAGAGGTTCAAATCCCCAAACCACCAATCCAAACCCATGCTTCGGGGTTATCTGAGTTGGCACCATCTCCATGTTGCTTCTAGAAGCAAGCAAACATCCACCGCGACTGACTCGCTCAGACGCCCACGTGGTCTCAAAAAAAATACTGGTACTCTAGTGGGCGATAGAAAAATTACACTTCGTCCTCCAAGTTGGTTGAAATGTTGTGGCTCATCCCCATGTCCCGAACTCCAAATTGAACCAGGATATGTTATGTTGCACGTTTCTTGAAGGAACCACACACACACACACCGCGTTGGGTCTGGTATTGTTTTGCCACCAAAGGGACACTGAAGCCCATTTCGGCACAGGGATCTGGACGGTCCCCATGGGTTTGGGTTGGCATCGGCACGCTGCGGGTTCGGAGGTCAGATGGAAATTTGAGCTCCCAATTTGGCTGGCGTCACAAAAAGAGAACATGAATTATCACAAATTAAATGTTGACCTCATATTAATCAACCCCAGTTATAAATGGTGTCCCTGCAGAAATGTGGGGAATCAAACACCCCCCCTTATGAATAAACTGAAGTTGATTCATACGGGGTCATTTTTAAGTGGTTAGCAGGGCTGGATATGGATTATCCCACAAAAGCCATGGTTATAGCCTTCCTAAGGTTAGATATAAACCCACAAAAGCTCTGGTTCTACGTTTCCTAAGGTTAAAAAAAGAAAGAAAGCCATGGTTCTACGTTTCCCAAGGCTTTTCCTAAGGTTATGCCCAGGCTTACTGACTGAGTCTACTTACCTCACGCACGGAATGCCGCGTTAAGCACCACATGGAACACCTTCAGGCCTTCCCGCCCCGGGGCTCCCGGCATCCATCTCGCCTCCCGAAACGCGAGCGACCCGAGCAGGTGCCGAAATCGGACGCGACATAGTGTTCGTTGGTGCAAGCGACCTTGGAAGAAACCAGAGGAAGAAGTCAGTTTGGAAGTTGAACATTCATTCCCTGGTTTAGACCCAACTTTAACCAATTAGTTCAAGAAACAACCCTATTTAGGGGGGTCCCTTTGACAAAGGCTGGTTGAACAAAAAGTGCTGCCAGATCCCAGATCGCGGGACCTACAGAGAGGTTTGGCTTCTCGTAGTCAGCTTGTGAAGGAAATCTGTGGCTTCGCAAAATCGGAGTCCACTTCCCTGTTGGCTTCCCCTCAAATACCCAAAGGGGTTCGATCAATCCTTTGGAGCAACACTCAAATATGTGTGCCGTCAACAATCCTTGCGGCCAATGTGCATGGGTTTCTTTCAGCATCCCAACCAAGCCCAGGTGAAAGATTCTTTGGGCCATGGACTGGCCCAAATCAAGTCTAGGTTCTCCAGTAGAGAGGTTAGAATAAGGGTATCCCTTTTTTTGCCGTAGTCTATTGTAGTAGGGGAACCCTGCCCAAAAAAGGGGGCAAAAGGGACCTAGAGTCTAAACTTTGTGTAGAACTAGAATGGTCTTCCGATAAAGTGACTAAAGTCCAGGAACTCAGGAGCGAGTTCCCCCAGAACCAGGGCTTTATGACACGAAAGGACAGCGGTGTACCTCCGCTGGAGACTCCCACCTGCGCTTTGGCCGACGCACCATCATGCTCCGGTCAGCAAGGATGAGCGGAACCCACGCTCCGAAATTGACTCATGAGGGTGGGTGGGGTGCTGCGCGCGTGCGTCCGCTCCTTTTCCAACCAGTACGAAGCTGGTGCTACATGAGTAGGGGGGAAAAGAAGGAAAAAAGCGAAACAGTCTGCTGGTAGAACCTAGACCATTTTGGACCTACGGTAGTTTTCTCTACACGAACCTGGAAACGTTGCAAAGGTCTGTCCCCTTTTGTTTCCCTTTAACATTTATCATGCGCGCTTGAGCGCCCAACCGTTCAGCTCAACTGGGATTCCGAATCAACGTGGGACAGTTGACCATCGCTGACAATCCCTGGCACCCAAGTCATGGTTTATCCGGGCTTCCAATCTTTTCCCCAAAAAACGAAGGAAACTCTCACTGAATTGGCTCGCTCAACAGATAATGCTTGAAACAACTTTTAGGGGAAACAATATCGCCCAGTGGATCCCAGTTGCCACTAGAGAAGGTCACCACCAAACTTTTCCTGAAAAAAAATAAAAAATGGGCGGTTGCCTTGAAAACAAGAACCATACAGGCAGATGGATCCACGTAGGAAGCCCCAACACAAGAAGAACTGCGGGTGAAAGGGGTCTTTCAGCAGCCGCTGGAGCCAATCGGAACGGCAAGGCATTCGGATCAACGCGCGCCGAGCTCCATGCGAGTTTCCCGGTGCTACAGCGGGCTCCGGTTTTGCTATGTTTGTTTCTGTTCGAAGCACCTCTCGTTCTTTTGTTGGTTTTGTTTGGGGCTGGGCGAATTGTTTGTTGGCACCCAGCTTCCCACCAGCCTTGCCCGTTCCATTGGCAAAGCAACATAACAAAACGCGGTCGCCGACGTTCCCGACGTCGCCAAACTCCGCCGGAGCCGGCGACTCAGGTCGCTCAAATTGCTCCCCGTAAAACGGGCTGTCCGTTTTCAAATCCTGCTAAGCGTTTGTTAACTGGTGGGTGAAATGGAAACCCCACCACTAAGCCAACTCAAAGCCTAAAAGTCTAAGGTGACGGCTGGGAACCAGCAAGTTTTGAGATCGCAAGATGTGGGGGGAGTCTTTTCTGAGGGTTCTTTCTTTTGGGGTTGGTTTTAAAGGGAAGCCGAAAGCAAAACCGAAATCTATTTTGAGGGGGCCCCCCAAATTGAGAAACAAACCCATGTGGAAATATGTCCAGATTCATGTCAGTTCTCGTGCCAAAGTCTACTCGGCTCCAAGGGCGCACAGCGGTTGGGAAGGGTAGTTGATTCCTCGAAGCGAACCAACTGCAAATCACCGGGTGGATGCAGAGAAAATCCAAAGCGAATTGGACACCCAGCCCTTTTTTTTCCGAAAACTGGTTGCGAAACCACTTGGTGTCAACCATTTCTTCCACCTGAGCGTTGATCAAAAGGTCCTTTAAATGGGATGACAATTAGGGAAACTACCAATAAAGATACGACTTTCACCACTAACTGGGCAAAGTTACCCATTCTCCAAACCTGGGCCCTGCATGGAATACTGATTAACCCCCCTGTGCACATCAAAGGGCGGATATTCTTCTGCCTGGGGCTGTCCCTGTCTGGGTTAAGCATGGCGCAGTTCGGCTCAACTAGGTCCTCCAGTAGAGAGGTTAGAATAGTGGTACCCTTTTTCTGTAGTCTATTTTCGTAGGGGAACCCTCCCAACCAAAAAAGTGGGTGAGAAAGGGCACTACTGGGCCCGAGACGAGGTGAACCGTTCGGGCGGCTTTTTTCCGTGGCGAGGGGCCGAAGACGGACCACCCGATGCGTTAACTCAGCCACTGGGCCTATGCCTGGAGCAAGCCTCAGAGCCGTGATGGAGCCATGCGTGCCCCTCTCTCGGTTTGGTGGTCTTCCATTTGCTTAAGCCCACTGGAAAGAGAAAATAATATGTCCAGTAGTGATAGATTCCCTTTAAAACCGCTAGGGGAAAAAAAAAAAAAAAAACAATATTCTTAAGCAACTGGAAGTCTTAGGGCCAGAGGGAAGCGCCAAGCATTTTGGGCCCTTTGGGACACTTGTGCGGGCGCCATGGATAGATCCGATTCCCATCCTCGTCAGGCGCCCAACAGTCTCCAGGGCTCCAAGACGGGAATCCCCCAAAAATGATGCCGCTGCTTGGGTATTGCGAAGATCGCACCCTCCCACCCCATATGTATATTGCCAAGGCTGGACCTGAGTATGCAGAACCTGGGACCCGGTCCCCATACCACACCCCCACTTAGCTTTCGGGGTCTCAAAACAAGTTGTTTCGGAGCCCCAATATCCATCAGGAGCCTTACGGCAGATATATACTATACACATGCACCCTTGGTTCCCCTTTACGTCAACGAATACGAAAAGGCTACCGAGACTCAAAACACACACACAAAAAGAAAAAGAGAAAAAAACGAGAGACAGACCAGCAGACAGACCACAGACACACACTCACACAAACAGACAGAGACAGCGACAGAGATAGAGACAGAGACTGACACTGAGACAGACAGAAAACGCAGACACACATTTGCAACATCCAGGGCCTCCAACTCTGAGCAGAGTTCAGCCAGGCTGCCTTTCTTCGCAAGCCTCTCGTGCTCTTCCCGGTCTTGTCGGTCCACCTCAGATCGGGCGGGTTCCAGCCTTGTTTAGGCATGAACTTGGACAAAGTATGTGACAAGCTTGAAAAGTACTCAAAATGGGGACCCTCAAAACTTGTGGTTTCCTTTGTGGGTTCTTATAAAACCAGCCAAAACGGGGGTCCCTCTTAAAACAGCCAAAACAAAACACGGGTTCCCAAAAAAAAGAAAAAGGACCCCCCCATTTCTAGACACTGTTTAACAGACCTGGAGGGGATCCCCCAAAGTCCAGGATCCCTCTTAGCACGCCAAATTTAAATCTGCCTGCTCTGGACGAGGAAAAAACACCGGCCGCTGGCATGCCCGGTTTGCCAAGCTGCCATAGCATGCACTCGTTGCTTCGAGTAGGGATATGCTGGAAAGGGCCTAGCGACAGAAAAGGAACAAACAAGGGGGGAACCCAGTTGGCCATGGGTCAAAATCCCGTACCCCCAGTGAACATCCCAATCCCCACTCAAATAGACTAAAATGGGTGGTGCCCCTGCCCCAAAATGGTACCATTGGTTTTGACCCACAGCCAATTGACTGGTTCACTACCAACCCGCTAAGTGGTAAACCCTTTCACGCAGACATTGGCCGCGGATGCAGCGGCAAGCTCAACAACCCCGATTGATGGATGGGGTTGCAAAGCTGACAAGCCCGAAGCCCGCCTGTCGTCGCCGGCATCCTTGAACATCTTGCAATATCGAAACCAATCCTCCTCCGCAATCGCCTGGATTTGCGTCAGGGTGTGCGTCCCCCACCTCAGCTCACGGCTCGGAACGAGAGGCAGCCATGAGCTTGCCCAAGCGAATGAACCGAGTCTAGATGGTCAGGAATTATTGCATAGGGGCCTCAGCTACTCAGGGTTTTCCTTTTGGTTTCTTAGCAAAACCAACCCAATGAAAAACCCCCAAACAAACGACGTCCGAGTGGGAGACAAGAACCGAAGCCTGGTTCTCCTTACGTCGAGACCTGGAAGCCCTTCGAAGAAGGGCGTGTCAAGAGCCAAAACGGATCAAAATAGCGGTCCTTTTGCCCCTTGAAACCCAGCTGAAAAGGGCCCCAAACGCGCACGCGCACGGAGCGCCAAGAGGGGTGGAATACTGAGAACCCAGGCTATGCTCAGGTCCCCCGCTTCTTTGTGCTCCAGAAACAAACAAACAAACCAACCAACTGAAGAGCAAGCAAGCAAGCAAGCAAGCAAGCAAGCAAGCAAGCAAGCAAGCAAGCAAGCAAGCAAGCAAGCAAGCAAGCAAGCAAGCAAGCAAGCAAGCAAGCAAGCAAGCAAGCAAGCAAGCAAAGCAAGCAAGCAAGCAAGCAAGCAAGCAAGCAAGCAAGCAAGCAAGCAAGCAAGCAAGCAAGCAAGCAAGCAAGCAAGCAAGCAAGCAAGCAAGCAAGCAAGCAAGCAAGCAAGCAAGCAAGCAAGCAAGCAAGCAAGCAAGCAAGCAAGCAAGCAAGCAAGCAAGCAAGCAAGCAAGCAAGCAAGCAAGCAAGCAAGCAAGCAAGCAAGCAAGCAAGCAAGCAAGCAAGCAAGCAAGCAAGCAAGCAAGCAAGCAAGCAAGCAAGCAAGCAAGCAAGCAAGCAAGCAAGCAAGCAAGCAAGCAAGCAAGCAAGCAAGCAAGCAAGCAAGCAAGCAAGCAAGCAAGCAAGCAAGCAAGCAAGCAAGCAAGCAAGCAAGCAAGCAAGCAAGCAAGCAAGCAAGCAAGCAAGCAAGCAAAGCAAGCAAGCAAAGCAAGCAAAGCAAGCAAGCCAGCAAGCCAGCAAGCCAGCCAGCAAGCCAGCCAGCCAGCAAGCAAATGAAACAACAAACAACAGGTAGCAGACAAGCAAACAGTAGCCAAGCAAGCAAACACATAGACACATGCACACGCGCGTGCACACACAGCCACGTGCAAACGAGGCGCTGCTTGGAACGCTTAAAGCGGTCGTCATACCTTGACATGGTTTCCGCCAGCTGCGGGCAGAGCCCGCCGATGGTAATCAGCACCTACCGGCAGGGACGGGTAAGTTTTTCGCCGCCAAAAATTAAGCCGACCAATCAAAAATGATGTCCGACCCCCCAAAGCTTCGGGGATTCATGGGTATACAACCACTCGCCACTTTCGGTTTTTGTTGTCCCGACTTTTCCCTGACATCCTGTAGTTTGTGGGTAGTTTCGAGATCCAGGAGATGCTCAACCGAGGCTCGGATCAAACCAGCTTGAATCCATTGCCAACCAGGCTGGATGCTGCAGAATTACCCTGCCCCTCCTCCCCTCCCCCCAAAAAACGGAAGAAAGATGATAAGTGTTGATACACACATAGACAAAAACACCAAAAACACACACCCAAAGACACACACACACACACAGCGCCTGCTTTCTTAACGGCATGCCGCCACAAAGGTTTGGAACCTGCCTGCGACCCGTGCTGGGCGTCCATCACGTAGCCTCGGGGAAGCACCGGTTGATGCCAAACCTTAACCCCAAGACTGGGATTCAAATGGGTTTCCCAAGTGGCCATGGGTCAAAATCCAAATCGTAGCCCCAGTGAACGTCAACCAACCATTGGTTTCAAGCGGATGTTCAGACTGCCTGTTGGTTTCCACCACGCAAAAAAGAGAGGCGCCAGCTCAAAAAAAAGAAGAAGGACAGACCAAGATGTGTTCGATGATAGGGCGTTTCTATGTGAGGTACCAAAGGTTTGACCCAGTTCTGGTCCCCCAACCCGCTCGGCTGGTGTGCTTGGGCATAAAGGAAGGGGACGGACGGGAAGACTGCGCCCGTTTCCTTCGCTCGCATGTGGCCCAGGGGAGCTTTTTTTCTTTCCCAGAAGCTCCCGAATCATTTAGGGCCCTCAAACAGCCAGGTGTTGAGACCCCCAAACATATGTGGGGTGTTCAACCATCGCCGGGCCTTAACTCTCAACCATTGGAACCTGACAGATCTCTGAAAGCCCTTTTTCCCAACAGGAAGCTTCTGGTGGGTGGGAGGGTAGCTGTTCCAACCGTTTCCATCTCCATCCCTGGCGTCGATCGAATCCAGGACGTGCCTGGCTCATCCTTCTGCATGTTGGGGAAATGCTTCACCAGCATGCCGCTCGCCAGCATCTTCTCAAAGTCTTTAGGATAGCCCCTCAAAGCAAAAAAAACCATGGACAACACACACACACACACAAGCGCCCCCTTGTGGGCAGGAGGGGGGGGGGGGGAAGGGTGTCCAACACCAGTCCCTCCCCCTGCCATCCGGTGCAAAGCCCTGGCAGCCCATACCAACCTTCGTGCTTTTGGTTTGTCCTGGGAACCCGACCCTCAGCCGATAAACCCTCCGATGCAAAGGAAACCCCTCCAAGCCAGTTGGAGAAGGGGACCCCTTCTTCAAGTCTTGGGGTGGTGGTGTGTCTCTTGTTTGAGTTGGTACCCTTCTTGTTCTTGGTTTTCAAGGGAAAACAACCAAGGGACACCGAACTCATGTTCGGGGGTCCAACCACCAAAAAGACATATACCCGAGTTCACCGCGGGCGGGTTCCGGAACCCACCAAACAAACAAAAAACAAAACATATCGGTGAAACGAAAACCATGGGTCTGTTGATGCAAAGCGAGAGGCCAGAAGCAGCAAGCCAAAAGCACAGAAGTAGAGCAATACCAACTCTTGAGACATTTGGCGGACGCCCTGAATATTGCATGTAATTCAACTACAAAGCATGGGATTTTCCAGGGCTTGCCTTGTTCCCTACTTGCTTCTCTTTTTTGGGGGGACATCACTCCCGTACCCCCGAGTTCGTTGAAAAAGCGTCCTTCTCCCTCCTAAATGTCGATGCTACAAGAGGTGCGAAGTGGAGCAAGCCCATCCGAACAAATGAAACCCATCAACTTTCGTCCTTCTCCCCGCCTTTTTGCCAATGCAAAGAGAGACTGCCATTTGCTTAAGCCCCCTGGAAAATAAAAATACTTCCAGTAGTGATAGATTCCCTTTAAAGCCAACAGGAAAAAACAAAACATATTCATTTCAGCAAATGGAAGAAGAGCGATGCGAAGCTTCTGGCGAGGCGCCAGAAGTAGTAGAACATGTTGCACCAGGACACCGCCCCCGGGGACAAGGAGGTGCCCCCGAAGCGTTGGGCGTTCACGGTGGGGAACTCCGACATGGTGCCGAGGCGGTAGTCGTCGTTCACCTGGCCGGCCGACGAGAGCCCCGTTGCGTGCGGCAGAATAGTTGACCCACCTGCAAAAAGTTTTTAACTTCTTGTGAGTTTAGTGGAAAACCCCTTATTTCCCAAAAAGTTGAAGTCTAAAGATCCAACCCAATAGCAGTCAAGATATAAGGGTGAAGTGGAAACCAAGCCCCGAACACCTCCAAACCACCAATTGGATGGAAGCTGGCTTTATGTACTCTGCTGGTGTTCTGTACAAATGGGGGGGAGTGCCGCATAGCAAAATGGGGAGGAAAGTGCGGCGTGAGGTCAAGGGGCGCTGAACACAAACCTAGTTTACTGGTTTATGAAATGTATCATGGTGATTGTTCCAGATACCAATTTTTGAAATGTATCATAGTTTACTAGTTTACTGCCTTGCGGCTTCATGTCTTCCTTGCCAGTCATCCCCTAGGAACTCTCGGCTCCTTAAGGCCCGAAGGCTCCAACGGCTCCAAGAGGTTCAGCTCATTTGCACGACTGAAATCGGGCTCTCGTGAGAGCCAATGCATATGGCCATGGGCTTTTCAACATCCAAATCGGATTTAGCCCCCAGTGAACATCAACCAATCCAACCACTAAAATAGGTTCTAAAATGGGTGGTGAATTCACCTACCCCAAAATGGGATCCCATTGGTTTTGACCCACAGCCATATCCCAAAGCCGAGCTGAGGGACAGACTGAACCGTGCGGACTTTTATCCCAAGGCCCGTGTGGAGGCGTGAGAAAGCATGTCGCAAATGAGCAAAAAAGGAAGAAACAAAACCTTGCAACAAACGGGAAACTTGGGGCCAACGGCATTTTCAAAACAAGTTCTTGAAGATTTGGTTTGGAAGAAACAAACATAGACTTCCTGTGCACCCCGCCGGAGTTGGACACGTGGTCAGAATTTCCTTATGTGGATCATGGTCATGTCTCCCTTAGCAACCTTTACCTAAGAGGGTGATGACCATCCTGAACCAATTAAAGGAACTCATCTTACCACACGTGAATCCACCATCTGGGCCTGCAGTGTCCGTCTTTCGAATTTCTCACAAACCACTCGGCTTGCTCTCCACACAGGGCTCCCTGTATCTCCCTTTTACATCACCCCCATCCAAGCTCACTTCAAAAGGGACCAACAGGATCAAAAGGCATATGAGTATGCGATATGTGTCAGGGGCTGCCCCGCCCAAAAAATAATAATGGGCTGTTCCTTCTGGCTTCCCTTTGAATGCAGGTGAAAAACAAAGGGTACCTACAAAAAATGGCAACCCAAACCAAAGGGGAAGCCAAAAAAGGCTTTCCATCCCAGGCACCCCATTTGGAGACGGTCCAAGGAATTATTTCCCACCCGACGGAAAAATATAAAAACCGACTTGGTCCTTGATCACACCTGATCCTGGGTGGTTGGTTGAATTCCCCCGCCGTTTGAGGGGGTCCGACTCCGAAATGCCACGCCCATGTCTTTGCTAGCACCAACATGGTACCCGTTTTGTTGGCTTGAAAGGGAAACCACCAGGAACACCCACCGATTTTGCGGTTGCCCCCCAAATGGAACAGCGACACACCCATATCTTTGCGAGCGCTTCATGACTTGAGTCGACGGAAAAGATCAGAGGTCACTGGATTTCCCCCACTCAAAAGCTGATCAATTTACTGGTGGCTTCCTTGAAGCGATCGCCACTTTAGGAGGCTCCACAAAGGGAAATGGCTCAGAACCCCTGCAACTGATTGTTTGAATTCGTGGTCTGCTTGGGGGGGTGATTTCCCACTTATATACCCTCTACAAAGCTATGGGCTGAAAGCCAATTCCAGTTCCCACCAATCCGAACCAAGTAACGGCAACCCGCCAAAAGGGGCACACGAAGACACCGCAGACAGCGACGAAAGCCGACGAATCCCGACAACCGACCAACCAAACGAGGCGCCCAGATGCCCGTCAGGTGCTTCAGCTGCAGGAACTTGTCCACCGCCCAGTCCGGCACGAAGCCGAAGAGCTTCAGGATGGCCTCCGGAGGTCTTCGGTCTTCGACGCCGTTCTTTCGCTCGGTGGAAACCCTGTTGAACAGGGATCCTTACAAACACCTGAACATTGCAACTGGTAAATGGTGGTGTCTTTGTATTTTGCTGGACAAAGCCACATGTTTCAAACGGTTGCAAAATGGATATTTTTTCAGGAGCCCTGTTGAATTGCTCCCACTTGAGTTGACTCGCCCAAAAAAGTGGAAACAGATCTCACCTCCTGGGCTGTGCCACTGGAATGGGTCTTCCCAAAAAGAAAAAAATGTCTAGGAACTCAGGACGTGTGACGGTTAGAGGAAGATAAAAGGAGAAGCACCCACATTTTGATGGGCTCCAACTAAACAACACACTCCACTTTAGGTGTCTGTGGTGCTTCTGGAAAACCCACTTTTTGGGCTGGTTGAAAGGTACAACCAGAAGGAAACAGCATGGTTTCGGGGTTCCCTTGTGACAAGGTCAATTTGGCTCGTGAACATGGAATTTTTGTTCGACCCCAGTGGCAAGGGCGTCCTTCTCGCTTCCTAAACCCAGAAAGAACGAGATCCTTACATGAAAAACGCCTGAACATTGCCTTGTTTATTTGGTGATTTCCCTGTATTTTGCTGGAAAATTCAACATGTTTCAAACGATTGCAAAATGTATCTTTTAAGGAGCCCTGAGAAAGAAAGGGGAATTACCCTTCCTCCCACCAACGTAGCACCTGTGGGAAGGTACTTGGATCAACTTTCTCCTAAAGGGACCAGGGCTTTGTCAGGCGCCACGTTAGTGGGAGGGAGAGTACCACGCACCCTGACCCAGGTGAGCTCGGCGAGTACCTCCCATCCCGACACCTTGAAAGGGGCCTGAGAGGCTGGCGCCCTTCGATCGGGTTGCAACCTCCTCGCCCCGGCGCCCGGAGGCGTCTTCACACGAGTCTCGCAATGACCTCCTTGGATTCCCGCCCCAACGCCTGAACCATGGTGGTGGGAAACTTGAGACCCTCATTGTGACCAGGTCACTTTCGAGAAGTGTGCTTTGGTATCACGGAATAGCCGCAAAATTCAACACAATGCAGCCTAAAGCCTGGAAATTTGCAATCTTACCACAAAATTCCCAAGCTCAACACCTCCTGCTTTGTCCACCCACCACACAAAATTGGCGCCTGAACATCCTGCAACTTTCTGCCATCCTCCAGGTGCATGGTCGACTCCGAGAGTTTCTTCACCGTACCGATGACTACCTCACTCTTCCCGTAGTACCTCCGATCGACAATTGATCTACATTAGGCCTGGACAAGAAAAAGGTCCTATGGTTGTCAAGAGCCCCCCAACAAGGGGCCCCCCAATCCGAAGAGCGATTGATGGGGGCTAAGAGGTTTCTTTTGGGCACCAGTTTTGGGGGCTCCCCTCTCTGTGGGACCTCTGACAACCACAGGAGGAAGGGGGGGGGGTAGCTCTTAAGCCCTGGAAAAGAGGGACAGCCCAAATGGGCTCGCAGGCGCGTCTTTGGACCTTCTGTGGGCTCCCATGGAACTCAGAAAGCCACCATTTGAAGAGGAAAGCCATCATTTGCAGGAGACTAGGCTCGTTTCGGGGAGGGATCTGGATCCCCGAAAAGTCAGCTGGGTCATCTGCGCGCATCTTATGCATGCCAGAAACGATTCATGCATGCCACCTTTTCGATTGACCGTGGGTGTCTGAGGACTCCCAAAAATGTCTCAACACAGCGCCCAACTCCCAACTTCTTGGGTTCCGCGTGGCTTCCCAAAATGAGTCACATGCTCAAAGCCCGGTACGGAACAAAAATGGTGGAGCCCCAGAACCATGCTTCAAGAAGTAGAAAGGCGGAATTCCGCAACTACTTCCGGCTGGGACTGCCCCTTCATCTACCCGGGTTTTGATTGTGGCTCAAATGGGCAACCCATCAACACTTCCCACCGCCTCGATAAGAAGTAGATGTCTCCGATGCCGAACCTCGCCTCTCACGAAAAAGGACACCGAATCGAATCGAATCGAATCGATCCGGATCGATCCGGCCGAATCGAAAGCTGGGCAAGCGAACCTGCAGTTGACCCGTCATACTGTGGATGGTTGCGAAATCCGCTCGACCACTTTGAAACCATGCTTGAAACCATTGTTTGTTGGTATTTACAGGGGGAATCAACATTCCAGGGGTTCCTAAGTGGTGCAGGATTTTGTCCATCCACAGTAGGTGAACCTTCGGGAAAAAATAGATGGCCCTGGAACCCTCCCAGCAATTAACCTGGAACCTGACGTTCGGGGTCCTGGTTTGCCCCGAACGTCAGGTTGCATGTGAATTGGTGAGAGGGCAAAAGGAATAAAACCCTAAACCAGTGGAACCCATCTATTCCTTACCAACCTAACCTAAAAAGGACACCGATGTGTACCTTGCTGCGACTTGTCCTTGGCAGCCTTTTGAGAACATTTTGGCATCTTGAAGAGCAACTGAACACGTGTTTAAGGAGATGATCAATTTGTCTGATACAAGTGCCAATATTTTATCCCATGGTGTGAAACCGGCAACCGTTGTGGGGCAAGTTGGCTGAACGGGCAAGACCAAGCAAACCCCATGCCGTGACGATCACTAAAGCTTCTTTCCCTGAATATCATTCTGAAATGAGTGTGCACTCTATTGCGGCACCCCTTAAGTACGCCGAAGTACAAACGGCGGCTGGAAAAAACAGGCCTCATGGAGTCCGGGTTTCGGGTGGGTTTCGGTTGGGGTGAGTTGGGCTTCTAGGAATGGTCCTTATTCTCTAATGGGCTTTGTGACCAAACCTGTGGGTGCCTCGTCTTGTTCGAGGGCACCCTTCAGGTTGCTTGGAAGGGGCACCAAAAGGACCGCCTGGCAGTTTGGGGTTCCTTAAGAAGGACATACCCATGGCTATGTGTTTTTTTTTTTTCCGAGATTTGGAACACCTTCAAACTAGTTGGTGGACATGAATCTCCTCCTCAGTGGGTTCTAACCAGAGTTTCCAACTGGCTAGCACTAGGTGGCTGCCAGCAGTTGAGTTTGATTCATGCCAACTGGCGCGAAACGGGATTTCCTCCATCAGCAATTGCACCCTGCCCCTTCAACTTGCTGGTGCTCAGTAGGGAATGAGGGAAGGAACCTGGGATTCCCTTAAAGGAAACCACCGGTGGGATGGTTTATAGGGGGCATTCAAAACTTCCCATTCCCTGCTGAGCACCCTGCCCCTTCAAGCAGTCATTGCAGTGCCTTCTGGAAGATGGTGACGTTGCTTCGCGACTCATTGGCGCGCACGGCATAGTAGCTCCACCTCGGATGGGTGTGGCTCGATTTGTGGGTGCACCGGGCACCTTTTTTTCGGGCGAGCCCCTTTTGGTCGGCTTGACAGGGATCACTCGAGGCTTTGCCATGCGGCCTTCCCAACAGTTCACAACTCGACTTGAGTCCCTTGGATCCTTGGATTGAAAGGGACGTGAGAGGAAGACCAATCTCATGTTCGGGGTTCCCCATTTTCAGGCGAAAATGCCGGATCCAGTCTGCCAGTATGCCCCAATTCCATATGTCTGTCCGACCAAATCCGACAAATGAAAATGGCGACCAGATCTGAGGCTTGCAAAACTAATCCAAGCAAGCCCTGCAAACATGAGTACAAATCCTGACTCTGGATAGCACGCGGAATGTTCAAACTCTTCTTGTGCTGCTAGGAGCGTTTTGTAGCTTCAGGGGGTCAAGCAGGCGAGGCGTCCTTCTCTCGCTGTCTGCTTCTCTCACTTTCGGACAAATGTTGCACGCAAATGCACTAGTCTAGCAGCGGGGCTCTAGTATCATGTGATGGTCCTTCAATCATTAAAGCAACCCGCAGAGTCGCATCGAAACTTGGCTCTGCTTACATGTCAATGGCAACGAGGTCCATTTATACATGGTTTCTAATCCCAGTTGTTCAGTGACCCTGGAAAAAAAGGGAACCCTTTTTGGGGAAGACCATTTTTAGTGGGGCAGCTCCCAAAAAAAGGGGGAAAAGGGTGCCACTGAACAGCTAGTCATAAACGGATCCGATCGCTTGCACCACTTTAGGGCAATGTGTGAATCACCCTGCCCACTCAGCGGGTCACCTAGAACGCACCGGTCGTCTAAGCTAGCGACGGGTCATCGCCCACCATCTTGTACGCGTCCTGACAGGCGCGAAAGCGCCTGTAGGGGTCGTTGCTGTGAAGGGTCGCTCTACCCAGAAGCACCAGACTCATGTAGCCCTCCCCTTTTTTTGCAGGCCATTGAGGTCAACCCCTCTCTTCTTCCAACGGAGCAAGCAAACCTGAGCAAAAGTATCTCCGAGCATCGAAGAATCTTCACCCAATGAAGACGTAACAACAGCGCTTCTTGAGGTCTTGCAATGAGCCCAGGCGGGTACCCCAGGCCTTGGCACCAAACTTCGACCGCATCTCCCAAACCACAAGAGGGCCAGCCAGCCGGCCCGAGCGTCCGTGCGCCTCACTTAGATTATTAAACCTCCCCCCTCTTGGATCCTTGCCACGGCCAGTTGCTGTGCTTTTCCCACCAAAGAATAACATAACTTCCAGCATGCAGTGGATGAGAAGAAGTGACCACAGCCTTGGCTGTTTTTGCTGGCTTCTTCTTCCGGAGATATGGGCGCGTGTCAAAAGCGGTGACAACTAAAAGGACAATTCGCTCGGGCCATGGTTGGAGGCGAACAAAAGGAAGAAAAACACCAGGGTCTGAGAAACAATGAACCTACATAAAGATTAACGTAAACATCGGAGTGTTGGGCCCCGCATGCAAAAACACGACCATGGGTGTCTTGCTTTTTTTCGGGTATCCTGTTTGGGCTTCGCTAAAAGGAAACCAACAGGAAACCCGAAATCCATTTCAAGGAGTCCGTTTGGTTTTCCGTTTGGAGACATGTTGCCCAGCCTCCCTTGCTTTTTCGCCCCTAGGAAACACCTGTAATATTCCAGTGACATCGGCTCCCTGTTAAAAAAAAAAAGGCGAAAGGAACCACAACACATATTCATTTACAGCAACTGGAAGCCAGAACCCCCCGGGCCCATGCAGCTTGAGAAAGTTTCCGGCACCTCCATCTCTCGCAGGACATCGCCCGCCGCCACCGGAAAGACGGAGCCATTGATCCACCACCTAGACGCTCGTGTCAAGCGGGGAACCTTCTAGGGAAACCAGAGGGAAACCGACATCAGTCCCGGGTGATGTTGACCCCATATGAATTGTTCAACCAACCAGTTTGTCCGGGGGTTGCTGCTTCTCCCTGGTAAATTGTGGTGGGAATCAGACCGCTTTTTGAGGGGGGCCCACCCCTCCGTCTAATAGACGGGGGTTGAAATTCATATGGGGTCAACATTGCGTCAACCTGAATGAGGGCCAAAGAACACAACAGGAAAGATAATCCCCGCATCAGAGCATATTTGGGTGTCGTTTTTTCGTTTTGAGGGTAGCCCTTGTTCGTGGTATCAACGGAACAAGACCAAGAAGAACACCGAAATCCAATTTTTCCAACCTTAAAAACAAAAAAAACCGACAAGAGCAACTGACAATTGGAAGAGGGGAGCCCTATATGTGGGCTTTGAACACAAACCACAAGGAAGCAGTTGCCATTTGGGGATTTTGGGGTGGTTGGAGACAAGCCACGTCTTGACTGGCAAGACTGGGGAACCGTCTTCCCGAAAAGTCGAAGGTCAAAGTCACAGTCACAATCAAACCCGGCAAATCCTAAAATGGTCTAGACAAGTGCTACCAAGGAAACACCCCGCTTTGAGGGGAACAAACCTTGGGCAAGCGGACCCAAAATGGTCTACCCAAACCAATGTTAAGAACTGCAAAGCCGGAATTCCGCCGCACCTCATTCTGGCTGGTCCCTTAACCTTCAGTTATCCGGGGTTTGAGGACGTGGCTCACATCAAAACACAAGCAAGTGAGACAGCCCGAAGGATGTGCCTTCTGCCAAAACGTAAGCCCTGGGCCTCAAACTGTTGCCACGGTGCAGGGCACGAGGGGAATCCCAAAGATGGCTCGATTCCTCTCGCTTGCCTCACTTTTGGAGCCGATTCGCCAAAACAGTCCCCAAACTGTGGTTTGCCGCTAGAATATGGTCTTCCCGAAAGTAGAAAGTCCAGGAACACTGCAAGTGAGTTGCCCTTTGCTTTCAAAATCCAAACCAGTGCGCCAGCTGGGTGTGGCTCAACATTAAAACAGGAGGGGCAAACCGCAGGTGTTGGTCCATGTGTCCAGAACACCGGGGGGCAACCCCTTTTGGGGTTACTGTACCCGGTTTTCTGGGCCACAGCCGCTTCGGGCAAGTTGCCACGACAACAGGTCTGGGGCGTCCTGCGAAACCATCCGCGGCATGCACAAGTTTTTCCTGGCGGCGTCAAAATGAAAATCCGTTCGTTCCCTTCCAAGACTCATGGTTGCAACCCCCGAACAACGGGAACATGCACAACCCGCTATGGAGTCATGGCAAGTTGTTAGCTATACAAGCTCGAAAATGCTCGAAATACATGTGTTGTACACATTCCCACATGCACTCGCCTCACACACCTGGTTTTCGGTTCTTTGGGTGCCTACATGAGTCACAATCAAACCCTGGCAGTGCAAAGGTCTATTATCCAAAACTTGGCTCGCATGTCGGAGTGTCGGCGACTCCAACAGCAATTCCTTCTGACTCCATAAAACCCCAAATTCTGACAGTTTTGGAGTAGACCCCAGAAAACCCCTGTGAGCCACAATCAAAACCCGGTATGAAAATGGTCTACCCAGAACTATGTAAAGAATCAAGAAGGCGGCTGAAGATATTGATGATTGGGATTGTCTCTTATTAACCTTCATCTACCCGGGTTTTGATTGTGGCTCATGTCAAGCATTAAATGGGCCTGCCACTTTCTAACCTTCACCTGCCGCCAGGGTTACCGCCCCTCCCTGTTCTTCCCCCTCATAAATACCGTGCATTCGGTCTAAGCAACCCCAGGTCTCGATGTCTCACATGTCACACGGTCAAAGCTCCTAATCTCATGATTCCCTTTTGTGGTTTTAAAGGGAACCCCCGCGTGTCTATTGACCAAGGTGCAGACTAGTGTCGTGCAGCATGCTGGGGGACGGCCGTGGCCGTGTGCAGAACGGGGGCGCGCGGCTCGCTGGCTGTGGGGACGGCCGTGTGGTGCGGACTAGGCAGACATTGGTTGCTTTCTGCTCCCCTGCTGAAAGTTTAACTTTCAGTGGTTTAATGGAAAACCCATGAGCTGGCAAAAAGTTAAAGTCCTAATATCCCTTGGCAAAATGCACCAAAGCAGACATGGGCTGACGCCCTTTTCGAGCGAGCGGCCTGCGGCAGACCAGGTAGATCTTGCCAGACCGGTGCTCACAGCCTCAAGCGCGTGCCGGGAAAAGGGCACAAAGTGTTGTGAGTCATGATCAGAGCCTTCCATTTGGTTAAGACCCCTGGAAAAAATAATTAAACAAATACTTCTTGTAGTGATAAATTCCTTTTAAACCCAACAAGGGAAAATAAGCAAATGGAAGGAACCAAAACCCAATACCATGTAAAGATCTAAGAACACCGCAACCCACCCCACAATCAACACTAACAGTCAGTGTGGTCACAAGTTACAACAATTGTTGTCTAGGGTTGACAACCTGGGGCCACTGTATTTGGGCGCGTGCTTCCACAGCATGCAAATTGGCCAAGTAAGCACTCCCTTTTCCTTCTTGCGCCCCCTGCCCAGCTGTATTAGGGAGGGGAGGACAAGGCCATATCGTTGGGCAACCCCTACATGGCGCCCACCTCCAACACCCAACCCCACCCCACCTCACCCCGCCCCGCCCCGCCCCACCCCACCCCAGCACATAAATACAAGATGCAAAGTGAGTGTATACAAGCATGTATGGAAATGTTGTTTTACAACATTTTACAATATTAGGAAATGAAACAATTGAAATTGAATCATTTCACAATAGAATAGAGTGGGGGTTAATTATGATCGCATTGAAAAGCTAAAGATGAAATTGTTTTGTTAAAAAAAGACTTATTTTAATTATAGTACGATTGACAATATTAAACCAAATAGAATAATAATACATAAATATGTTTATTTTGTGGCATAATGATTGTACAAAATGCAATGCAGTAACGAAATATGTAGTTGTATCATTATCAGGTGGTGTTAATGCAATGCAATGGTAAAACAACAATACTATACTGTATTAAACCATTCAAAGTAAAACATATCTAGGTCCTCCAATAGAGAGGCTAGAATAAGGGTACCCTTTTTTTTCCTGTGTCTATTTTACTAGGGGATCCCCCCTATTTTATTAGGGGGTCCCTCCCTAGGGGTGAGAGGTCGGGCAAGCTGGGGGACTTTCCGATCCCGTGCCCCCGGCAGGTGCGGATGTTCTCCACGGCAAAGGCGCCGAAGCCCACGATCGCCACCTCGGAGCCCCGAGCGAAAGACCAAATCGCTCGCCGGTCAAGGCACCCGGACGAGGAAGCAATCCGAACCGGAAATGCGGGAAGATGAAACGACCTGATCAAAAAAAACGGGGAAACCGGGACTTTGGGGAATGGATCCTGAAGAGGATCCCTTATGAAACTACAATGCAAACTGCGTATTTGGGGGCCCTAAACGGATTCTATCCAACAGGCTCCGATCAGAGGAAGCCTGTGCATTTCATATCCCATCTGGGCCCGCCCGAAACTCCGCAAATCGATGTGTCTCTCCTAAAAACATGGTCTGTTTTTTTTGGTATTTTTTATATATATTTTTAGGGCACCCATGCTTTGTGTTTTTAGGGGAAACCTGCAGGAAATCCACAATTGAGGGGGTCCCCGAAAAGAGACACACCATGAAATGATCTGGAGTCCCTCTGAAACATGAGACACCTGCCGATCAAAATCAACCCCTAGGGCTTGGTGATTCACTTTAGTGATCTTAGGTTCCCGTACTCTCTTGGTGCACATCCTGAAGAAGCCAAAAGAGGGTGGCCCTCCACAACAAAGCCCAGGGCAGACAGCCCTATTCTAGGGGTACCTTCCATTTCCATTCTTTCCAGGGATCCTTCTTTTCGGGTTTCCCATCAAAAACCCGGGGGGAAACAGCGATCGGTGTTTGAGAAGAACGATGGTGGAAAAGAATGGAAAAGGAAAATCACCCCCTAGAACTATGGCGCGTGTGCCCTTCGGCATGGAAAAACCGGCCACGGTTCCCACCTTGAGCCCCGCGCGTTTTTGCCCGTCAAGGCCCCGTAGTCGGTCTCGTCGAACATGCCATAGGAGACCACCCCCTCAAACGCCAGCCGAGAAATCGGCCCATCGTTGGTCCAGGGTAAGTTGGGTTGGCTGACACTGTTGACTCTTTGCAACAAAATGGGCACCGACTAAGAGACCTTCTTCTTGCGACATCTTACAAAGCAACCTCTTCTTGAAAGTAGAATGGATATGTGGTCTGTTCAACTGTTCATGCCTCGCGTTGAATCCAGGAATGCCTCGAGACAACCAGAACGCTTGTTCACACGAGGGGCTCCTTTGAATTGGCAGTGGCCCTGCAACAAGCTGAACTTTCCGTGGGTTTCAACTAAGCATCCTCCCCGTTTCAACCCCAAAAGTGTGAAAGTCTAAAGACCCGTTGCCCAATAGCAATCAAGAAAACCATCACAAGACAACAAAATCTATGGGTGCAACGGTGCAACGGAACCCCGTTTCAAAGACATCAAAAAACCGGCTTGCCAGATGGCTTGCAGTTGGCCGGGGTCAGTCCCTCCTGCGTTTTTGGCTTCCACTTACCAGCCAGCCACCCACCCGCAGGCGTCGGTCTCTCAGGCCGAAGCCCCAAAGACATCCTCGCCTTTGTACTCCTGGCGGTCGTCGAGATCGCGGTCGCGTTTGGGGCGGCTTGGGATCAACAAAACGTTTCAAGTCCGAGACCTGACAAAAGGGGATCCCCGAAAAATGACCAAGGGACCATGCTGGTGAGCTCGTTTTGCTTAGTTACCACATAAATTCAGCAGTTTAGATGCAGAGCTTGACGTCAGCTCCGAAAGATTCGAACTTGGCACCCGCATCGCCCGTTCCAAACGAGGCACTGAAGCCAGAGGCGATCCTTCGAACTGCGTCCAGTACATAACCCTGTGCTTTGCTTGCGCCACGAGGACCTATACCTATGCATGGGGCTTGATCAATATTCCCTGAATGGCCCAAAATGACCATGGGTAACCTTTCCCAGGTGGCAATTGCCGCATCCTTTTTGGGTGGTTTTCCGCGAAGAGGTGTTTTCTCAACATCTCACACTCTGTCATTCACTTTTGACCTGGAGATGGGGCTACGAAGCCATCTCTAGGGTCCAAAAGCGGAACTGACCCTAAGACGCGAAGAAGATGAGAAACCAGTGTTGTCATTTTGTGGGAAGCCAAAAGTTGTACCATCTATTCTCAGGGTCAACATATTTTGAGTCGTACCCATCACTCGTTCAAATTTGCAGAGGGCCTTGCCGCATTGCCTGGATTCCTTGTAACTTCCTGTCAACAAGAAGAAGCGCCCCCCCCCCGGACACCCACAAAAAAAAAGAAGCAGCAACAATAACAATAATCATGATCACAATATATCACAATAATCATTATAATGATAATACTGGAACAAAAGACAAATTCCAGCCCAGCTCCAGAACTGGCTGCCCCATTTTTGCGAGAGAACCTTTCTCCAGGTCCTCTCGCCGAGGAATGGTGAGGTTCCCGGGGTACATCACCAGGCTGGCCACCTCGGGGCTCCCACGCAGAGCCCCGAGCAGCGTCACTTGCCACTCGCCGCGGGTATGGCCAGCGGCGGATGTGGTTTTTGTTTTCCCTTTTCGGGTTCCCGTTGTTGGCTGAGGTGCCAAAAGGTGATCACATGATCACATCTCCTTTTCTCCCTTTTCCAGGTCCCTCAGGGGCAAGTGAAACACATGGGGCCTGTCTTACAAATAGGACCCCCAAAAAGCTGGCGTTTCTCCGTGGGTTCCCTGGAACCCAACCCCAAACAAGGTACCCATGGTACCCTCAAAAAAAGACACCCACATGTAGGCAGGAAACCAGGCAGTGGAGCCTACTACAATGCCAGTAGAATAGGGGTCTTGGGCGCTATGAACAACCTCTGACCGCTATGAAGAACCTCTCGCTCAAAAACAAGGTCCAAACTTGAAAGCTTCTGGCAATCGAAGCGCTGGTTTGCTAACGCCTTTTCCGGGCTGCCCGTTTTCAGATCCCCTGCCAAAAGTTGAACTTTTAGTGGGTTAAATGGAAACTACCACTAAACACTGAACAACTAAAAGGCTAAGGGGATGGCGGGGAGCCACCAAGTTTTGCATTCCCGCCCAGCGCAAAAGCACCCACGTCAGCCCAAAGTGGGACTCCGGCTGTGGTCTCCCAGTCCTGCCAGAGGTCCCCGCCCTCAACAGCCCCCGAAGTCACCTGCATTTTGGCCCAGTCTCAGAATGGCATTGCGGGCATCAGCACAATCCCAGAAACGGAAAGAATACTCCAACAAACTCAGCTCGTGAAAACAAATACAGGAAGGTGCGACATGTGTGGTTTCCCTTTCAGTCTTGTTGTGCAAATCTCAATTCCTTTGGCGGATCATTCTTTGAGGGGTGCTCGAAACAGCATAGCCATATCGGACCCCAGGCCGGCGTTGACCCACATCTCCAACGCGGGACTTGGAGGCATCCCTTCGATAGCTTGGATTTGCACACAAGGTCAACTCATGCATTTCGCAACCCTGCGTTCTGAATAAGGTGAACACCTTTAAAAAGAGGCCGGAAATCCAGGCAGGGCACCCCCGAAACGCGCAACCAGCGGGGGGGTCCGAGTCCTCGTTCTTGCCGTTCTCCGAGGTCCTTAGAGATAGCCTGTAGCTCTGGCCGCCCTCACCGCTTCGCACTTCGTACCTCGACACTCGAAATGGGAGGGACGCTGAACTGAGTGTCCACGTTTCCCCGGGTTTCAAACAACCCCATGGACTCCCAAAAAGGACACACCAAAACCCGGGGGAGCCCGGGGTCACTTTTTTGCCTCCAAAAACGGCCCGAGATGTTTCGACTTCCACATCGCTTTGGGATCCCCGAAGGTGGGTTTTGGGGGGTCGCTGGGCCAAGGCGCCTCTGCACATCGGTGCTCATCTTGAAATGAGGCCGCAGGCCCCACTCATCGCAGACCTGCCAGCAGAAAACCCTCCGACGCCAGGAGACAAGCGGCTTCATTTTTTTTTACCCAACTGGCAGCTAAACAATTGAATCTTGCCTAGATCGCCTGTTGTTGTTTTTCCCCGTGACTGATGTTTGGGCAAAGTACCTGGCAAAAAGCCGCAACTTGGGCTGTTTTTGCAATCTCTGAATTCCCGCCCTCCAAGGCTTGGCGAGCATGCGTCCATCGGAAAAAAAGCGGGCTCACCCGCCTGGTCAAAGTGAGCCAGCAGCTCATCCCTCAGGAAAAAGCGTCAGCTCATGAGCCCTCACGCCTTTGACATGTGAAGGCCCCAATCCGCCTGAACAAGCTCATGCTCCATGTGGCATTGCTTTTAGGGTACCCCCCAAACATGCCGTCTGCTGTTTGTTTCCCTTTGAAACATACCCAAAACGGCGTACCCTCACAAAAACAAGTCACACCCATGTGTCTTGGCAAACAAAAGTAAACGAAAAGAAGCTGGCAAATGTCTATCCAACATGAGCAGTGCACATCAAGTTCGGGGCATTGCCTGCCAAAAGACTCCTCCAAGCTGGCCATTGATCACTTCGGCCGAAGCTCCACTCCTGCCACTTATATAGGCCGCCCGAACCGCAAACAAAACGCCAGCTGAGAGCCCGGCCTGCTTGGCCAGGGCGAGATGCCCTGCAAACGCCCAGCGAGCCGAGCAAAGTTGAGTCGGACAATGAGCCCCCCTAACCTGGGCCAGAGAACATTATACACCTGAACATTGCCTTGTTTATTTGCTGGTTTCCCTTTCTTTTGGTGGAAAAAGCAACATGTTTCAAATGGGCAAAATGGAGATCTTTTAAGGAGCCCTGCTAACCTGGGCCAGAGAATGGGCTTTGGAGGGGTCGCCCGGCAGCTTTGCAATATCGTAAAACTCCAATTCATCTGATACAGAATACATGATTGAGAAACTTCAAAAGTCCAATTCGTCTATTATGAACTAAGAAACATCACATGTGCCACATAAGTAGTGCCCAAAGGCTCATGAAAAACTGTAGCCATGCGGGGGCCATGGTTCAGTGGCTTGTGTGATGAAGGAGCACTTGCACTATAAACTCCCAACTAGGGATGTTAGTAGAAAATATGGATCATGCGTGTCAACCATACTAATTTATTATAGTGTTCTATGTGGCAAAAGTAGTGTATAATTTAAAAGCCTGGGACCTCGCCCCATCCAGGCGCGATCATTTCACAATGGCGCCCAAGTTTGCCAAACCCGAAAAAAATCACCGAGGTGCAGGAACTCAGGAAAAGAACCACGGACCAAACTCCCAGCGTGTCTCGACCCGAAGCGAAGACCCTCGACCCACACCTTGGGGCACTCGCACTGCTCCGAGTAGTTCAAGTGATAGGTGCCCAGCTCCGTCTGGACCTGCCCGGTGACTGACGTTGAAAGGGGAGCAAGCATTTTCAAATTTTGGCAGTTAAGTGGTTGGATTTCAACCACTAAACCACAATAAGCAAAAATGTAAAATGTTTCCCAACAACAACCATGGTGAGTCGGTGGTTAGCCAGGTGCTTTGGAGTGGTTCGCCTTGGACCGCCTCAAAGGGAAGCAAATCGAACCGCGGGCAAAATGCGTTGCTTCCTGAGAAGACATGACATGAGAAAACAAACAAAGGAGAAAAAACGGGCGATCTTGACCTCTGGAATTCAAGATGAACTAACAGTAGTCTACTCATACTTTTGTCTGATCAGTCATTTGGGTCTGCCTCTCACGGGCCCACAGAAATCGAGCCGCCATGGTTTTTGCCCATGTGTTCTAAAATCTCGGCCCATCTAGGTCGGTTCAAAGGACCAAAAGGATGCATTGGTGCCATTCAAGGCCACCAGCCCAGTTTCAAGGAACCAACTCTGAACGCACCAGCTACAAGCGTCCTCGCGCTTACACGCCCGACCCGCGCGACCCGCGCATTGGAGCGGTCCTTGGACCACTTGTTGGCATGGTCCAACCAGGAAGTGCCGCCCACCCTCGGACAAAGCGTCTGGTGCACCCTGTCCACATGGCACCCACCAGTCATATGGGTGTGTGTCTTTGTTGTGGGTACCCCTTTTTGGTTCGCCCTCAATTAAAAAAACAAAAGGACAACTACCATTTGTTTCGGGGGGGAAAGGTCCCGACAAAAAGAAAAAGACAAACCCATATACAACATGTTTTAAGACCCGGCCAGGTAAACGGCCTACATGAAGTCTGATGCCCACAGTCTTGCATGAGAACTCTTTGGTGGCCTTGACGTTAACCCAGGACAAATTAAGCCCTATATATATATAGAGATATATGAATTTGGGGGGGGGGGGTCTGGTTTTAGTGGGGGTTCATCACTTTGGTCAAACCGCATGAGAATCGAAAAAATAACAAGAGCCGTGAGGACGGATCATACTGGTGGGCGGATTGAATGCGTGCATCAATGATGGATTGGCGATCCAAATTTGTTAAACAAGGCTCAGGCAAACTATGGCCCAAGGCTCTCGCACGTTGCTGGAGATGGCCAACCACCAAAAGCGGCCAACGCTTGCGCGTGGTGCTCAAAGAGTGCAGCGACCGGAAGCAAGGGCCTCGTGACTTCTCAAAAAACTGCTATTTCGGCACGTCTTTCGTCAAACACCCCCCAAAATAGCGGGCTTTCCTCTTGGTTTCCCTTTGAAGCCACAAACAAGAAGCCTCAAAAAGGTGACAGACCCATTTACCTAAAGCCGCTGGCAAGCTTCTTGAGGTAACTTCGCTGGGCCTCCGGTCCGGTCATGGCGGTCGAAAAGCACATAGTTGGTGTCCTTGTTCTCTGCAAAGACCAGCGCCTGAAACTGCTAAGATGAACCCCCTTGGTTGCTTCATGGGCCCCAAATTTGGGGCCCGCATCTCATTTGGGGCCCAATTTGTCTCAAACCGCCGAAGTTTGCCCCCTTCTTTCAGTCGGGTTCGGTCTTTTTCAACCAACCCCAAACAGGGCACCCTCAAGAAAAGTTCTGTGACCTTCTTTTGAGCCATAAAATTAACCGCGTAGAGTTGAGCTGATTTAGCCTCTGTGGCTCCCTCCCGTCCGGCGTCAGGCTAGTGCTTCCTGCAAGAGCCCGTAGGATAGAACACCACTTGAGTCATAGTCAAAACCCGGTACAGAGATGGGGGGGTGGTGTTACGCATGACAATGGCACGCGGGTGGACAAGATCCTGCACCAGTTAAGATGGATAACACCTGGATGAATGACAGGGAGGCTTCTCAAAATAGGGGACCTCTTTTGGATGGCTTTTAAAGGGAAACCACCTACCTGGAGACGTAATTTTGAGAAACACCACCAGGGACATGTCTTTTGTCCATCAGGGCTGTTGCAACTGGCTATGCATCAGGCCGATGGAACTCTCCCGGCCCCCTGAAAGCAGAAAATCGTCTGGGCGCAAAGGTCTCACCATCAATCCATCGGTGGGTCTGGTAAGAGTCTCCCTATGAAAGATACCCGGAATACCCCAAGCGCAACTCGGCTGTCAGATCCGATGGAACCCAACCACTAAGCCAACTAAAAAGTTTATTTATTTTATTTTATTTTATTTTATTTATTTTTTTAAAGGAACCGGATGGCTAAACCGGCCACCTCTTGGCAAGAGTCGTGGTCGTCCGGGAACCGCGAACCGCTCGCGCCTGCCGTAGCCCGTTGTGGCCGGCTCCGATGATGGCATGGGGGTGGGCGTACCTCGGTCGGGGTTCTCTCAAAGAGTTCGCGCCAGTTGGTATTTGAAGGGAAGCCAAAAGTGGAGCCAGGCACTTGGGTGTGTTTTTTAAGGTAACCCGCTCTTTGTTGGTTACCGGGCACTTGGGTGCCCTTTTTTTAGGTAGCCCGCTGTGTTTTTGGTTGCCAGGCACTTGGGTGTCTTTTTTGAGGTAACCCGCTGTTTGTTGTTTGTATGAGGAAACCACAAGGACAACCATCAGTTCGGGGGGTCCCCGAACAAAAGACACACCCACTTTAGGCAACGGACCACGATTTTGAAAGAAAAAACACCTGCTGGGGAAAGCACTGGCACCGGCTTTCGAAAAGACTCCGGACGCTTGAGCTGCCTCCCGCTTCAACTAGCCACGAGTACATCGCGCCCGGTGGCTTGAAAAAGGGGACGGGCTCTAGGAAACCCCAAAGAAAACATGCCACTGAACACCTGAGCAGTGACCAAACCCAATTGACTTTGGTTCTTGTTGAGGGCTCCACACATATCTATATATATATATATGTTATTATACTATTTACTATATATATATATATGTTTATAGGCCAGACTGGTGGTTGCTGGACCTCAGAATGGCCATCTTTCTTGGGGCTTTTTGGGCATGCTTCAAGCCGGAGCCGTAAACCTCCAAGCCCCCAGCGGCTGCCTCTTCCTTTTGAAGCTCTCGACGCCTCGATCCGGGGAAGGCCGAGATCAAAGGGAAAGGGCCTGGACACTGGACAAGAAGGCCGCGGCCTTGGATGCCTTCAAGACCTTTTGGGACCTAACCAAAAGCGGCAGGGCCATGTTAGCCCCTTCCTTGTCCGTCCTCGCCCCGAAAGTGAAAAAAGAGGCGCCAGAGCGGGCAAGCGAGCAAGCGAGAAGGACCACAAGGCGAACAGGCGGGCGAAGAATTCAGAGGCGAGTTGTGTGGACCTTCTCTGTGACGAGTGCCAAGTAAATCGTTAATTCATGTTTCATCAAAGCCCATAGCTAATGGTCAATCAAAGCCCCTGGGTAAGGTGCATATAAAGCCATGTGATTATTCGAGGGCGTATAAAGCCAGATGATTCATCCACCAATCCACTCAGCATGGTCAACTCTATTTGCAGACACCCTTCTCCAAACATTTGTTTAAGCCGATTCCCGGCCCTACAAAGCCGATGGATGCCCAAGCCCTTCGGTGCATGGGTTTTCTATGTTGGAGAGGGTGTGTCTGCTCGGTTGCTAAATCTGCTCCCCTGCTAAAAGTGACTAACTTTTAGTGGGTTAATACGGAAAACACATTAGTTGGCAAAAAGTTATAAAGTCCTAACATCCAAGCAAAATGCACCAGTGTGTGTGTGTGTGTCCCGCAAGAGAAACACACCAGATGAGCAACAGGAGTTCAGCTTTTGGAATCTGACTTAAACTTGCTGCAATAGGAATGATAATTGGAATGAACCGTTTGGGGATCCCCTTCAAGGAACCACCGGTTGGATGGTCTATACTCCGGAACCCTCCCTGAAAGCTGCCCCAAACCACCGCGATCGAGCCTATCTGGGCAGAGACCAAATCCATAGCTTTCAGCTGTTGCGGGAAAAGCAAATCCAGCCAAATCCGGTCGATTCGCGGACAAATGAGTTTCTGATCTAATCCGAGGATAATTGGATAACAGGTGGTGTCTTGCTTTTCGCGACGAACAAATAGAACACAAAACTTCGGCTTTGTGATTGGTTTCCCTTTCAGACCACCAAAGGGTACCAATTCCAAACACAAACAGACCTATACGACTGGCGCGTTCCCCATGACTGTGGTTTTGCTACAGGCGTTCCTTTAAAAACCTACCAGAAGCGCAAGGGACAGACTTAGGGGACACCTGTCACCTGCCAGCCAACAGCCATCTCCTGCCTTTCACCCAGCATTGACTCCGCACCTGGCGTCTTTCCGCTTTCCCAACCCTTCCAACCATGCCCAACCCGCAAAGCAAAGGGGTTCGCGATTGAAACCACCCCCCAAAAAAAGGTATCCTCCCATCAAGCCCATCAAGCCACGTGGAACCTGACCTTTGGGTGTCCTGGTTTGGTCAATCGGACCGGGCCCCTTTCAGGTTCCCAAGTTCCATGTTTCTGGGGAGGGTAACTTTCAACACACACACACACACACCCGCACGCACGCACCCACACACACACACACACCCAAACCTTGGTATTGGGAGGGGGTCTTAGCATATATATATATATATATATGTATATATATATACACATATAGATATATATTATTTATTTATTTATCACATGGCAAGTCAACCCAGATTCACTTCAACATCTCCATCTGAGCCTTCGCATGGATCTCCCAAACGCTGGCCCGTCTTGAGCGCAGTGTTTCCATCCCATGGCTCCAGTGGTCATCCCATGGCTGCAGTGGTCATCTCATGGCACCAGTTGTCATGGGAAGGGACTTGCAAAATAAAAAAAGGCGAGTTGCCCCACAGGTTTGGGCCTTGCTTTGCTTGGCACCCCCAGAATTCAAAATATTCCAGGTGTCCTTCTTGGGAAAACAAATGGGTTTCCCTGGTAAGTTGATTGAACCACCAGGCAAACCAGGAATCGCCCTCTATTTTGCAACCACATCAACCAAAAAGGACACCTATGCTTCCATCCCAATCGATCGATCGATCAAAAACGAAGGCCTCGTCCGTGTTTCTCAGCTCCCGCATGAAGGGTCCACCCTTCGCCATGATCTTGAGATCATCCACATGCACACCCGTCCTGGTGCGAAGAAATCGCCCCCCCCCCCCCAAAAAAAAAAAAAAAAACATCAAAATGAGCTTCATTCGCGAATGAGGCCGTGCTTCTGCGTAGGGAAACCCCAAAACCCTCGAATGCCAGCAAGTTCAGCTTCATTCGCAAATGAGGCTATGGCATTTTAAATTTTAAAAGGGAACACCCTCCTCTGATATCCACCAAAGGGTGCCCAATTGAAACTCATACCCATGTCTCTTGCACACATGCAAACCAGGCTCATGGGCCATACTGACAAGAGTAGCTGGGGCTTCGGCTTTTGCGAGATGAGCTCTTTCACGACCAGGGTCTCGGCCGGCCATTTCATTCCTTTCAAGAACTGCCATTTGCTTAAGCCCCCTGGCAAAAATAAAAATATGTCCAGTAGTGATAGATTCCCTTTAAAACTAACAGGGGAACATAAGAATATTCTTAAGCAAATGGAAGAGAACCGCCCCCAACCTGGCACGTGACATGCTCCCACATGTTCAAGGCCAACATGGGCTGTTGAGGCTCAAATGAGTCATAATCAAAACCCAATACAAAAATGGTGCACCCAGAACCATGTAAAGAACTAAGAAGGCGGCCGCAGCTATATGGTGGGGATCGTCCCTTACTAACCTTCATCTACCCGGGCTTTGATTGCGGCTCACATGCCGTTGGTTTGCAATGCCCGGTGCCGCACAGAGTGGGCAGAGACAGAGTTGTTTTGAGAGGTTTCATGGCATTCTGGGGAGTATGTCCTTGACTCAACTTACTAACGGCAACCATTAGGGTAGTTGCAGATTTGCATGGTAAAAATAGCCAGGGGTATGCTAACTCTTACACGAAGCCCCATTGCATGGATGTGCAGGTCTACAATATACGGTCACCTTTACCAAGAATCATGCTGGACTAAACCACCTCATCAACCTGACCATGGCACACCTTCGCTTACATATTGGTTCAGTAGACGTCCAATTTAGCTCCAACCCGTTTGGGAGCGTCCTTTGTTTGAGGGTACCTGTGTTTTCAAACAAACCGCCAGGAAAAACCAATTTGTGGAGGGGACTCTTCTATTGACCGATACCCATTCTGGCCTATCCCCATCATCTTGCATCCAGCGCGTCGCTACGCCAACTCCTTGGGGTTCCGGGCACGGGTGCTCACCGTCACCGGCACCACCAGCTCCTCCTCCGAGCCGAAGATCTGCACCGCGCAGCTGCGCGCCTCACCCAAAAGGCAGCCAAAGGCCGAGGGGAGGCTTCACCCAGAGGGGGGAAGGGGAAGGGGAGAAGGGTGGAGGAGGAGGGGCGGAGGCGGTTTGTTGGTTTTTGGAGTGGGAGGAACCCGCCGTAGATGTTTCGTTGCCTGTTGGTTTCGATGGAGTTTTGTACAGGGGTTGTGCGAGTTGTAACAGTGCGTTTATGGGTGTGATGGTTGTTCTGCGGTGCCGTAACAAAACGGTATCATTGGCCGGATGAATGAATGTGTGGGTAACCCGCTCCAATCAGGAGGAAACCAACACACACACACACCCCCGCCCAAGAGAGGCTCCGGAACCTTCTGAGAAGGGGCAGTACTTATCTTGGTTGACGTTGGAAGGGGAGCAACAATTCGATTTTTTTAGCAGTTAAGTGGTTGGTTTTCAACCACTAAACCACAATAAGCAAAGATGTTTCAAATGTTTCCCAACAAGAACCATGTTATAATGAAATGTGTTGAGAACCTTTTTCATTGGGGCCCCAGCGCGAGGGGCCTGAAATGGTCGCTGGGTGGGGCTCATTGCAAAAATCCCGATGTCAAAGCAACGCGTCACGCATGATCCCCTGTGGGCAAAAGCCCCCTATGGTCCCTGGCGATGAGTTGTTTCTTCCAAAGGAAGGTGCCACCGTATGAGTGTGGGTCGAAAACTTGGTACCCAAAGTGGAACCGCGGCAAATGGACACATTGGCAAAAACAAAACGCCGTCCCCTGGTGCTTTCATTTTGACCCATCTGATTTATCCCCTTCTGCATGGAGACACATGGCGCCCCGAGCCCCAAGCCGTTGTGCTCCGCACGCCACCCACCGGCGCCTGAGGTAAGACAAAGTTGGAGGGCTTGACGTTTGACCCCCTGACTAAGATGGTGAAAGTAGAGGCGGCCTACAATTGAAAGTCAAGGGAGTTCCTTTTGGTTTCCCAATAGAAAGCCACGAGAAAAGGGTGGTTTCCTTGGTTTCCTATGTCCCAAGTCTTTGCAGGGAATCAAAGGCCACTTTTGTCGGCTTGAAAAAGGGGGGTGAATCAGCTTCCCTCCAATTGACCGTTTGGAGTGGTGGTTTGGCGTAAGGGCTGGTTTCCCATCTACCCTCTACCAGAGCCAGGGTTTCATATCCAAATCCAAACCACCAAGTGAGGGTAACATGAACTTTCCCCCTTGTTGGAAAACCCAAACCCGCCACCCTCGCCATGGTTCCTTGAATCGGGCATTTGCTGGCCTCTGGTACAAAAGCTCCGTGACTCTGAGGGCCCCTGTGATTTGTTTTTCTCCAATGTGCTACGGAGCTCTGTGCTATGGCCGAACTCTCTTGCTACAAAAACCAGCCATCAATTCGAACATGCGAAATGGACAAAAAGGAGGCCGATCACAAGAGTCTCAGCTGCTCTCCACGGCTCTGCCGCTCTTGCTGATCCTTCTCGAGCCCAAAGTGAGAGCATGAAGCAAAAGCGAGCGTTTTAGAAGACCTCCAGGAACTTCCCCGGAATCTACGCCGCACTTTTTTTTGCTGCACCTCTTGGTTGGCGAGTCGCCCCTTCCAGCCAAAACACTCTAGAATCTCCGAACCGCAATGTGGAACTTGGAGGAAAAAGGGAACACAACTCGGCGCTGGAACATGCTGGAACCAGGCGGTTGGGTAACGATAATGCATCCGAGACAAAACCTCATGATCCCACGGTCCCCCTGGCAATGCCTAAGTCAGGCTTCAGGAGGCTAAGGCTTGCAGGGCTCCCTATGTTTCCCCTTTAAACCCACCGAAAGAAGACTCACTTCAAAGTAGGCGAAAAGGCGATGTTTAACGCCGTGCAAGGGGGAATATGGGGAACCTCACTAGTCCTTCGTAAAACCTGACTTGGCCCAAACTTGGGGGGGCTACTCATGTAAGGCCCTGTAAGGCACTCTGTCTTGGCTCCCTCCAAGGCTCCCGCCATGACGGCTCTGAAAAAAATCGAGGCGCGCCCCGACGTGTGCGAGGAGTCTTTGCGCCTGTGTTTGTTGGTCTCTGTGCGTGATTTGTGATTTGTGCTTTGTGTGAGGCCACAAGGACCCATCTGTGAAAAAACCGCGTTCCTTCGTGCCTCTCTTTCGCCAAAAAACACCTGGGCTTTGCCTACCTCACTCGAGACCCCGCGTGACGTGCATGGAATCATGGGATCCGTCTGAGCCCAAGCCCAGTGGCTGCGGAAGCGGAAGCGGAACGCAACTTCAGGTCTAAGGACCCAAAACGAAGAAACCGGCTGGCGCTTGAAGCAGCTCGACCCAGGGGCTGTGGCTCGAGAAAAATGGATCTTGAGCGACGCCCAAGTTGATTGCTGCGGAACTTCTGGCGCCTTGGGGCCCCAAACCTGAGTGCTGATTCCATGGGGAAATTCGCCAGATGGTGAACGCGACACTTTTTGGCAAACCCCCCTCCCCAAAAAACAGCACATCCGGTCACTCGAAACGTTTACAGCCCGGCTCTCACTCCTACGTGCCTGAACCTGGTTGGGCATCTCAAAGTTTTGTATGGTACCCCTTTGGCCGTCTGTGATTCCAAATAAAGGCAAATCGCTTGCTCAATTTGAGCGTTTCCGTGTCATATGCTGAGACAGTTCATCTTGTTCACCCAAATGGCCCACATGTTCCTCCATGACTACAGTACAGACCTCAAATCGTAAGTCCAGATGTCGTTTGTGTTGATCATGGCACAAGCCTTGCCATCCCAGTGTGCTTCTTTGCAAGGGCAATGGGTGATCCTTGGCTAGGGAACATCTGCTCTCCTTCAATACTAGAAAAAGAAGAAGAAAAAAAACACAAATTGTCCAGCCGGATTGAAGGCACATATCTGGTCGTAGCATACTTCATCTTCTACGCCGGGCTGCTGGGCTGGTTCAAAAACAAACAAGCAGCTTCTCCATTGACGCCCTGCACAATCCAGGTGCAAGCTATGAAGCAAGTGGCGATCCTACGGTGCTGAAAGGGAATCATGAAACCCTAATAGTAGACATGTCTGTGCTTTGCAAAACTACATCATGCTGGTCTCATTGCTCTACGTGTGAAAAACTAAAACCGCATCAGCCCCATGAACAGGTCTCTTTCGCTCGCTCGACTCATCGCAGCAGCCCAGGGCTAATGTAGCCCTCAGGCGAGCGCCCGCCGTCCAGAGGCTTTCGGAAGCAAACCGCTTGCCCCGAAAGGTCGGTATAGCTTTCCCCTGGTCGAATCAGAGAGCAGCCCATCAGCAAAACGAATCAGAGAGCAGTTTTGTTTGTTGGATACAGGTCGCAGAAGCGCGACCAGGTCGACGGAAAAAAAGAAAAAGAGCCGGGCTGACCAACAGGCCCGCCTAATAAGCCGCTCTCCAAACAGACATGCCCACAGCCGCAGCGATGGCAAGGGACATGGGACAACTAGTGACTCCCCCTGGTTTCAAGTCTTTTTATGTGTGTCTTGTCTTTGCTTGAAAGGCCAAAAGGCTACCACTAGGGATCCTCCCCAAGGACCTCAGCTCTACGCAGCTGGGAGCACCGGCAGCATCAAAGATGGCCAGGCCGAAGGCGCCCTGCAGGTCAGCCGCCTGCCGGGCTCGCGCAACTTTTTTAGATTTGCTTCCGCCGGAAGTGGCGGTTGCGGGGCGCCGGTTGGTGGGGGGCAGAGGGGGAGGCGTTCAATTTACCCTCAAGGGGGCTGAAATGTCCAGAATCCGAGCCAGCCCCTTGTGGTAAGGAGGTCAAAATGAAGCCAAGCTGGAGGAGTCCCCAATTCTGAGAAACCTGGGGATCTATGTCCAGCCAACACGAAACAAGCAAAAACTTTCGCCCCTCCAAAAGAGGGACTTGGTGCGCTATGGAGAGGGGCGGGTGTCAAGGCCTAATCTTGTTAGGGGCTTGTCTTTGCAGTATTTTTGCCGCCCGGGGTGGAGGTCCTTGGGGTGATCCGATTGAGAAAGACGTGCTTGGTTGGAGGCTTCAAGGCAAAAAGGAAGCCCCCCTGGTTCAAGCGCTGTGGGTCATTCGTCGGGTTGATGAGGTTTACAACTTCGGATGCCAATGCTTGGAAACCTGCAAGAGAAACCGCGTAAAGCGTAGGGGCACCCTCTTTTGGTTAGTTTTAAAGGCCGACTCGGCCAGAGAAAGAAAAGTGTTATCCTTTTCGTCTTTCTTTCGAAGGCCAACAAAAATGGGACATCTTATGGAAAAGCACCCAGACACAAGCTCCATGATTTTACTTCCTTGCTTCGCAGGCACCTGCTGACAGCTTTCCGTTCGATCTTTGATTTGCTTAAAGAAACTCATTGGGCCGCTATTGATTTGCACTTTCTAAGGAAATGTCTGAGGTACCCGTTGTTTGGTGGTTTTGAACGGGAAAGCAAAAGGAAACCTCTGGTTTGGGGGGGGGGCTCCCAAAAAAGAAGACACACCCAGAATCAGCCATCTTGATGGGTCACGATTTCTTTTTTGGGTGTCCCTTCAAACCAACCCAAAAGTCTAGGGGTAGCTTCCCCATTCTTTTCGGGGATCCTTCTTTCTAGAAAACCACCAAAAGCCCTGGGAAAACAGATCCGGTTTTTTGAAAGAAGGATGGCTGGAAAAAGGCTGGCAAAGGAAAATCAACCCCTAGAACTCCGGATCTTCAATTCCTGGGCCATGGTCCAATAGAAAAACCCCTACAAAAAAAAAAACTACCCCTAGAAAAAGTGGGCGGCCAGTCGATGCACCGCTTGGCCAACTCGGCCCTGCCTTGGCCAGCGCTGTGTTGGGCTCCAAAGGGTCCATGTTCGCGGCGAACTGGAAGACGGCGTTCTGCGTCTTGTCTGCGACCTCCAGCCGCAGATCATCCATGCCCAAACCCAATGAAAGGTTCTACTCCCTGAGTGAGTGGATGGTCCAAAAACAAGTCCAAACTTTGTATGTACCACTAAAATGGTCTTCCCCAAAAGTTTGAAGTTCATGAACTCAGGAAGTGAGTCTAGGGGAAGCTTTCAACCATTCTTTCCAGGGATCCGAATCGTTTGAGGAAACCATCAAGACAACCCAGGGGAAACAGCTAGTTCTTGAAAAGAACGATGGTTGAACAGAACGGGGCATCAAGCATAAGAAGGTGATCACCTTTGGCCAAAAATCGACAATGGGGCCAAAAGGTTCGGGGGTCGATTCGCGTTGTTTCTCAAGTGAGTCATAGGCTCACGCACATCCTCCTTTCGTCGGCTCCTCAAATTCACACAAAAATCACTTTCAGAATCACCTCTGCTGAAAGACTCCGCCGACTCAAATCCGGGCAAACTACTACAACTCACAACTCAAGAGTTCAACCTTCTTCATGTTCGTCACCTCGTTCTACCCTCAAATGAGCACGCGAGTCTTTGCCATGAGTTTGTTCATGGGGGCAAGTCATGTCACGAAGCCAGATCAAATAGTCGCCGCTACTCGAAGCGCCTAACAGCCCTGCCAAAAGCTTTCCTTTTTTTCCGGGGTGCCAGTTTGGGGTACACTGGAAGGGCGCTGGGTATTTGTACCTCGGGTTGATGTCCTTTGGTTATTTGTGGTTTGCCCGCAAGCACGGGGCAGGGCCTCGGATGTTCCTAGGAAGTGGGCTTCTATCATGCGGACAGGATAAAACCCCTGTCCCGCAGGAAGGGAATGAGAAATTGAACGACCCCTTCAAAAAACCATCAACGATTCTTGTATGTCCTTTCTTCATGAATCCCCGAAAAGCCGAGCCGCAATCCACCAAAACCCTTCAGACTCGCTTCCGCGTCATTCCCTATCGCACCAAGCGGAACAACCGCTTTCTTTCCTTGGAGAACTCCCAAGGTCCTTGAGCCATGTCCAACTTGGCCAACATGCATAGGTGGCCCTTTGGCAAAAAATCGATGAGTTTCCCTGGTAAGTGGAACAAACCAACCATCTAAACCAGGGCCAGGAATCGCCCTCTATTTTTTGAGCAAACCAACCGAAAAGGACACCTATGCCAACAGGGGGTTCCAGCAGCTCCAAAGGCTCCTGTTCTGCCTCAAGCGGATGGGCTCAACCCGAATGCTGACTGGGTCTTCCCCTCCAAAAGTGATGATTCCCCATACACTTTTCAAGGGTTGATTCCCCAGAAACTTTGCTGCCCCCATATTTAAAGCTTCCCCAAGTGATGATTCCCAAATGGAAGGTAGGGGGCGGCCGGCGGCCGGCCGCATGCGGCCGGCCGCATGCGGCCGTGCTGAGAGAGTCTCAGGTCGCGGCATAGACCGTCCCAGCCCCATCATGGGCGCAGCCCCTGGGCGCCTCGCCCGAAATTCGAAATCGGAAGGCGGTGACCTGTTTGTTGGGTCCCGAAGCCACAGGAATACTCGGACCACCCCGAGGTGAGCTGGAAAAAAATAGGCTGAAAAAAAAGGGGGTTGATCCAAAGATCCATTAAAACATGGGATGGTTCTTGGATTCTGCCAATGCTCTTGCTGGTGCGATAGGGAATGAGACATGGAATGCCCCCGATTTAAACCATCCAACCGGTTCCTTTAAGGGGCTCTCGGGTCATGTCCTCATTCGGAGCACCTGCAAATTTTACTAGAATTCCAAAAGAACACATTTAAGATTTTGTAATTTGCTAGATCCAAGATCCATTTAATTAAGACATCAAGGAATTTCCAAGAAAAGGACCTTTATCATGGTGAGCTCGATACCCCCAGATTTTTTGAGCTCGTTGCCAAACACGAAGTGGTTCATCTCCCTCCTTGAGTGCACTGGCGAAAGCCCAAACTGTTTGCTCACCACCAAAAGGGTCTTCCCTAAAAAGCTTAAAGTCCAGGAACAGTCCTTGTGAGTAATTTTTTGGGCTACAGGGAAACCAAAAGGACTGGCCATGCTGGGGGTCCAAACCCCTATCTTGAGACGGTTCATTGCCTACTGACATGTCTACCTTGGACTTCAAACCGGGGGCTGTCCTCGGATCCGCTAGAAGTTTAGCCCTTAGTGGGTTACCTGGACACCCCCACTAAACACCAAAACACTGAAAGGCTAGAAAGCTCAGGAAACGGATGGCTGGGAGCCACCAAGAAACCAGGGTTCATGGTTTGAAAGCTCCAAGCAAGCCCGTGGCCTGTTGACGTGTGTATTCCAATTCCGTGGTTGCATGCTGTACCTCGTCCAAAATGGGACTTCCATGGCACTGGAATGAACCAGACTGAAACCCGTGCCATCCATGCTCAACCAAACCGAATTGAAGAGCTGCTCTGGATGGGTGTGTCTCACCCAAAGGACAGCAAGCTGAGGGCTTCCCTTGAGACGAATCGCTTAGGTCAGATGGTCGGTTCACATAGGATGCCCGAGAACTCGCGAAAGGTCACGGACTTCCATTTGCGTTTTCGCCCCTGGAAAAAATGGCAACATATCTTGGTTGCTTTCTGCTCTCCTGCTAAAAGTTGGACTTTTAGTGGTTTAATGGAAAACCCATAAGTTGGCAAAAAGTTAAAGTCCTAACATCCAAGCAAAATGCACCAAAGATATGTTCAGTGTCGATAGATTCCCAACCAACAAGGGGAAATAAGACACGTTCTAAAGCAAACGGAAGCATAGGTGTGGTTTGGCCATGTTTAACAAAGAGGCAAGGCGAAAACAAAAGAATGCTTCGCCCTTGGCACGCTCCCAAAGCTACACTGAACCCAGAACATGATTCCTATATGGCCATGGGTCAAAATCCAAATCGTATCCCCAGTGAACATCCGATTCAATCCCCACTATAGACTAAAATGGGTGGTGCACCCAATCCCCAAAATGGGATCCCACTGGTTTTGACCCACAGCACTATGGGTATGAATTCTCCCTTTGGTGGACATCCAAATTCGGTGGGGCTGTATGTCCACCACTTTTCAGGGGTTCCAACCGGTGAAAAAATCATAATATGTCTAATCCTCAAACCTTGCCCGAAACAAAGAAACCTCGAGTTGAAAGGTTGCACGGTGACGTCAATGTGCAAACCATGCTTGGGGAGTAGGACACCCTGACACCCTGTCTGCTCCCTTGCCCGAATGATGACTCCCCCAGCGCTTACCAAGGAAACTCATCTTCAAGCTCATAAGGACTTGCTCCTCCAGTAGAGAGGTTAGAATAAGAGTACCAACTTGTTCTGTAGTCTAATTTTAGTACGGGAACCCTCCCCCAACAAAAGGGGAATCCTAAATTCCATTTGGAAAAGACCCCTGGAAAAAACAATGTGTCCAGTAGTGATACATTCCTTTTAAACCAACAAGTTCGCCCTGTACTTCACCCAACTGTCAGCGCCCCTTAACTGCAAAAGTCACATTAGACATGAGTCCACCTGACTGCAAGATACACATTGCTTTTACTTTACTTACACACTGCAAACGTTGCCTCGTTTTGCCTTCTTTAGGGTGTCCTTTTACACTAGATGGGTTTTCCTGGTAAATGGATGGCATAAAACCGAAACCAAAACCAGTCGAACCCATCAATGGCTAATGAACACCATATCAAACTAAGCTCAAATGAAACAAGCCGTTTGATCCTTCTTTCTAGAAAACCTCCAGAAAGCCAGGGAAAAAAAGGCGATCGGTTTTTGAAAAGAACGATGGTTGAACAGAATGGAAAAGGAATCAACCACTAGAAACGCGTGGAAAGGGCCTGGCGTTTCTTGTTTTTTAATCCTCAGCGCCTGGAGCTGTGAGGAGATGGTCGTGACCACGTGCCGCGAGGTGGCCGCGCGGTTCACGCCATACCTCGGATTCGAAGGGCCAAGGGGAACGTCGTCCTTTTTCTGGAGGCCTAAGACTAAGACACGCCTCCGAAAGGGTGGCCAGGGATTCAGCGGGATCAGGTGAGGGTCCTATGGTCCCCTTTTTCGGGCCCGATTTTCCTATGGTGGTCAAGAGAGGCTAAAAAGGGGGCCAATATGGTTCCTTTTTTTTGGGGGGGGGCCCTCTTCAAAGGGCCCCTCACAGCCATGGGATATATGGGGAACCTGTGCCCAGTTGGCCAGACCGCGAGCAAAAAAGGATGGATGCATGGATGGACGGATGGATGCCTGCATGGATGGTAGGTATGTAGGCAAATAGGTAGACAATCAACAGCATACATGAGTCAGGAGTTTGAGGAATGTTTCAGTACATAGAGAACGGACCCCTAAAACACCCCAGGGTTCCTTTTGGCACCCCGCAGCCTCGAATCGAAGACGGTACCTTTGGATGGGTTTTAGAGGGAAGCCAGCAGGAAACCCACCCATGTTGGGAGTTCAAATCCCTTTGAGACAAACCCATACCGCGAAAACACGCCCAGATACAACTACAGTCCCCTTAAAACTAAAATGGGCCAGAGAGGCTTCGGTCAATGGAGCCAAAACCACCCAGCCCCCCCCCCCCCCCCCCCCCCCCCCGACCACCCCTTGACCTGAATTCATGTGACTTCCCTTAAGCCGTTTCAAAACCAAGGACTATACTGTCACCTGGGTGTGAGTCAAAAATAGATACCCAAAATGGAACCCTGGCAAATGGAACCAAGGACTAAAACCTGCGGTCCCCTGGCAGTCTAACTTTGACCCATACCCACCTCTATTGGTACATTGGTCAAAGCACTAGTCTACGAGAGTTCCTCAGAGAACCAGTTGGGGTTGAGAAGGACTGGATGCAGAGCTTGAACAGGCAGCCTCACTCCCCATCAACACAGACTGAGATTCGGAGGGTCGCAAAGGATTTCAACAAAAGCAGCAAAAAGTCAGACAGGCGCAGTGTACGTGTGGCCCAGCGGACAAGATGGTGGCAGAATTTTTGGTGTCGCGTTTCTGGGGAATTCGGCGTCTAAGTAGAAACAACCAGAATCCGCGAAACCCACATGTGTCTCTTTGATTTGTTCCTTGCGTTGCGAGTCTCCGATTCTTTTTCTCCACATGCCGTGAAGCTGCAACTTCGCCGTCTCGTCGGTGTAGAACAGATTTCCTCTCAGATCCACAATCAAAACTGGACGGGAAGATGAAGATGATCAGGCAACGGTCCCAACCATAGCTGTGGCTTCTTTTGATTCTTTACCTGGTTCTCGGTGGACCTCTTCAAAGCAAGGTTTGGATTCTGAGTAGGTGCGCAAAAAACGCGAGGGAGACCCAAAAAGGCACAGGTCCCAACGGAGCACTGCGACTGACATGCCGCATTTAAATAGTCTCTTCACCGGCGTTTTTCAAGTCGGGGCTACACATGGAATGTCTCCGACCGAAAGGCGTGCATGCGTCGAAATCGTTGACAACCACTCAAGTGCTCGATCCAAGCAACGAGGAGCGACACAAGGATCCCTCGACTCGGATGCCCAAATGAATGAACTGCCTTGCAGTCCTTTCTTGCAGTCTCCTTGCTCTTCAAACCACAAAATTGCACAATATGGCTGTGGCTCAAATAATTGTACTAACACTTTTGCCCCTTGGTGCATAGGACCTGCATCTCCCCAGCTCTGAAAAATTTCGGGAAAGCCACACCCATATGCACGTGTCCTTACCCACTTGTGTTCAACAAGCCCACCTCGGGGAAAGCGCCGAGCTCAAGCTCTGCGTTGTCCAATTTTGAAGCGGCTGTCCGCGGCTCGCCCGCGAAAAGGGACTAACTTTCAGTGGGTGAAATGGAAATCCAACCACTAAACGCCAACAAGCTAAAAACTAAGGGGATGGATGAGAACCACCAAGAAACATGACAATGCCTGCCTTCCGAAACTTTCTGTTTTTGGCCAACACCAAGCCACTCTCGAGCCCTTCTGCCGCACGAAACAAAAGGCGGCCTGCGCATTGCGAAGCATTTTACAATTCGGGCTTGATCAAAAGGTCCTTGGCATGGGGTGACCATTGGGGAAACCACCATTTCACCACTAAGTGGGAAAAGTTACCCTGGGGCCAGGAATATTGATCAGTCCCCAATTCTGATCAGTTGCAAAAAGGACTGAAGGCCGTGCTCTTTGGGCCGAAAAACCAATGCTGAAACCTGCACCCGTAGTTGGAATGTGGTTGCCCAGCTTTAAATGAGGAGTCAAGGTGGGGGCTCATGCGCTGGATCAATGTCTATTCGTCCATCACCCGGCACGCAGACCCACAATAGATATTTGCCCTTCTGGGAAAGTAGGGGGCACCTCACAAGGACACCTAAGCGCCTCGAGCAAAACACGGCTCCCGTCCTCCCGCAATGCACACCCCGTAGCACTTCAGGGCGTTGTTCGCCAGCATCTGGCACAAGCATCTAGGCCGCAAGCTATGTGAGGCCTGCCCTTGAAGAGGGCTCCCTGTACCCCCTACTCCAAATACCCGGCCTTTTTTCAGGGTATCATGTCGACCCTCTACTGAAAAAGTAGGTATTTATCATGGAAACCGGGTTTTCCCAAAAATACCCTGTAAAAAGCGGGTATTTTGAGTAGGGGGTATATACCTTGAACGCAACAAAAAGGTGATGTTTAAAAACACCGAAACGGGCAATATGCGGACCCCCTCTGCTACTGAGCACATCTACATTACGAAGATTTGCGGGCAAGGGAAAGGTTGCCCAACGAGACTCTATTTGCGTGTGTTTGAGGCTAGCTCCTGTGTGGTGGGAGCAAAGTAGAGACCAAAGGGACCAAGCCCAATCAGACACACGAATAACCAATGGCTTTCTGAGCTCCGGAAACGAGCTCAGAAGATGGCGCCCTCTTGCCATAAGCTTGGCTGCTGCTGGCCCCTCTGCAAACAGTTTAGCTTTTATTGGGTCCCATTGGAAAATCCACTGTTTCCCAAAAAGGTAAAGTTCACAACTTTGGAAACCTTCTTCCTTGAAGTTCAAAGGAGAAAACGGCTAAACCAACCAACTCTATTTTAAGACACACCCAAGTGAAGTGGACGGGAGCGGCTTGTTGAAGATGAAAGCACTGCTTCAAATACCTTCGAAAACATCCTCCTTCATCGTTTGGCAAGTCGCCGCAAGGGACCAATTGGGGAGCAATGAAAGCCGGTCTCTTAGCATACGTTGCAAATGTGTCCCCCAAGCTTTGGGAAATCAACCATAGCACAACTCACCACGTCGTAGGTGTCTGTGCAGAAAAAAGAGGAGCACCCATGTGCTGCCCCCACGACCAAAGCGCAAAATCCCTGCTACTCCCCAACCCCTCCTCCAGCTCCACCCTCACCCACGCCTGAACGCCGGCAGTTGCATTCCGAATTGTCTCGGCCTGGGCTTCGCAAGAAATGAGCAGCGGCCGTTCCACCCGTGGACGTTTGGTTTTACCAGCAGGGTTCTAGGTTTATATGAGTGTGTGTTCTCCCTTGCTATAATCTCAACTGGGGCCTTTGGGTGCTGCTCAAATATTCAAATGAAGTGCAAGAGTCCAACCGGCAGTGGAGCGAAAAGCATGTGACATGCACTTGAATCAATCAGCTTTTGCCTCAGTCGAAGATGTGCGTTCCTAGCCGTTCCTGAATACCGTCTGTATCCCATCCCTAGAATGCGCCGGGATGTACAAGGGGCTTCAAAACACAAAAAGGATGTCGCAGAAGTTCCGGAACATAGGCGGCCTTTGGGAAAAATAGATGGCCCTGGCAAATGGAATGAAACCCATCCAAACCAGTGGAACCCATCTATTTCTAGCCAAACGAACCGATCAAAAGGACACCAATGTTCCTGAATCGAACCTCAACTTCGTCTAGGTCCTCCAGTAGAGAGGTTAGAACAAGGGTACCCTTTTTTCTGCAGAAAATATTTTAGTAGGGGAACGCTCCCCCAAAAAGGGTAACTGGGCACTACTGGGGGACCTAGTCGTAGCTCCCCAGATCCCAAAGCCCAGTTCTGGGCCCCCCGGGCTGTTGCGTACTGCAGGCCCCTGATCAGAGTGCCTGCCTGGACGGAGCACCGAAACCCTGGAACTGGTAGAAGGTTCCACCGGCAGGGCTTGCTTCTTTACTCGGCTGCCCGTTTTCAGATCCCCTTCTGAAAGGGCCTAACTGTTAGTGGGTTAAATGGAAACTACCACTAAACAATAAAAAGCTAAAAGGCTAAGGGGATGGCTGTTTACCTAAGATTGTGGTTTGATGTTGACCCCGGATTAATAAACCCCTGCTTATTGGAGGACTCTTCAGGGATTTACCATGGTTGTGTGGTTGTGTTGGCGTACTTGCAAATCGTTTAGGACATCCACGGTCCGCCGCTTTGTGGTTGCCTCAGTTTACTTGCATCTTTTTTCGACTGCCTGAACGCAGATTCCGATGAAACAAGGCTGCCAGCGGCTTCCCGGCCCGCCTGCGGCGCACCGGCCTTGTTCAGCCAGTACACAAAGTAGTTGTCGCTGGCGACTCCTACGTGCAAAGTCAACAGGTTGAGAGGTGCTCAAAAAACTACCTGTGGCTGTGATTTCTCCTTTCTAGCCACCAGTCCGGGAAATTTATGAGGAAGCCGCCCACGGAAAATGCACACAGCAAACAATTGAAAGAAACCATGCAGCCCCCCCATTGCAAGATGGGCAGTTCGGATGGAGCTTGCAAATGAACCAGGTACGCATTCCCCAAGCGGTTCGGTTCACCGGCTCCCAATTCTCGAACCCTTGTCCGGCCTCCTTTTGCTTTCCCAAACGGGCCCCACGATTCTGGCGTCATTATAAAGTCACCCCTTCAGTGTTGGGAAACAACCCCAGTCACGCGCAACCCCCAAAACCAACCACCCCAGCTACAAAACGCGGGGGGGGGGGGGGGGGTAGGGTGTTCCACAGAATCCCCTCCATGAACCTTGCCCCGCAGGAAAGTGATGCCGCTCCATGAACCTTGTCAGCACCCAAGCGCTCCTCCCGGCGACTTCAGGGACGGAACGGCGCTGCCGTCATAGATCACCCTCAGCGCTCACCACGGTGACATGGAGGTGCGCTTTGAACACAAACAAAAGAACCAGGTGGTGTTGTTGTTCTTTTTTCAGGGGGGGGCCTATTTCGACACAACCTACATGTTCTTTGTTGTATGTGTATGTGTATATATCAGTAGTTCTTTTCGGGAACGCCACATCAGGTTGATTCATCCAGGGTAGGCATTACACAGGTTTCCTGTTTGGGACAAACCAAACCCTTTAATCCGTTTGGGCGCTACTCACATAATGATTGCAATAAGGGCGATTGGCTTTTGGGGGAGGCGCTCTTACCAACTGAGTGGCCCAAATCAACATTGGCGACTGGTTGGGCTCAAACATCAAACACATCTTGCTTGTTTCCCTCTTTAGCCCCGATCCCCGGCGGCCATGGGAAAAAGGGCACTCTGTTGTCACAGTGGGTTTTACCAGCGGCTTCCCCCCTAGAAAAAGGACAAAGTGCACGGACAGCAGTATGTCATGAACCCTCCAAAAAGACGGGGCCACTGGAGAATCTAGGACCTTCGCCCTCAGCAAACTGGAACACCAAAAAAAAAAAAAAAACGAGAGCCAGACTCAGGGACGGTGGTGCCCTCGTCGATCATCTTGGCTGAAACCTCGGGCAGGTACCCTTGGCAGGTCGGTTTGTTGGGAAACTAAGAGGAAACTAAGAGGAACCCGTTCCCACATGGGTGTGGGTCAAAATTCACCACCAGGGGACCGCAGGTTTCAGTCCATGTTCCCATTTACCAGGGTTGCATTCTGGGTACCTATTGTTCACCCACACCCAGATTTTGACACTATGCAACAAGAAACCCACCATCTAGAAGGAATTGTCGCCAAATGCGCCTGCCTGGGCATCTTACCCTCTTGGGGGTGGTTTCAAGAGGAAACCAAATTAAACAGGGATCCTTACATTATACACCTGAACATTGCCTTGTAAATTGTGGTTTCCCTGTATTTTGGTGGGAAAAGCCATGTTTCAAATGAAGGAGCCCTGCTAAACCCGCCATTTTGGGGAGACTCCCCAACACCGAAATGGAAAACCGAAAAGCAAACCAAAAAGCAAACCACGAAGCAAACGCCCATTCAATCTATCTCTCCGCTGACTGTTCTACTGCGGAGTCCAAAAATGATAGGGTCCAAATATTCAGAACGCGGTGAACAACGAGTTGAGTTAAAATAAAACATACTATAGTATACGTGTTCAGCCATTTATATTCCCACCCAGCGATAACATGCGCTTGCGGAAAGCTGAAAATCCATCGGACCAGGCCAACCGGATTGGCGAGCGATGCTTCCACATATCGCTGTGGCTCAAAAAATGGGAAACCCCAGACTGGCACCTTGGTAAATGGGACCAAAGACTACCTGCATACCCCTAGCTCTAGAATTTTGAGCCACACCCATCTCGCTGATTCACAATCGAAAACGTGACACTAAAGGCTCGACCTGGGCTTGGTCGCGCCTCTGAAAAGTTGAGACAATCCCGCATACACCTGATAGATTTGTCTCTGGAACCGCAAAATGGGCGATGTCTCTTTGGCTTCCTTCCAACACAGCCCAAGAGGATAGCCTGAAAAGCATAAGAATTCAGATCCATACGCCACGTTCAAAGGCAAAACAGGCGTGGGATGATTTATCCCCTCAAGAAATTGCAAATGGTCTGTCTTTCGAAGACCCCCCCAACAAAAAAGAAAAAACGAAACGAACGTCATGTGTTTCCTTTTGATTTCTGTTAAACACCACACACCCATATGAGCCATTGTCAAAACTCATTGAGGGCCATGGTCATGGCCTCCCTACTGGGAACCCTTACAATGGTCTAAAATCCCCACACCTGGTCCATGACCATCCCTAAGAGGAGTTTCGACCGTGGCACCTGTGCTGATTAAAATGTTCCAGCGGCTGATTTGGGCTCGTCTTTCTTTAGGGCTACCCCCAAAAAGTTGGTGGTTTGCCTGTTGGGGTTCCCTTCCAAACCACAAAAAACAGGGTACCAACCCCCAAAAAAACGAGTCCCGCAGACGTTGCTTTGAAGCTCGCCACGCGTTCGTTTTCCCCCGGCTTCCGGGTCTCGCGCCCTGAGAATGCGCGACGTAGGCTCGTCGGAGAAAACGACGTTGCCGAGGCCGTCCACGGACACGGCCTCGCAGGAGCCAGATGGGTTTTGGCCCCTCCAAGAGTGGTCTGATTCATCCACTCAATGCTCGAGAGCGAGAATTCGTGGACAGCATCTAGAATGTAGACTCGGGTGGGATTCCACATTTTAGGGTAGTGCATGTTGACACCATATTAATCAACCCCAGTTTATGAGGGGCGGGGGCCACCCAGTGACACCCCCTGCTAATACACTGGGGTTGACTCATATCCGCATTATATGGCCATGGGTCAACATCCAAATCGTACCCCCAGTGAACATCCCAATCCCCACTATAGACTAAAATGGGTGGTGAATTCACCTACCCCAAAATGGGATCCCATTGGTTTTGACCGACAGCCAGATGGGTCCGTGTCGCCAAAGGGCTACCCGCAAAATGAGCAAATCTTAAAGCCTACTAAGAGCTTCAAGGGTCAAGATGGTATGTGTAAGTGGGCTGTTTTTGCGAGGCGGGGATATGTTGAAGAACCTGGCTTTGTATGGCAAATGCATCTTTCGCAGTCAGCGACGGCATGCCTTTAAAACCAGTTGGGTCCAATATGAGGACCCACGCAAATCGTGGCTTTAGGAGGGGCTCCTTCAAAATAAGACACGGCCGCTCACTCATATGCCGGGACTTGCCTTTTTGACACTCGCTTTGAGCAAAAGGGAGCTCCTTGAAGAGGTTTGGCCCAGCGTGTTGTTCTTCCCAAGCAGGGAGTCAAGACCACTGCTCGAACGGCCCCGGCAGGATACACACTGCCCTGGAAAAGTGGAAAACCAAAGCTTCCAATGCCACTGGTCTCCCCTTCTCGAGTCGTCCTTTGAGGCCAAAGCCCCCCCAACCTGCCAAGTGGCTCTGGTCTGCACATTGTCCGCGATGATCTTCGAGCCTCCCACCGACAGCCTCAGTCGGTGGGTCCGTTGGTCTGCACATGCCACGGGCTCCAAAGGCAAGATGGGAGGGGCCAAAGACCTGGTCATACCTGTCTAAACTCTAGAGATATGTCCAAAACGCCAGGCTACGCATCTCAGCATCGGAAGATACCATGTCCAGAGCTTGTTTGAGCATCCTTTGAGTTGCAACGCCCCATTTCTGCATCAGAATCAAAACTGGGGGCTCTGCCCCCCCAAAAACCCGCAGTAAAGAACCAAACCGCCTCGGTCGTGTGATTCGCGGGCCAAGCAAGGCAAGCCCAAGACTTGCTGAGCGCCGAAAACCCGAGACCGTTGAAGGGCTCCATACTGTGGATGGACGAAATCCATTTCGCACCACTCTGAAGCCATGGGAAGCCTTTGTTGGTATTTACAGGGCAATCATCAGAAACCAGGGTTGCTTAGGCGCGAAATGGATTGCGTCTATCCACAGTACTTGTTTCACTGTAGCCGGACTTGTGGTCTCCACGAGAGAGGGGTCAGCAGTTCCGGTACCTGCAAAGATACCTTGACGGCCCGGCCGGGTCTACTGTCCGAGAAACAGTCCGCTACTCCATACCATGGCCTACTGGTTTCACAAAAAGTAACCACTAGTGCCACTAGAACCCACCTACTAAACTGGCCAATAGGAATTGGTCTTGGGTTGGGTGGTTCCTCTGACTCTCTTTCTCGCCGGGGCAAACCACGCTGCTTCACGCAACCCGAGACGAGAGGCGAGAGGCTTTTAAAAGCCTGGTGAAACACCCAAAGGAGTCAACGAAAAGACTGGCTTGAAAAAAGTCCACGAAAACGCGGACTGGACACAACTCCAGGGACCTTTAAGGCCAGGCACTAATCACTCCATCAGGCTCTTGGTGTCCGCCGTGCCCGCCGAGTATCTGCCTGGGCTCCATCGATGTCGGAGGAGTCCAAGCAGGTACTCAATGGACGGTTGCCCTTGGGGCCATACAAATGCACCGGTAGCGCACCCACACGCCTCTGCGGTGTCGCCCCCGGCAGGTCGCTGGTGCAGAGACTGGTCTGCACAGCGCCGTTGTCCCTGATACCCGTCTTGGGCTTGCTGCCGCGCACGAAGCCCACCTCTGTGGTCTTCGTGCAAGGCGGGTCGTCCCCCATCTCGTGCCTCTCACTCTGGAAACGCACGTGCAGAGACGTCGCAGCATCCGCCACTGGCAGCTGGTACGTGGGTTCCAATGGATGACCCGTGCGCGGGGAGTACTGGCTTCTCACATCATATCCATCCACCCTCCTTGAAGCGGCCTGAAACTGACGGGGCGTGCCGCCCAAGCTGGCCATGGCCGCAGCAAGCACCGCCTTGTGCCGAGGGTTGCGGAACTCGTCCTCCCGAGGTTCCACGTTTGACGACCTACAAATAGGCTTATAAACCCCTAAACCCTAAACCCTAAACCCCCTAAACCCCCTAAACCCTAAACCCTTTTTGGGGTACATGACTCACCCCTTAATTTAAGTCATTGTGGGAGTAATCACCTACAAATAGGAATAAACTCAGGTAAGTCTAGGTCCTCCAGTAGAGAGGTTAGACTAAGGGTACCCTTTCTTCTGCAGAAAATATTTTAGTAGGGGAACCGAATCTCCCAACCAAGAAAGGGGTGAGAGAGGGCACTGGGGGAGGTGGGAATCAAATGAAGCTCTCCTCCAGCTTCATGGGCTCGCCGTAGTCTCTGCGCTTTGGCACCAGCGGCTGCGGCTGGGAGCCGTCGATGTCCGAGACGTCCAGCGTGCAGCGGCCCGAGGCGCGGTACTCCGGCTGCTGCGGGAGCTCGGAGGAGGCGAACCTGAGGTAAGGATGCCATGGGCGAACCCGAGTCCCCCAAAAGTCCGAAGATTCAGACCAAGCCCAGGGCTACAGCCCCGGAACTCGGAACCTGGAACCCAATCTCCGACCCCAGAGCTTAGCTTCCAGATGTTGGGCAAAAAACCAAAAAACAAAAAAAACGGCAAACAACAACAAGACACATGACAGCCAATGATGGGCTGAGCTTCTGATAGCTATGGGTCAGCGGATCCACGATGCAGTTGGACCGCCTTCGCTCCCGGACGATGGGCTTCTTGGCCTGCGCGTATTCGATGTCGGAGGTTTTCAGGGACAGGTCCTGCCGGCGCCTGATGGGGGGGTACAGCACCTTGGAACGGCTCTTTGGCACCTCTTCCAACTCTTCTTTGTGGATTTGGTTCCAAGGTACTGGTGTACCAGTCCAACTGGTTGGATGCGATAAGACCGGCTGCGCCCTGTCCAAATCCTCTGTGACCAAAGATCGATCATACTCCTTGGTGAAGAGTATGGGACCCGGTGGCACATCTGACTTCTTGATCACATCTAAACTCATCCCCTCGTGCCGTGCCGGCACTCTGGCATGCTCATCTCTGGCGTAGGGACAGCCCTTCTCCATCTCCTTCAACGTCATATCCGAGAGCTTCGGCCGGCCGCCCGCCGCGCCCAAAGTCGGGATCTCCTTGGGAGGCGTGTCACCGCGGGACAACCCGCCGAAGTAGACGCTGCCATGCTTCATGCCAAAGGCGCCGCTGAAATCTGTGGCTTCGCTCCGGCTGCTGCTTTTGTGACTGACTTGCAAAACGTCTCCGTCCGAGCTGCGTTGTCAAGGCACTTCTTCGGGCCGAGCTGCGCAACGTCGAGGGAGTGTGTTTTGCTTGTTATGTTGGTTATTTTATGTTTGATGTGTGTATCCTTTTCTCGATTGAACATGTGTATAATGTATAGTATCATACTCACACACACGCACGTTGTCTATGTAAATATATACATCGGACAACGGGTGACTATCCAAATTGTAGAGGCAAAACCTCAAAAACTGGACAGAAACGAAACATGGGCTACCCTTCCTCCTTTGCCGTGGCACCTGTGGCAGAGTACCTGGAAGACCAATTTTGCTTTGGAGGGTGGCTGCTGCTTGTACCATTTGACTGAATTTCGGTTGTCATTCTCCACTCGGGGCCATTTTGGCTCAAGTGTGAATGCCCTTGACCCTTCGGTTACCCTCGGTCGTGCCACGGCAACGCATTCCTGGCCAAGACCCGATTCTCCGAGGGTAAGGCGTGTCGCCGTTGGAGGTCAGGGGATACATCACCTCCGCTGAGCGCTGCGATGAGATCAGAAAGAAAACTGGTTTGTAGGTTCCTCGGTTGCTTTCTGCTCCCCTGCTTAAAAGTTTAACTTTTAGTGGGTTAATCAAAAACCCATCAGTTGGCGAAAAAGGTAAAGTCCTAACAGCCAAGCAAAATGCACCAAAGGTTCCACATGAGCCGCCCCTCCCTGCAATACGGGCTTTACCCCACACGGGACCTGAACAACACCAGCAACATTTTGTGGGGTGTGCGTTCCCCTGCTACATGATTCACTAGGTTTTGGGGGATCTAGCCCCGTGTTCGAGTCTGTATTTGTAGGTTTGAGGAATTCGCAGAGCTGGGGCTGCACAGCCCTTAGAAAACACCCCCCTGTTTGAGTCTAGGTGTAGGTTTGAGGCAGCATTGGCCCCCGTGTGCTTCGCAGACCTTTCTTCGCAGCCAGGCGCTTTTCAGCAGCCCGGCCCAACCCCTGGGCCCGAAGATTTGATCCGATGTCTCGAGACCAGTTGCTCGCCTTTGGGCCAGGAGGTCCAATCCCCCCCCCCCCCCCGCAATTTTTGGGGGAGTCTCTTGAGGCGCAAGGTACCCTTGAAAGATGAAGTCAGGAAAATCCGCCCATTCAATTCTTGTGACACCTGCCCTTTAGTTCACCCGCACAATGTCCGCCTTTTTGTTTTCTCTCCGGGTGCCCGATGTCAACGAAGGGCTCTCCGCCAAGTTTGAGCCCAGGTGAGTGGTCCCACGAAATGGCACCTACGGAATGCCCATCGATGCTGCCACGGAATGTCCACACCACGCGGGAAACCTTTCATCCACCTGATGCTGGAGTGCGAGAATTGGTGAAATCCACAGCATCTAGAATGTACACTCCGGTGGGATTCCGCATTTTGGGGTAGTTAATGTTGACACCAGATCAATTAGGGGGGGTCCCCTCAAAAGTGGAGAGTCCCCATTAAACCCAGGGAAAACCACTGGGGCCCTATTCATAAGCTGGTTGGTTGAAATTCATATGGGGTCAACATTACCCCGCGGAGATGGATTTTGGTTTCCTTACGAAAGTCTCTACTTGGTCCGTGTTCAGCACTATGCTCACTTCCTGCGTGGAAAAACACGCTGGAGAGCAAGTATTTCACAGGCTTCGCATGGACGGTTTCCTTGGGTTTCCCTTTGTGGGGTATCCCCGAATCACAAGACGAGCCGCTGCCGAAAAGTTCGATTTGAGGCTGTGGCCAGGCCCGTCTGGTTGGGGTCGGCCACGAATAATCGGCCCCTGACGGAGATATGCGAGTAGGTGGTTTGTTTGGGGCGGGTTAGGGTTTGAGGATGGTTTGGGGCGGGTGAGTTTGGGGGGGGCTTAGGGTTGGTTTAGGGGTGGGTTTAGAAGGCTTAGGGTTCGGAGATTCGGAGAGGGTGGGTTTACAATGGGTTGGGGGTAAGAGTTTGGTCTGAGTTTGGGGGAAGGGGGGGGCTTATCATCAGCATTATTATCCTTCTTGTTAATAATAATCATCATCATCATCATCATCATCATCATCATCATCATCATCATCATCATCATCATCATCATCATCATCATCATCATCATCATCATCATCATCATCATCATCATCATCATCATCATCATCATCATCATCATTTTAGAGTGGTGTTTTAGGGTAGGTTTAGGGGGGTTTTAGGATGGTTAGGGTGGTTAGGATGGGTTATGGTGGTTTAGGCCGGGAAAAAAGAAAATATATGATATACATATATATATATATATTACGCATCAAACACAAAAAGAAAGAACCAAAAAAACAACGCCGCGCGAAGATCCGATTCTCCTGGCCTGTGGTTGTCGATGGCAATGCCCTGTGGGAAGACCAGCCTGGGCGTCGGGCGGGCTCATCTTTTCCTAGTTGGCTCATCCGTTTTGCCGCGAACATGGCAACTGACAGGGACCCGGTCCCTTCAAAAGAAATTGCTCTCCAGGCACCTCCCCACAGGTGCCATGTTAGTTGGAGGAAAGGTACCAACTCCAAAAAGGCACCCATTCCCAGTCGGCTGAAAATCACTATTCCCTGTCCATGAGGATGATGACACCTAAACGTGGAGTGGGTGCCATCTACTTTCACCCAACAGGGGGAGCAACTCTGCTGCCGACCAACCTGTAGCTCTTGGGCCGAAAAGCTGGATCTGTTCGTTTGCAGCCATCACAGGATCCTAAGAAGCGAAATGCTCAAAAGGTCAGCAGCAACAGTGAAGTCTGCGTGTATTTCAGCTTAACTGGTTGTTGAGATTGGTCTGGAGATTCAGGATTTCCCAAGCCACTTCAGGGTGACCTGGACCCTGGAACTCCATGGAACTTCTAGTAATTCCGGTGTTCTCTGCGTTTTCGGCGTTCTGAACCTTGTGTACGTTGATTTTGCGCTTTGTCGACTTTGTTGCCACGTGGCACACCCTACACCGAAAAGCTTCGCACTTTTTCGCCAGAAACTCACCAGCTGGGTCACTCCATCGAGGCCGGAGCCCTGATTTGATCAGGGTCTTCATGGCCTAGAGGCGATCGGAGCCCTCCCTTTTGCGGAGACGTCCCCTGCAACACATAGGAAAAATATGTCCAGTCGTAACATCGATTCCTCTTCTAAAAATCAACCAGGCAAAAGTAGCAAAAATAGTCTTCACCAAATGGAAGGGGTAATGGAAGGGATTAAAAAAAACAACAGGGGGAAAGAGCCCAAAATAGTCTTAGTCGACTTAGTCGTCATCTTCATGGGCGACGACGTGCTTTTGTATGCATGCTTCGGTCTCTTGATTCTGGCCCTGGCCCACCAGCAGCCCAGCAGTGCCACCCGTGAGCTGGCGTTGCCGATGAAGCGCTCGAAATGTCCCGCGTCGCGAGCCGGCCGAGCTGTTCCGTGAACCATCTCGGCCGCGAAAATGACACCATGCCAAGGTAATTATTTGTGGAACTCTCCCACAAACCATGAGTTTCACTTTGCATCCAGGCCATTTTTGTGCCTCCCACCCACCCCAAACCCCACCCCTCACCCCCACTCCGCCTGCCCATCGGCAGCTAGCGGCGACCCATCGGCGGGGAACTTCGCGTAGGCCAAATCTCGGTGCCGAAACTTGCGCGGGGAACCTACTCCCATTTGGGTCACAATCAAAACCCGGTATTTTGTTTTATATATCATCACAATTGGAAATAATACAGAAAATGCCCCAATAAAATGGTCTCCCCAGAACCATGCTTCAAGAATTAAGAAGGCGGCCGCAAATACATCTGGCTGGGACTGCCCCTTCCTCATCTGCCCGGGTTTTGATTGTGGCTCATCGGGGGGGGGGGGGGACTCACCGGTGGTGGAACCGCCCCTTTCAATCCCTGGGAGACTCTTTCCGGGCGAAGCAACACAGCCCAACAAATGGGTCAATACCCGCCCTTTTTCTAGGGTGTGATGTCAACCCTTTGAACAGGAGGCATTTGCTCTGAAAAATCAGAGAAGAAGGAAAACCCACCCAGTTTGGATCCGGATCGAAATCCCCAAACACTTTTCCAAGGGAACCCCAACCCTTCTTTCCGCTTTTTGTGGGTTCCATATGAGTCGCCCCTCTTGGACGTATGGGGCTTCTTCCAAACACCGACATTTGGGTTTGGGTCAAAATCCCCGTCGTACCCCCAGTGAACATCTGATTCAATCCAACCACTAAAACAGGTTCTAAAATGGGTGGTGCATTCGCCAATCCCTCAAAATGGTATCCCAAAACGGATTTGACAACCACAGCCATATGAGTCGCCCCTCTGTGGCTTCTTCCAAACACGGGGTTAACCCGGACATTTTCTCGGTCGTGTTCTGCTCCCCTGCTAAAAGCTTGAAACTTTTAGTGGTCTAATTCGGAGAACCCACTAGTTGGCCCAAAAAAATGAAGTCCTAACATCCAAGCCCCCCCCAAAAAAAAACAGGTTTTGACCGACGGCGAAAACTCACCACTCTGAGGCGCGGTCGCCCGGTGGCAGGGGAGGAGACCACCAAGAACTTCTGAGACTCCCCGAATCCAGCGGCGCCTGCCAGCGTAACCGAGTCATAAGCAAAACATCGGGACCCACACAAAATGGCTTCGTTTGTTCTCTCCTTGTGGCTTCCCTTTAAACCCACCACAAAATAGGGGGTGCCCTGTTTTTTTTGGGCTTTTGGTTTCCCTTTAAAACCACCAAATTCACGCAGCTATTTATGGCAAGGGGATTGTCCCGTACAAAAACCTTCATCTACCCGGGTTTTGAGCAAGTGGCTCAACCATGGGTTTATGTTCATCCGGGGTTCCCGAACCCTGGGGACAAGGGCGCTAACCCCAGTCACCCCAACAAGAATAAACACATAGCCTATACTTGCTAAGTAGCCTAGGTCCTCCAGTAGAGAGGTTAGTAGTCTATTTGAGTAGGGGAACCCTCCTCCAAAAAAAGGGTAAAAGGGCACTACTGCCCAAGAACAGGGCTCTCTGTTGGTTACAAACTCCACACATCGAGCGAGCCGACTGGATGAAACCGATGGGACAAACCGCCCACAACACGGGCCCGCGACAGCCTCCGGCTTCCACCCCGGTTTTCCCTCGGCTTCCCGCCCAAAAAACCGCCTTCCGCTTCAGCCCTCCCCGCCCAGGTGCGCCGCCTTGCACAGCAAGAGCCAAGAAGACGCAACTCGTCCTCATGACCTCTGCGCCCGAGGCAGGCGCCAAAGGCGAAATCCACTTCGCGCCACGAAATGAAACCGGGGTTGAGGCCATCTTTTAGTTTTTTGGCTGGTATTTGCGTTGGGGAACCAGCACTTCAGGGTTTCTGAACGGTGCGAAACGCCCCGCAAAAAGGTGTCCCCTTGTTGAGGCGCTTGTGGAGCCCCCCCCCCTTGTTTCACCCGGTCCGAGACTGAAGGGGACTGGCCAGGTACTCGTCGGAGCCCGATCTTGGGCCCGGCCTTTCGAGAGAAGCCGGGAAAAGGAGGATCCTTCAACAGGTTTCAAGACATTGGATCCCCCCTGGCTTGAGGGGGAGGGGGGTGGGGGTCCCCCAATTCCATTTCTTCAGTCTTCCCCATACGAGGGAAAACGGAACCAGAAATGGAAATCCAGAATACCCCCGTCCCCCAATTCCATTTTTAAGGAGGTGGGGATTGGCATGGCCCTGACCCACTTTGTAACCCTTGCAGTTCTGCCGTTGCCTAGTCCGCTTGCCCAGCAAGTGGGGCCCCGTGTGTCCCAGAACATGGTGCTGTGATTGAACTCTTATGCCTCGGTGCTTACCCAGGCACCTTCAGAACGCAGCAGGGCTGTGGGAAATGCCCACTTCTGTGATACAAGACAAAGGTCTCCCACAGACTACCCCGCCATTTCAACCGGGGATTCCCTTGTATCACAGAAGTGCGGATAAACCCCTTGATCCCACAACCCTGGAACGCAGTGACCTGAACATCCCGAAAACGAGGCGCCGCGCAATGGTTCACTTCCGAAAGGCACGGGGTGTGGTTCCGCCTCGGGCGAGAAGCCACGCAGATGAGCGAGAAGCAGTCCACTCCAAGTGCCTACTTTTGTCTTGGAGTATGGCAAACCAGGTGTTCCAGGGCAAAGACCAAGGCTGTTGCTGGCCGATTTGTTGCATCTCCCAAAAAAAATAAGAAAAAAAAGGTGGTGTTTGCAGTAGGGGCGTAGGCCAATCTCAAGTATCTCACTTCAAGACTGCCATACCTTCCCATGCGCTTTCGCCCGCTGGATCATATGACGTTCCTCTGCAACAGGCTGTGTATCACAGATCTACGTGCTCATGGTTCTCAAGCAGAAAGACCGAACTATTCCCGCATCAAGACAGGAGCCTGGTCAAGCAGGTTGTCCCCTTTGGGGTTGAAAAGAAAAGCCCAAATCTGCAGTGTCCCCTCTTTGGCTTGCCTTTACAACCCCAAAACCACCTCGAAAACTGATCTAGGTTGCTACGGCGCGCCTGTTTTCCATGAGCCAAAACACAAGGACGGTCGAAGCTGTACATGGCTAGCGCTACATGTTTCAACAGCCTGCCAACTCCCGGAAAACAAAAAGAAAAAAGGCGACGCCCTCCGAAAAAGAAACAAAAACGGGAGACACCCCTCCCCCCCGCCCCTCCTCCCCCCTCCCCCCCCTCCTCCCCTCCCCCACCCCTCCCCCCCCACACCCCCCACCCCCCGCTCCTTGGAGCCTTCTTTTGCTGCCCACTTCGAGACCACTCCGAGTAGCACCGAGGCACGCACCCCGGCAGGGAGCCGACATCTGTCCCTCCCTTGAGCCGAAAAATGGCGACCAGAATCGTACCCCTGACGGCCGAGAAAAACCATCAAGGCTCTCCTCCATTTGCTGTTTCGTCCCCTGGGAAAAAATAACAATGTGTCCAGTAGTGGTAGATTCTCTTTAAAACCAACAGGGGAAAATAAAACATACTCTTAACCAAATGGAAGCTCTCGAAAGGGCGAGATCTCAAGGGGCTTAGACGCTGAAAAGGCTCAAACACCCAACTCGCCTGGCAATAATGGGCTAACCTTCTGGGATCTTGAGGACAAATGGTGTTGTCTTTCCAATGGATTTGCCAAAAATCTACCCACCCACTCAACACCCGGAACCGTTCGACCTTCGGGGGTCCAGGTTGGACCATTTTCGTGAGTTCCCTGGTGGCTCGTCCATGTCCCGAACCTCTAGTTGACCATGCTGGATATGGGTCTGCCTTTTTGTGAGGGTACCCTTTTTGGATGGAGTTGAAGGGAAGAACCTATTCTGAGGTTCCCATTTTGGGGTTCCCATTTTGGGGAGACAAACCCATATCTTCACCGGCCATCCCTTCTTTTGAGCCCGGGCAAACCAGCGAAGCGTCTTGGCGAGGCTGCAGGAAACCCGCTCACGGAAAAGCTACAGCTTGGGACACCGGACTTGAACAGATAAACTGCCGGTCCAAAGTCTCGGAAAACCCCTGGTGCAAATGGACATCTCTGCTTGAGGGGACCCCAAAATTGTGGCTCTCCCTCTGGTTTCCTCTGAACCGCATTCGAATATGTACCCTAAATATGTACCCTAAGAACAGACACACCCAAGTTTGAGGCCCCAAGGCGCATCTTTTGCATTGTCGCACCGCGCTACAGGAGGCTGCTTTGCAGCCACACTCTTACCGCCCGTTTCCGCGCGGAATTTGTTCTGCAAATTCGGAGTCGGGTAGGATTGGCGGCCCCGCGTTTGCGGAACACGCCGAATTACAGGCTCCTCAGCTCCGGTACCCATGGATAAATCTGTGACTCAAGTCCATATGGTTCCCATACCCGCCCTATTGCTCTGGCGCTTCCCCAAATCTGCAAAAACTGTAATGGCCCCCTCCCCCGAGAGAAAAAAAAAGTTAAAAATTACAGCCAAAAGCATCAGAATCGTTGAATGCTTGAAAAAAAAAAAAGTTGCCTTCTTTCCGTACCACGAGCCAAAGGGCGCGAATATCTCAGCCGTTCATCGATGCGCCGACTGTCGGCGGAGCTCCTGCCAAGGCGCAGCGGAAATGTCTGGAGTTGGTACCTGGCCCATGGGGTGCCGTCCAGGACTAGGGGAAAAATATAGTATGTGGATGTTGAATTGAATAATATATATATATATATATATATGTGTGTGCGCACGTTATATGTATGTATCCCTGCTTCGGACGGTTGTAAAGGGAAACCGAAACTGAAAAGTTTGCTTTGAGGGTTACCCTTTGAACAAAAAGTGGGAGTTGTCTCGAAGCTTTATCGCCATTTGGTTTGTGTCTTGTAGGGAATGGGGCCCCACGGAAGTTTCGCGGATTTTGCCGGTTGGTTTCCCGAACAACAAGGTACACCCTGAAAAGAAAAGGCGACGCGCCACCCCAAAAAACCTGCGAAAACCTGGGTGTCGCCCCGCGCGGAACCCCCGCCGACTCTCGCAACTCGCATTCCGTTCGAGACTCGGGGTCCAGATTCTTCTGCGGCACTCGAAGCTTCCTGGCAGACTGCCCGAAGGGGGATAGGCATCAAAAAAATGTTTATTAGCGATCAACAAAAAACTTATTGGGGATCAACAAAAACTTCTTCTCATTCCTCAGCCGCCCGAAGGTGCCTCACCGAAGATTTGGGCGAAGCTATGGGGTCGATACGCCCAAACGGGTGGCTGAAACCAGCTTTCAGGGAAATTTCCGGAGATTCGGTGCCGACCGCTATTGGGGATACCTCTTTCGAGAGCCATTCGTCCGGTGTCGTATTTCACATGGAGTGGACATCGGAACTTCAAATGGCCGGCTACACCCAAAACGCCTCGTCCTTCACCCACACATCTTTGGAGGAATGAACATGCAAATGCCACGGCTGCACTTGTGACTTTGGAATCGGTGTCCTCCGGCAACTTGCCCGAGACTGTGAGGCAGTCGCTCACTCCGAAGCCAGAGCTGACTCTGTTCCATGCTACTTTCCCGGAGTGTGGAGTTGGGACGGACTTTTTGAAGATACCCTTTTTGAGGGAAGCCATAGACAGGAACACGCGCCGTTTTCTGGTTTCTTGGTGGGGGGGGTGCGCGCTATTGGTTAACATACCCAGGTGAGTGACAATCAAAGCCTGGTATTAAAATAGTCGACCCAGAACCATGTAAAGAATTAAGAAGGCAGCCGCAACTGTTTATGGCTGGGACTGTTCCTTGCTAACCTTCACTTACCCGGGTTTTGATTGTGACTCAGGTGGTTTTCCAAAACATCGAGCCAGCTGCACGTCTGCACAACCATGAGATTGGCAATGGCCTGGAGCGAGCCGTTCCGGCAAGCGAATGGGTTGGCGTAGGGGTGGGTTTAGGTGGCTTGAGGTGGGCTTAGGGTGGGCTTAGGGTTGGTTTGGGATGGGTTTAGGTTTGAGGTAGGTTTAGGGTGGGTTTAGGGTGGGATTGGGGTGGGGGTGGGCTTAGGGTGGGCTTAGGGTGGGCTTAGGGTGGGTTTATTGGTTTGGCGTAGGGTTTATTCGGAGCCCTTGATTTAGGGAAGGGCCCAAAGGGAAACAAGCCCATTTTGGGTGTTCCACGATTTTGAGAACTTCCCCCCCCCCACCCCAGCACATGGAGGACCTGGTGTGAAAATGGTCTGTCCAAAATCCCTGGGCAAACATTCAAGGCCGCACCTATCCCTTGCCAACCTGCACTTACCCTTGCTAACCTTTTCTTTTCTGACCTTATCTCTCATCTTGGCTTGTTTAAACGGAAAGTCGACGGTGACCCGCAAATAAGTGAGGTCCATTTGGAGGGAAGGCTTCGACTTCGAGGCCTTTTTTTTCCAGCACCCAAAACCTGGAAAGGCGACTCTGCAGGGATGTGTTTCCCTTGAAACATGACCGCGCCAAACGGAAACTCGCTCTACTGTGCTCAGCTCCCCTGCTACGGACGGCTGGGAACTGCCAAGTTTCAAAGGCTCCAAAAGGTGGAACCGCCATGGCCGAGTCAACGGAAGGGCTTCGTATACGGAGCCCAGGGGTCCCAAGCATCGGAGATTCCATTGCCAGCTTCCCCAGAGATGTTCCGGTGTCCCGAGTCGCCACCAACTTTTGTCCCAAAGAGCCGAAAACCAAAAAAAAAACGGGGCCCCAACAAAACTTTTCAGGCCTGTCCCACTCCAACGTTTTTGGATCAACGTCCCCTCTCATCCCATCCGACCGACATCCACCAAGTCGACCGCTAACCGTCAGCGGGTCCCGCTGATCGGCGGCCGCTAACCGCTCGATGCGCTGACGCTTCGCGAGGCGAGGCGAGGCGTTCGGCGCGCCTTCTGCAGCGCCTTCACCATCTCGGGGCTGGAGACCTGGACCTGGCGTCAAAAACTCGACTTCTCCGGAGGCGAACGGGGCGCCTCGAGTCCGAAACCAAAAAAAGAAAAGAAAAAAAGAAGAAGAAAAAAACACGGACGCTCTCAGAAGGAATCTGGTTTTGATGTATTTGCGTTGTTTCTGTTGCTTCTTTCTTCTTCTTCTTCTTCTTCTTCTTCTTCTTCTTCTTCTTCTTGGTAACAATCACTTGTTGGGGGAAAAAGTTGGAAGCCGAAGCCCCCGAATGGCGAAGCAGGCAAAACATGATGACATACCCACACGGAGGTTTCCGGGGAAACTGCAGAACAAAAATCGGCCCATGTTGTCTTCAAGGCTCGGCAAAGGATTTTCTAAAACGAACCACAGGGGGCACCCCCCAGAAAAGACACACGTCTATGAGCAAAAGGTTGCATTGTTCCCCGCACGGTGGACCCCCCCACCCCCTCTTCACAAATGCTAAAGGGAAACTAAAGGAAAAACCCTTTGCAGGGGCTGCCATTTTGAGAAACCCCCACACGAGCAGCACCCATTCGCGCTTTTGGTTCTATCAATATGGTTGTGAAGGTTCATGGAAGACTATAATCCCTACTCCAAATACCCACTTGCTCTATGTTTTTTGGAAAACCTGGATTTTCAAGGCAAATACCTCCTTTTTTAGTAGAGGGTCGACATCATACCCCAAAAAAAGAGGGTATTTGGAGTAGGGGGTATAATCCCTACTGAACCAGGTATAGTGGAGCCGACTTCTCAGGTTGCCAATTGCTGGTTTGGGGCGCTGCTCACTACGGGAGGCAAATCATGCTGCCCAGGAAGGGCTTGTTGTCTCAAAGGTAGGGCATTTGACTAAATGGGTATCAAACTGTCGAACCAAAGTAGACCAACGCACACCAACTCCAACACAAACCCGAACTCGCCTTTTGCCGGGTTGGCCAATCCTCATCCAGAACTCCTATAGTGTAGCCACTACAAAGGGGACCGGTTTCCAAAGAAGTCGAACTGAGCCACCTCCGCCATCGTGGTGGCTCGGAGAACCTCGCGAAATCGGGGACAACTGAGGCTGATGACGCCTGTTCGGGTATGGGTCAAAATCCAACCACCAGGTTGGACCGCAGGATAAATCGTCCATGCTTCCATTGCCAGGGCAAGCCATTTTGGGGTTACCCGATTGTTGACCCACAGCCGTTTATTGGTTTATTCCTGGTGAAATGTGCTTGGAATCAGCCCACTGAGGGAATCAGGTCAATTTTGGAGGGGCCAAACTTTGCCCTGGGCGAAATGTGGTTGGAATCAGACCACTTTTGGAGGGGCCACAACTTAAAAACCACCCCCCATGTTAACTGGTTGGTAGAAAAATTAAATATGGGGGTCAACCTGATCCTTCTGAGAACCATAGATCGTGAGCATGTCAGTGGTGCAGCTAGGTCAAGTCCCAATGAGTCGCATAGGTGTCCTTTTAGAGGAAATACAGGCCCTGGTAGATGATTAAACCACCAGGTAAAGCAGGGCCATCTATGTTTCTACCAAAACAACCAAAAAGGACACCTATGCCAATGAGGCTTTCCATAGCCAAGGACACCGTCGGCCATGAGTGGAGGGCAGCCTTCCAGGCGCGCTTTCTGTTCGCTTTTTTCTAGCAGGTAATTCTAGCAGGTAAGCCTTCCCTGGAGTTAACCCATGGTTCGTAGTTTTGTGGTTGCCCACAGCGGCGAAACGCCGAGCACTGGGTAGACCCTTTTTTTATATTAAAAAAAAAGTCCTTGTTCACAAATCGGAGGAGACCTGATAGGGAGGGGGGGTTCAGGTACCCAAAAAGAACCAAACATACTTGATCGAGTCGTCCAATTCCACCAGAAAAATGAACAAATGGAGCTGCCCTCAGATCCCCTGCTAAAAGTTTAGCTTTTAGTGGGGTAAATGGAAATTACCACACTAAAAAGCTAAAAAGCTAAAAAGCTGAAAAGCTGAAAAGCTAAGGAGATGGCTGGGAGCCACCAAGCCAAGGAAGATCCGCGTCGTGCAAACCCAGGAGAAATCGCCAACCCCTCCCACAGGTTCTCGAGGTGTACCACCCCCGATGATTGACGTTGGCTTCTACCAAGCTGGGCACAAAGAAACCCCGGATGAATAAACCCCTGGTTGACCAATAGGGGGCTGTCCCCTTCAAATGGGAATCCCCCTATTAGTAGGATGGTTGGCATCCCCCTATTAGTAGGATGGCTATTAATCCGGGCTTCCCATGAAGCCTCTCTACAATCCCTAACAAACCAGGTAGAACTGCCTAGAACCGCTAGAACGGCCATGCGATAGGAGTATCGGCGCTGCTCAATTCAAAAACGAATGGTGAGCGCCCACACATATACGCTCCCTTGTAGAGAGGAAAGGTGTGGGTTGAACGGTTGAACAGCTCTTTATTGGGAGTACGGAATAACATTGCTTAGGTGGGGATGGTGTTATCAGGACAATTCCCAGAAACCACTGAATGATGGCCCACACCTTTCTCCGGATCCGAGCCAGCTTCAAACACGAAACCTCCATATTATGGGTGTGTCTGTTTTTGAGGGTAGCACTTTTAAGCGGTTCCAAAGAAAAGCCAAAAGTCTAGGGTTGATTCCCCATTCTTTTCGGCCGTCGTTATTTTCCAAAACCAGCTGTTTCCCCAGATTTTGAATAGTTTTTTTGGAAAGACTCGGATGCCAGGAAAGAATGGAAATGGAAGCTACCCCTAGAAAAAGGAAGACCGAAATCCATTTCGGGGGGTTCCCTACAAAAAAGACAGACCCACCTTCCCAAAAGACTTGCCCAAAGGGAGCGACTCGCTCGACTGGGGCCCCGAGCGTACAGCAAGCAGGGGCCAGCTTTGCTACAGCGCACCGAATGCCTGCACTCGGTGCACGCCGGTTGTCTTTACATGGGGTGTGCCTGTTAGGCTCGGTACCAAATATGGGGTTGGTTCAATGATCAAGAGAAAAACCGAAATCCGTTTTGGGGCGACCTTAGGACACACCCAAATAGGGGACCCTTTTTGGAGGCCTTAAAGAAAACACAGAAGAAAAAAATAAAAAGAAAAACAACTTTGGAACTCCCACGGGCATCCGAAACCAACTCCAATCAACATTCGGCTCACACAAAAAATGGGTGCGTCTCAACTTGCTGGTTCGAAACGCAGGGAGTGGGCAAAAAACTCTATGGTAAACCATCCCTCTATGGCTTCCTTTCAGGGAAACCTAGGTTCATTCCCAAATCCCTGGATCATTCCCTACTGAGCACCAGCAAGTCAAAGGGCAAACCAAACGCAAGGCTTGTCTAGGTCCTCCAGTAGAGAGGTTAGAATATGGGTACCCTTTTTTTCTGTAGAACATATTTTAGTAGGGGAACCCAGAGAAGGGCACCTAGCTGGGGGACCTAGTTGTCCTTTGGGCTTCCCGTTAGGCGCACCCGCCGGACACGTGCCTCTGGCTCTGCTGAGCTAGGTGCTCCAGCCCGAACATGCAGCCGGGTGAGAAGACCTGATGCAGGGTGTCTGTGGCTTGTGTCATCGGTTGTCCTCCATCTGCTCCCCAAACCACTAGCAAACCCAACAGGGGAAAATAAAACATATTCCTAAGCAAATGGAAGAAGAGTAGACTTCCTTTTTCGGTTTCCCCTTTGCTGTCGCTGAACTCTGCGCGGTGCCCGGCAGAATTGCGTGACGCCAGGCAGATGATAGTAGACTCCCAGCAATTCTCTCAGAGCCATGATCAAAGCTACTGGTTTCCCCCAAAGGGCAAGAATCAAAGGGCGTGTCGCCTGGTGGAAATTTGGAGCTCGCCGAAAAATTGAGACAATAGACATACTAATCAGGAAGTGCTGACAGCGAACGCCGCATGCTCATAGCTGACCTTTTGCAGAAATCGATGGCCCCTGTCAATGGAATACATCTAAACCGGTGCCATGATGTCTAGCCAAACTAACCTAACCGAACCTGGGTCCTCCAGTACAGAGGATAGAAGAAGGGTACCCTTTCTTCTGTCGTCTATTTTAGTAGGTGAACCCTCCCTAAAAAGGTTAAAAAGGCACTGGCGGACCTAGGTGTTCCACCTATGTGCCTGCTTTTTGGTGAATCAGATTCAACCACAAGCTGAATCAAGCTCGAACTCGGGATCCGTGCCATAAGCGTCTTGACCTTTCCACCTGGCGCGCGCTAGGCATCGAGACCCGGCCCATGTTTGGGCCCACAAGCAACAAGAAAACTGGGCTGCCCTCAGATCCCGCGCGAAAAGTTTAACTTTAGTGGGTTTAATGGAAACTACCACTAAACACCAAAGGGGATGGCTGGGAGCCACCAAGAAAAGAAGTTGGGTTTCTCGGGCCCTGCAAGCACAAGACGTAAACAGAAAAAATGGCCTGGATCAAATGGGCATGTCACATATGTGGGTCTTCCTGAGGTCTAAATATTTTTAAAACACACATGAAGCTGATGACCTGGCAGCGTTCAGACCAAGACGAGCCACTTATATCAGATGGCACGACGGGTCCTTCTTGATTTTGATCTTGGCTCCAAATGGAACTGTGGCCAAAGGCCTGCTTTTCCAGGCTGGAAGATCAAGGTATAAGTTGCAACCCACGCCAGCTTTCACCACACTTTGGTGCGACCCATCCAAAAGTCGCCCCGGAGCGCTGGCCCGAACCCGCCTGAGGAGCCGGTGTTCGTTGCCGTCGCCTGCAGCTTGTGGAAACCGGAAACGAGGCTTCTCGGTTGCTTTCTGCTCCCCTGCTAAAAGTTTAGCTTTTAGTGGTTTAATGGAAAACCCATTAGTTGGCAAACAGTTAAAGTCCTAACATCCAAGCAAAATGCACCAAAGGCTTCGTTTTGCGACGCAAAGTTTGGGCCCAGCGGGCGCCAAAGCCGCGACGCCGAAACGGCGGGACCCGTTTGATAAATTTCGGCGAGGGGGTTCTTATGGGAAGTCGACAAGTAGCCCAAGTGGCTCCGGCATACGTAAGGTTCTCTGGTTGCAAGCAGGAAATGGCAAACAGCTGTACTCCTCTCAACCAAGTCTCTGGCAAACCATCGTCCTATAAAAGGGATGTCCTGCATTCCAGGTTCTGCTCCAGAGTAAGCCACAAGGGACAAATGGGGGTTTCCTGTTTACATCAGCTCGAAAGTAGATGGCACAATCTCGTTTGCGTGGGCAAGCAAAGGGCCTAAACCAAGATGATGGGCATTGTGCCATCTTTTACCCAACTGGAGCCAACCTAGGGGTCGAACCTGGATTTCCCCGTAAATTGCGCGGGAAATAGGGGGCACTATCGCAAAGGATACCCTCCAGAACAACATGGAGTCCGCTCCCACCTCGTCGGGCGGAATGTCTGCGCTGCCTGGCATTTCGAGCATCTGAGCTCTCCCAAACGGTTCAACTGGGGTTCAACTGGCGCTTGGTGTCTCAGTTTAAGACTTGACTCCCTGTCCTGGGTTCTGGGAGTGGCCCCAACCTAAACCTGCAAATAGGAGGGGTTCAAATGGATCTTAGAAGACCCAGTCACGGTGAGCCGGTGCAGTGCACCGCTCAAGGCTTGCGGCCAGCAAGCAAAGAGCTTTTTTGCCGCCACTTGTGAGCGATGGGCAAAGCTTTGCAACCAGATAGAGCTGGCCCCAGGGTTGGGCGCTCAGATGGGGCTCACGTCGAAGACTTCCGGACCCATCTCCTGGTAAAGCTTCGCCTGACGGCGAAACGGATTTGGAGACCTGGCCTGGTGCCTCTCCAAGCTTCGTAAATGATTCCCCGCGCATGCCCTCCATGCATCCAAGCGACATCTTGCTCTGTGAACACCTCGGAACGCCAGGCCGCAAGCAAGAGAGACCCCTCATGGCGTCACATCGGCGTCCCAACTTTCTCTGATCGACTACATCTGACTACACCCAAGCCACACCCAAGCAGCGGCGTTTTCTGAAAACTCCTGCCTGATGGTGTTCTTTCTTTGTTGTTCGCTTCTTTAGGGGAAGGCACTTTTGCGGCCCAGGTGCATCGAAAATGATGAAGGACATGGCGGCGGAGTTGCAGGGCAACCGCAGCCACCTCGGCCGGGAACTAGGTGCTTGGATGTTTGGCTGAGTTAGGAAGCTGCTAGTCACCTGAGGCATCATCAAAACCCGGCATTAAATGGTCTACCCAGAACACTAACCTTCATCTACCCGGGTTTGATTGTGGCTCGCCTTGGATATAGCCCACGTACAACAGGGTTACCTCCTCCTGGGGAACTTATAGTTGAGCACCCAAGGATACTCACTCAAAGCCACAAAAGGTGATGGTTATAACCACCCTTTAGGGTGAAAGATGGAAACTTCGCAAAAATCGGGGTTTGAAATGTGTGGATTCCTTTTGGTTTTCCTTAAAACGGACCAAAAGAGGTCCGAACAATGAAAGCTCTCCCCTGCCCTGCAACTATGGGTACGGGCCAGAAGAAGCTTGCCTTGTTAGCTTCCGAGGTGCCAGGCTGCCCTAAAAAAGCACACGCCCTTTGTGGCCGGCTCCTCTTGTTTCGAGTTGGTTCTCCTTTCCTAGTTTGCCTTAACTGGAAACCAGAACTGGAACACCGTCCGTGAAATCCAAAGACAAAAAACCATCCATTTTAGGGGATCCCCACCCGCAAACCCCCAAAAAACCGAACGGGGACCCACCCGAAGCCCCGCCCGCCGGCCGCCGGCCGCGGGGCTCCTTGACGGAGGTGAGCGCCACCTCAGCGGCCTCCTGGGCGGGGTAGCCGAAGAGCCCTGTGGAGATGCAGCAGAAGGCCACCTCGAGCACCGAACTCGGAAGGGGGGGGTGGGGTTGGGAGGGGGAGGGGGGTGGGAGGAGGGGCACGAAGTGGTGGTTTGGATTGGATTGGTGGGGGGGGGATGAGGGCGGGGGGCAGGGGAAGGCGGGGAACTTCCACCAAACGGGGGTTTGGTCGGTGGGGGGGGGTCCAAGACTCGGGGGGGTGGCTCCGCCTCGAATCGAAGAGTCGCCCTTTCGTTCGGACCTTCCAAGGGGCGGGGTTGGCTCTTTAATTTGGCCGAAGGAAACCACGTTGCGGCTTCTTTTTCCCCCCCCAAAAAAAAAAGAAAAAGAAAAAGAAAACGAAAACGGAGATATCCGGGTTGCCGCGCACTCTTCAGGCGCGCGTCTCTGGCTGCGTCCAAGCAGTTGGTGTAGGCCTTCCTGGTCAATTCAGAGAGTACGCCCCTCAAAAGAATGCCGAAAAAATGGGCCACTCAGTTTGCCCTTTGTGTTCCCTAGGTGGTGTCGGTTGCCAATCCAAGGTGAGTTCCTTTTGGTGAAGTGTTCAAAGTGGGAAATATCGAGGGCCCATGCCCACAAAGGCCTCCAAGTTCTTTCGGTGAAGGACCTAAAAACATTGCTTGGTCGTTACAAGCCAACAGGGCACCCGATTATTTCCCGCCTCAAACAGCGCCCGAGGAAGCAAATCTTAAAAGTGGCAACAGGTGATGTGTAGTCAAGCCGGCAAAGAGGGAATAAAGCAAACGTAGGGCTCCCTTGCAATCTGGTATTGTGATTGAATAACTGTGTATATTATATATATATAATATACATATCTGGACCCTGCACGATATTTGTATTTGATTTTTTCCCCCCCGGTCTCCCCAGAAAACTTGACGCAGCACGCGGCGCCGCTGAAAACATGACGCGGAAGCAGCCAAAAACAGCGCGAAAGCAACGCAACACGAATTGTGTCATTGAGTTGCGTTTAGGGTCTTCGCCTGACAGAACGTGAACGCCTGGAAAAAGAACCGTCTTTTGAGGTGTCCAGGTATGTGTGTGTGTGTACATTGTGTATGATGGGTACGGTTTTCGCATGATATGGCTGTGGGTCTAAAAAATGGTATGGAGTCCCTGCAGTGGTCTGAGGCCTTTCTTTGGCTCCCACCCCAGAGAAAGCAAGACAACAACCACCAAAAAACCCGAAGAAACCCTGAAGCTGTCAACTACCCTACCCCCCTTCCTACTTTTTCTCTCTTGCTCCGAAGAGGAATCCACATCGACACATGTTTTTCAACCGGAGCTGAGCCCGCCTCAGCTGATCCCGGGCGAGGCTGGAGGGCCGGGAGCCTCGAGCTTGCAAATCCGACCGTCTGGGAACCCGAGGAAGAAGAAAACGAAGGAAACCCAACCCGTTTTGGTCCCAACCCAACCCGTTTTGCTGGGTCCCCAAAGAACAAAAAGGGGAAAACTTCCGTGCAAATGGACGCGGGAGTTGAAAGTTTCAAACACGTGATACCCAAAGGAAAAAGGCCTTCTTGGAAAAGTCGAGGGAAAAAAAGGCCCGAAGGAAAAGTCCTCCAGGAAACCCAACCCGTCTTGGTGGGTCCCCGAGTTCGAGAGGCACCGTGGCCCTAAGAGGAAGCTTCGAGCAAGATGTTCGGGTTCTAGCTGAGCCGTGGATGTGTGGAGCTCAAGAAAAGTCTCAAGGTCAGGAAAAAATGTCGAGGCATTCCAAAAGAAACTGCAAATGTGTGAATTCTGTCCAACAAAGCGGTTGGAGAAACCATGACTGAAAATATGAAGCCAAGCCGGTTTGGGGCCGGTCAGGTCCGGGGAAGACCCATAAGATGAAGGTTCTACCAAGAAATTGGCGCCTTTGGTTCCGAGCTGGGTATCTGGTGCTGTGGGTATTACGGTATATGTCTCAACAGATCCCGGTCCGCCAGAAGGATCTCTTGGGAAAAGCTTTCTTTTGGCTTTCACTTTCAAACCAGGTAGAACCATCTACACTTCAATGCCAGGGGTGTTCGGAGTCAAGGTGGGTTTGGGTGGTTGGGGGTTAGGGTGGGTAGGGTCTGTTTAGGGTCGGCTTAGGGTTCAGGGGTTCGGGGGGCCTTAGGTTTGGGGTGGGCTTGGGTTGGTTTAAGGTGCCCTAAAAAAAGAAAGAGGAACGGGGAGGAAGCCCCTTTAAAAGTGACAACCCCAAACCAAAGAGGAATGGGGGTGGATTTTTCCTCGTGGGCAGCCCCTTCAACAAAGAGCCGACCCCTCTGCTCCCGCAGACGCCATCCCCGAAGCCCGGCAGATCCCAGGCGAAGGTGCCGGGGGCCACTTGGGGCCCCGTGACGTGCAGCACCTTCTTCGCAGGGAGGAAGTACGCGCCCGTCACCAGCGGAGGCCTCCGAGCGGAAAAAGCACTCCAGGGCTTGGAGGCGGGAGGGGGGGGAAGATTGTTGGTGAAATTTGAGCGGGGTGGGGGGGGTGAAATTTGGGCTTGGGTGGGGGGTGGGGGCAGATTCTTTTTTTTGGGGGGGGGGAAGATGTTTGGTCGAAACGGGCGGGTGGTTTGCGGTTCCTTTCTAAGGAACGACCAGCTCAGCTGAAACGGCTGAAGTTTCCCTTCGGTTTCGTCTTGGGTTTTTAGGCACCACCTTTCAATGGTGACTGGGGGAGGGGCTTTCTGGGAGGGGAAGGCAGGATGAGCAACTAGAACAGCTGAGGGAGGCGACATTGAAGCACCTTGGTGTTCCATGTTCTTGAAGCATCTAGCTTCTGGCGTTAAAAGTGCATGCTATGGGCTCTGGAGCCTTGTGAGGATCTAGTGCCGCTGCATCATGAGGATGGGAATCCTTTCTGGGATGCTGTCACATCCCCGTACGTGAGACGACCAAACCAAAGCATGTGCAAAGGATCTCCGCCAAAAAGCAGTCCCCGTTGAAACATACAGCTTGCAATCTTGGCATATCCCAAAGGGTCAATATCGCTCAAGTGGGCATGTCAAAATCGGGGGGGCTCCCCGAAAAATGGAGGGGATGCCTTTATCTCTGTTCCGTTCTTGCTTTTTTTCAACCTGATTATTAAAAACTGCAAGTTACCCTAAAAACCCAAGACACCAGAAAAAGAGGGAAAAAAAAGACACACCAACCCCCAAACCTCCGAGTCGGGCCGCGTGCCGGGCAGCAGCTTCTTCCGGCCCTTCATCTGCTGCGAGCACTCCATGCGCAGCCTCGGCCCTGCCGCGCGGTGCAGCACGTTGTCGATGCCTCGAACGGGCCGACTGGATTGACCGATTCGACCGACTCGAACCTGACCGATTCGACGGTTTTGTTTGAAGCGAGGATAGAAAGGTAGGACCAAAACTCTGAGAGCCACACCCGCTCTTCGACCCCAAATCCGCTTTTTGGACAACAAGGACAAAGCCAAACAATTCAGGGTGGTCTCACAAACGGCTACACGTCCGGCCCAGTTGTTTGGGGTGTCTAGTTGCCCTGGTTTCTTTGAAGGGGGCCCAAAAGAAAGCCGCCCGTTGAAGCTTTCCCATGAGACAACCCCCATCTTTGATCGGAACCCCAAAACCGCCACGGCATCCCCACGCGGCCACACCGCGGATTGCAAGACCATGGAAAGGGAACAGCACCAAGCCCGGGACAGCGGTGGTTGGGCTGGAAGCAGCCTCTGCCCTCCTGCGCATGGGCCGCTTGCCCACCCAAATGCAAAAAACCACCAGGAGGCCATGTGGTTCAGACCCCTGGAAAAAATATAAATTTTCCAGTAGTGATAGATTCCCTTTAAAATCAACCAGAGACAGCGGAGCCGGAAAGAGAGGAAGGGTAGGGAAGGAACAGGAGGTGGCGGTTCTCTTTCACCCCACCGCTCACTCACTTATATCTTGTCCTTTCCATATCTTTACCTTCATCATCAATAACCGCCAGGAAAGGAAATTCAGAGGCAACCAACAATAAAGCAAAATAAAAGAAAAAGCCATCCCTTTCTTTTCAACCTTTTTCATCTATTGGTCCTATCTTCAAGGATTCCTCTCTTTGCGGTTTAAATTATAGAAATTCATCTATTTTATATTAGGGAAAATGAAAGAATGGAAGCAGGCAACCAGCTTTAAGTTTTGGTCTCCAACCCGAACCCTGGGCATTGAACCCCAAGCCGAAGCAATTCCTCGTTGGCCGCATTCACCACGGCATCGGCCGCCAGCTGACAGATGTCACCCCTCCAGACCATCACCATGCCTCGGCAGATTGTCGCAGGCAGATGTGGGTGTCTTTTTGTGGAGGGAGCCCCCAGAATAAGTGGTTGCCCTACTGGGTTCCCCTTAAAACACCCAAAGAAAATGTACCCTCAACAAAAGACACACCCATTGGTTCATCCCGTCCAAATCTGACCAGCCTTTCCTGTGGCAATCCACTGACACCCGGCCAGCCAATTGTCTTCCAGGTTGATCCTCTGCAACTCATTGCTGCCTGTTCCCTCCCCCACCCCAATAATTCATGGATTTGATGACCATGTTTTGATCCGAAGGATGGGAAGGACAGGATGTGTTTGCTTTTTTCCCGTGCGCTCAACACATTCAACACCTGCGGCAGGTGAGACCCATTGATTCTTTCTCAGAGTTTGTCTCAGATAGGCTGCAGCCCAGCACCAAAAATGCAGCTCAGCCCATCAAGGGGGTGCCAAAACCAGTTCAGATTCCCTCCAATTGGTTGTTTGGGGCCCAGTGGTTTGGTGGTTTCCCAACCCGCTGCAGGAAGCAGAAGTTCGGATCCCAAAGCCCAAACCACCAAAGCCCAAACCACCAGCTGAGGGCTACCCGACAAGCGAACGCCAGGAAGGGGACGAGCATCCCGCATGCTTAGAGATACAGCGAACACGTCGCCACGGCTCCAAAATCAGGGAGAAGGGGGCGCGTCTCCCAATCCGTGAGCCCTTCCTTAAGCCCAACCATCCCCGCCCCGAACCCCAAAGACGAAACATCAAACACCCTAAGATGGGTGAGAGAAAACCACAAGACACCAATCCCAAACACCAAACCCCCGAACCCAAACGCCAAGAGCGCCCAAACAAAAATGCACGGGGAAACCCCACGCGTGGAGGGGCCATTCGGCCCCAAGGACAAGGGTGCCTCACCTACGGGCACAGGTCATGAGCGGGCACACCAGCGGAGGAAAAAAATGAAAACTGGCATGTCAAAATCGGGGGGGCGCGGGTGGGGGAGGGCCAACCGTGGTTCGCCTGTTGGGTTCCCACACCTGAAAAGAAAGAAAAAAAGCAACCTTCGCCTCCAGGAAAAGGTCCCGTTGCACCAGAGAAAAAAAAAAATCCACCTCCGTGCCGCCGCCTCTTGGCGAGCGAGGGGCACTCCGCTTGCGAGAGCACCAGGCCATCAAGGGCCTCGAGGCTCTTAGATTCCTTGACCTCCGCAGCATAGACCTCGTCCACCGCCTGCAGCCTGAACGGGTGAAAAAGAAAAAAGTCGAAGCACGAAAAGAATCAATGTTGGGCAACCACCCTTTGAGGGTCTTGCTCTTGGATTCTGCTTGGCTGGCTGCGAAATCTACTCCATACGGTTTTTGACCCATCCCAACATGGGCTTCCTTTTCTACCTGCTTGGAGACGGCGATCGGTGTTGTCCTGCCTCGGTTTTTTTTTTTGGGGGGGGGGATGTGGTGATTTGGTTTTCACGTCTCGAAGGCGAAATGGAGTCATGGAGATCTCAAGGCAGGTTTCAACCCTCACCGCTTGTGGGACATGGGTCCCTTGCTTTTCTGGGACACCTTTGAGGGAAGCCCAAGGGCCCAAAGGAAAGCCAAAGGCAACCCAAAAACTAGGAAAGCCCAAGGAAACCCAAAAGGATACGGAAAAACAAGAAAAAGAAAAAACACGGAGGAAGCCCAAAGCCCATCCCAGGTTCGTGTTCCCCTTCCCCTGCTCTCGGAAAGTCTCTTGGCGACTCAGGCTGCGGCTGGGCATCTGAGAGACCGCCAGGAAACTGGATGAGGAAGTCCCCTTGGCGCAATCCGACCCGAGCCCTACGTTGAGGCGGCTATGGGTCAAACACCCCTCGGAAAAAAAAGAAAAAACATGTCCAGTTTGAGGGGAAAGTAAAACATAGTCCATATAGACGAACCCCATATGGCTATGGGTCAAAACCCAAATGGGTTATCCAGTGAACATCCGGTTCAATCCAACCACTATAGACTAAAATGCATGTTGCACCCAATCCCCGAAATGGGATCCCATTGGTTTTGACCAGCCAGGTAGCTGGAAACTTGCGATCGCTGCGAGAGATGCAATGAGAATTGGAATATGACGCTGTGGTGTTCGGGAATCTGGGTCCCTCCCCCCGCATTCCCCACTCAGCAGGGAAGTTGGTGGTTCAATTGTCTTGGCGCGAGGGAATGACGAGTCCGGGCTTTGGGAATGAACCGGCGGGATTCCCGCAAGGAAACCCTGAGAACCAGCAAGCGTGTGGGGCTCCGTACCCTTGTGGAGGAAACTTAAGAGTAAAATCGTGGCCATTTTTAAATTTTTGGAGGCTTCCCAAGTAAAAAACGAATCCTAAATGAAGGAAACACCAAAAAAGTATTTGTCCGGCCACCATACAGAGCCTAGCTTGCTCCCCGCTTTGAACGCCACTCCAGCAACCAATGGTGACGATTTTGAAACCGGGCAGTGACACTGAAGAAGGGACATATATATATATATAGGTTCCCTTTGGTTTCCCTTGAATCACCGGTGTCCCTTCCGCCAGAAGATAAAAAGGGTCCCAAGTGCGGCCCGACGCTCCTTTCAGAAAAATCGGGGAGGGTCCAGTGATCAGGGGTTTGACATTACAATCATCCAGCAACTCGTCGATGATGTTGAAGAAATCAATCTCTGCCATGTTCATCACCTTTCCCCATGAAAGGGCTTCACTGATGCAATCCAGGGCTCTGGGGCCTCTTTCTTGGTCGTGCCGAAGTCTCCAACTCCCTAGCATAACAATACCTCTTGCACCGGGGTTGCACATAGATCACATAGTTACGATTTCATAATTTCCGCACAAGGAAACTCTCTACACAGTGGCCCCCTGTCCAAAAAGCGATGTTGAAGCACCAAAGAGCAGACTAAGGATGCTTCAAACAGGAGACCTTATGGGTGTATCAAACAGCGCTGTCATGCGCTGTCCCTTCCGCTTCCCTAAAACACAACCCCAACCCTAAAACAGGAACCACTTCTATCTACGAGTCAAAAAATGTGCTGCTACCCAACTTTGGGCTTTGGCTTAGTGAGGCCTATGGCCCAAACACAAAAGCAAGTGACCATGGGCAAACAGCGTACTTCGACCACGGATCTCATGTGTGCCATTGTAAAATCCGTGATGTCTTACCCCTCGGTCAAACAAAAAACCCGTAAAAAAATGTGCGCGTGTCTTTTGAGGGACCCCCCAAAATGGCGGTTGGCGGTGTTCCTTTAAAAGCCACCAAAACAAAAAGCGAGATACCCTCCAAAAAAAGACGAGACACCCTTTTTCGCACCCTCACTGAAGGACCCCCAATTGGCTTGGATTTGTGGTTTGGATTAGTGGTTTGGGATTTGAACGGGTCCCTGGTTCTTGTGGAGGGTAAATGGGGCTCACCCCCCCTCAACCAACCACCGATTCGGCTCCAAACCAATTCTAGGGAAGCTGACACATCCCCTTTATCTTTGTTTTTCAATTACCACATGCATTTAGTGCAATAGTGTCAATTACTTCACTGTTATATATCGTATCTTTAGTCATATATATATATATATACATACATACGTGTATATATATATATATATTATATTGTATACATATAACAGTGGAACAAATACAAAACGGGGCCCAGGCGCCCAGCAATCGCCGTGCCTCCGCCTCGGCCTTCGACTCTCGCCGCAGTCGCTGGATGACATCCTCCAGAGCCGGGGAATCCAAGGCCTCGCTGTCGGCGACCGAAATGGAAGGCTCCAGTGAGAACTAAGACTTGGACTTGCGCAAGTCTGAGACTTATGAAGGAACCAAAAAAAGGCTTTCAAGAGCGAAGGTGACCTAAGTCTGGCAGTTGGTGCAGGTTTCAAGCATACTCAAATCTGTACCACCAGGGTTGAAAAGGGTGGCAAAAATCCTTCCTGGCAATGGCACTTCTCTGCAAGAGCCTTGGCCTGCTGTCCCAAAGGACACTCCTCCAAGCCTTGTGTCGGTGCTTTGGGTGCTGCGCGTGCCGTTCTTTGATGTGGTTTTGAAGCGAAGCCCACGGGAGACCCAAAGGAGGTCAACAGTTCTTACGCATGGCGCCCCTCAGTTTTTGGTGTTTTTTTCTCTCAGGAGGCTCTGGCATCGAAGCCCACCAGACTGCAATTGTTGAGTCCTTGGTTCCACTTACCAGGGCAACCCATTTTTCACCAACAGCCATCTCAAGCTTCATTTTCAAGGCGCCAGCAACTCCAGCGCGCGCCAGCAGGGATCCTGCGCAGGCGGCGCACCTCAGTTGTTTGTTTATCTCGTGACTCGATGGCTGAGATTTGAAGCCCCCAGTTTCTCTTCGGGGACAGGGCTCCCTATGTGGCTGTGGGTCAAAATTGAAAGGGAGGGGTTACGCAGGTGTTGGTCCATGTTTCCACTTACCAGGGTTCCGTGTTGGTACCGTCGTTTTGAGCCACAGCCATGTCTCCCCCGGGAACATCAAGGAACATCAACCTCAATCCGCCAAGGTGATGTTTCAAACTTCTTGGAAGGAAATGTACTCACCCCTGAGCACAGCGCCCCTGATTTGAACAAATGGCGCAGGCCTTCAAAAGAGACCTACGGGAGAGACGTTTCCTCCGACAGTGGGCGCCGAAGGGTCGAACCAAACCTCATCACCTATGCGCTCCTCCAGAGATGATTCGGGATGGGCAAGGGTCCCAAGGAAAAACATGTGTCCCGCGCGCAAGTTGAGTTGAGAAACTCAATGCCCAATCTCGTTTTGTCTGTTTTGGTCCAAACGTGATCCGTTTCGTGCGAATCGCTTTTTGTCGTAGCGGTTCCCAACATGGCTGGAAGTGCACGTTCCGCGCACTTTGGAAGACTGTCCTCTGGCAAAGGGCGGCTCGTTTGCGTCCAACCACGCTTCGACCGTTTCTGCAACGCTTCTCTAAGCTTGCGCTGCCCCCCAAGCAATACCCCTGGAATGATTTAATTAACCTGTAAATACCGGCCAAAGTGGTGCAGGATTTCGTCCATCCACTGTACGAAGATGTTGAACACGGTTGACAAGGGCCTCACTACATCTACTCATGGCCTACTGTCTGAACTGGGCAAGTGAGAGACAGAATCCTGCACCCTTGGTATGGATGAAATCCTAATACCGGGATAGATCACCTACCAACTGGTGCGAAGTGGACTTTGTCCATCGACCTTGGCGGGAATTGCGACCCCGCAAAAAATCGGAATCGGGTGTTCGAAATGGGGTGCGCAAAAATGCTTAGTTTCCTTTTGGTTTCCAGTAGAGAGATTAGAACAAGGGTACCCTTTTTCTGTAGTCTATTTTAGTAGGGGAACCCTCCCCAAAAAAAGGGTAAAAGGGCAGTACTGGGCCCCATCATGTTCGCAACTCTCATGGGCTTCATTTTCGATGTCCGCCAAGCAACTGCAGCAGCTGCCGCCCTCCGGCACCATCCCCAGTTTCTTGCCCAGCCAGCTAAGGCTCATCGACCCATGGCGAATGGCCCGCGGAAAACTCACAGGAATGCCGAGGAAAACTTCAAATGGGGGCTGGAAAAGAAACGAAAAAGACGCTACAACCAAAAGAAGAAAACAACTTGAAGAAATCTGAAGACATTTGGAGAAACGCAAAGCAGACCAATCCGAAACTGCAACAAAGGCCATACGCCCGGTGGGTAGGGCGCCTATAGGACACTTGTGGCGGCTTGGGCTGCTTTTGGCATGCAGCATGCTTGAGCTCTCGAGCCAAATGTATTTTACAGTGGAAAGGCGGCTCCTTTCAGGTGCCCTTTTCGCCCCTGCAGATTGACAGCCTAGAAGCAACTCCTTGGGACCATGTGAAGGAAGAAATACTGAGGCCCTCAAAAATTGGCAAGGCAAAAAAGGAAAACGACCCTTGGCGCAAGTCGCCAAAGACTTTCTACTCGGAGGTGGTCGATTCACTCACATCGTGTGGTAAATAAAGTAGCTGACCATCTGCGGTCGCCATTTCCCTTCGCCGTGAGCCACACCCCACTGCCTGCCTCGCTTGTTCCGTGAGAAGTCAACCAAAGCCAATATGGGTGTGTCAAAAAATCCATGGGCCGCCGCCCCTCCCCCCCCAAAAAAAAAATAAAACAATATTGGTGTCCAACCTTATGCTCAAAAAATCGGATGGGTGTTCCTCTCTCCAACCTAAACTAAAATAATAGCTGCATCATGTGGGTGTTCCTCTTGGAGTCCAACCCTCACATGGGGCTTTCCTCTCAACCTGAAAAGTTCACTCAACCATGGCCGCCTTGCAGCTCGACCCTCGGACGGCGATGCCGCCACGGGGCCGCGAGACCCTGCGAACGCGGCCGCGCTGCGCGCCTCCGGTGTCGGAATGACCGCCCGGGGGCGCCGGGCGCCACATGTTCCGGTGGCAGAAGGCCTGGAGCTGAGCTGAGCGCGAGCTACAGAGACTCGGAGAGGCCCAGTTTTCCCATGTTCGAACATGTCTTTTGAGGCCCAAAATACAGCTCTTCAACTCTGACTCTAAATTTAAAGGCAAAGCATGGCAAAGAAGTGGGTGTGTGTGTGTGCTGTTCTTGAGGCCACCCCTTGTTTGGTGGTATACACCCATCGAGTTTCTTCCGGGAAAAACGAAGAAGGATCCCCAAATTCCTTGGATGGGTCAGCCCCAACCATTTTCAGGGGGCGGAAATCCGATCTCCGGCTGGATCCGGATCCTACTCTACCATCACTAGTCATATCCCCCGAAAGTTGGCTCAAACAGCCCAACACAAATGAATCTGTGTATACATATATATATGTCACTGTTTCTACATAGATATAAATATATCTGTATATATATATATATGCTATCCCCCACCACCCCCCCCCCCCGAAAAAAAGAAAAAGAAAAAAACCTAGGCTTCAGCAGTCTTCAAATGGATTGTTCAAAATAGACATTGTGTTTGAAATCTGTCCTTATTATATTCTATTGCATTTTCTAATTGACTTTCATGACAGTCATCTTTGGAAAGGAATTCATATTCAATTTCTAATTTGAGATATGAATTCTCAGTGAGCTGTTTTTCATGTACAAATCCATTAAAGTGCATATTCAAGTTCTAATTGAAATATGAATTTTAATTGAACTGCTTTTCTTATACAAATACCTTAAAGTTCATATTCAAGTTCTCATTGAAACACTAAATTCTATTTGAATTGTTGTCCATATAAAAATCCATTCAAATTTAATCAAGTTTAATTTAAAGCATAGTTGGGAATGAATTAATTTCTAAATGTTATGTTCAAAGGCCCATTGAGTTATTTTCATATTAAACTATATTTAAAATTGAACCATATTTGGGAATTAATTCTTTGCAAATTTTATGTTTAAAGCCCAATTAAAGTCTGTCCGTATTAAATTCTATTAAAACTCTACTAGATGTTGCATTTGACTCGTATTTGGAGAGGATGTCCTATTTAAACTATAATTGAACATCGAAATTCCGGCGAACTATGTCCTTACTAAATTCGATTCAAAATTCCAACTCAATTTGAGTTACAATCCTATGAAGAAAGGAATTCATATTTGGACATGGTTTCCGGGTTCTGGGCTCCAAATTCTGAGGCTTCGGGGGCCGGATTGATCTCCAGGTCCCAGATTTCAAGTGTTCCAAAATGGAAAAACTTCAAGGCAAAGGTCGAAAATCTAATATACATAAATATATATATATAATATGTACATATATATATATACATTTATATATATATATCAAAACAGCAATTCAAGTTACCTTAGTTGCATTTAGAGTCTTATTTGGGGAGGAAAACACCTGTCATTCTATCTCAAAAGGTAGTAGATGAGCAGTTGTGGGAAAGGTAGTTCGTGGGGAGGTGTGAGTATACATATATACATACATATGGTATCCCCCATGAACCTGCGCCTCTTAATAAAATACTGTAAAATACAGTGGTTTTGAGCATTGCTTCTGCCTTTTCTACCTCCTTAAAAAGGGTAAACATGAGAATAGCTTAGATTAAGCAAAAAGCTCACTAACAACAACTTGAAAGTTTGTCGAAACAACTTGAATGTGTTTCCACTGATCGCTCAAAACTTGAACGCGTTCTACCACGATTGAAGATTCAAGATCCAATATTTCACGGAAACGGTTTCCGAGAATCTTGAATCCGGGCCACCCCAAAATATGTGTTTTCCAAAAACTTGAACGTATTTTTCCACTGGATTCAAGATTCACGATTTCAGACTTCACAGAAAAGTGTTTCGAGAATCTTGAGTAAAACTTTGGGCCCGTTGAAAGTAAAAAGTACAAATCCCAAAAGTAAACCATTTGTTACTTCATGCAGTTTTACGTTTTTACTTTCCCACTGTAAAAGTAAAATCAACACGACAAGGAAAAGTAAAACCGCCAAAAGTAAAACAGTTTTAGTTTGTGCAGGGCGGTTTTACTTTTTCTCTGTCTGCAGATGCACCTGATGCCCTTTTGTTTAGCAGAGATTTTCATGTGGTGAACTCAGCACACTGGGAAATCATGCATCAAAAGTTGCAAAAACGCTGCAAACATGCATGGGTTTACCATTAATGCGGTGAGCATACAACTTCAAAAACATGCACTTTACCTGCACCAAATGCGTGACATCACATTACATCACTACACATGACATCACATCTCCAAACACCAAGCATCACATCACATCGCAGTTCATTACAAATACACATCACTGGGATCACATATATACATATATATATATATATACGGTCAAGAGCCAACGTTTGCCGTCGGCACATGCTGAAGCCCTGATCCCCCACGCACGCAAGCACTTTTTACTGCGCAGGCAGCCAGGCTAAAGAATCTGCGACAAAAGCGTCGCGCGGGGATGTTTTCACTTGCCCGCTACTACAAGCTAGTCTGTAATTCCACAATGCGTTGAGCATCACCTGAAGGCCAGGCTCTCTGGTTAAATTGAGCCGAGGACAAAACGTGGATTTTCTTCCACGATGAAGACACATTGAAATGCCCTAGCAAACCGGTTCGTCTCATGGTGCGCAGCACCAAGCCGTGATTCGGCCACATTGTCGTCGGCACATGCTCTCATTGGGTAACGAACTGCATGCATATGTGTATACTTATATCTAGCCTCAGGAGCCGGAAGGTGACGAGCGCGTGAGACACGATGATAGTTTTCGGCGCGGGGGTAAGACGTCTGCTGGCAAACAGCGAGGCGAGCGGTGTGCGCTATTACCCCAACCCCCCCCCACCCACCCTCAAAGATGGTTTTCGACGCAGGAACGGAACGTGATGAGAGCGTGCGACGCAAGGATGGCTTTCTACGCGGGAACAGGACGTCTGCTGGCACGCAACGAGCCGAGCGGTGCACGCTATTACCCCACCCCCCCCCCCCCACCCACCCCCCGAAGACGTGACGTTCGCATTACAGTGGGGAAACTGGTTTTCGACGCAGGAACGGACGTTTGCTGGCGCGCAGAAGATACTCGGCGACACTACTACGACCCCGTTTCTGCTTGGCACGGACGTTATTACCCCCACCCCCCCCAACCCCCTCTCCCCCCGAACCTTGGCGACGCTGCTACTTACTTCCTTGTGGAGCGACGGCGAACGTTGGCTCCTGAGGGTATATATATATATATTATGTATGTATCTCACTTGCAACTCTCTTGAGATGCTTCACTCAGTGAAACGCCAACTCTCAGCACCCTTCAACTCTAGGCCCCAGGGTGTCGAAGTTTTGGGCATTTTCTTACACCGGAACACCGGAACGTTCCGGAATCCCGTTCCGCTGGTTCCTTTGGTCTTTGACCTGCACATTTCTTGCTCAGCGGGCAATTTCGAGATTTCAGAAACTTGGAATGACCCCAAGAGAAAGAAGACACCCTCCGACTGGTGAACTGGTCCGATCATTCAGGGGAAAAGCTCCTGGCGTCATTTTTCATTTCTCACTCCCAACGATTTGGCCGCCGTCGATTTGCCCGCCCGTCCGGCCCCCCGGCCGCCGGCCGGCCTCGCACTCGCCGTCGAAGACCAAGAAGAGCTCTTGGACCTCGGCGGGCGTGGCACCATTTGTCCCCCCGGTGTTTTTGTTCTTTTGTTTCTTCTTTTTGTTTTCTTTTATTTTCTTGTTCTTCCCCTGCAAGAGATAAACAATTGCTTCACACACACACACACACACCGCTAACGAAACAATAAAGAGAACCAGAAAAACCACCGTTTCCCTCCCTCCCCTCCCCTCCCCCCCCCCCACAAAGAAAAGAAATAAAGACACGCCGGCCACAGAAAAGAAATTGCCAAGAACTGAAAGCAAGAGGACAAGCAGAGGCAGTGGGCTTTCTTTTCTAGAGGCCATGTTTGTTTTGTTTAATCTGTTTAAATATTAAGAGACTGCCTTTTAGTTTAACTCAAGACAAACAAACAAACAAACAAACAAAAAACAAAAAACAAAAAACAAACAAACAAACAGACAAAAAAAAACACAAGCAAGCAAACACACAAGCAAGCAAGTAAACAAACAAAACAAACCAACAAAACAAACAAGCAAGCAAAAAACAAGACAAACAACAAACAAACAAACAAACAAACAAAAAAGCAAGCAAACAAACAAACAAGCAAAAACAAAACAAACAAAACAAATGCAGCAGCCTTGGGGTGTCCACCTGTCTGGTGGCTGAGCTTGACGCCAACGAGTTTTCCTCTGCATTGATCACCAGCTCTCCGGCGCACACCGCCTCAAAAAAAAAACGCGTCGCAATGGCCATGGGTCAAAACCCAAATCGTACCCCGAGTGAACATCCCAATCCCCACTAAAATAGACTGCAAGGGGTGGCGCACCTATCCCAAAACGGGATTCCATTGGGTTTGAACCATGGCCAAATGGGTTTGAGGTTCCATGTCTGGGCCGCGTGAGTTCCCAAAGGGCACGTGCCTCGTCTCTTTTAGGAGGGTTGGGGAAACCAAAAGGAAAAAACCAAAGCCATTTTGATGGGGGTCACCTAAAACTTGCCAGCCCCAGGCAGAGCACTCTCAAAACAGTTCCATGTCTGGGCTGCCCGTTTTCAGATCCCCACACTTTTAGTGGGTTAAATGGAAACCACCACTAAACACTAAAAAGCTAAAAGGGATTCCATGCGAGAAATGGGTATCGGTATGGGTCAAAATGAAATCACCAGGGGTTACAGGGGGCTTCGGTCAACTTTCCATTTACCAGGGCAAGCGAAATTTATGTGTGGTTGGATTCCATGAAATTTATCTTTAAATACAAACCAACAAGCAGTCCTTCTTATCCAGCTTAGAAACAAGATGTGTGAAAAGATTGGGGGACCCCCTACAATCCGTCTTGGTGTTCATGTCGCGAACAAAACCATGCCTCCAAAGAAACACAAACCCCTATGCGTCTCCTTCGAGAGGGTGGCCATGAGGATCCTTTTGGGTTTGGGACCTCTTCGACAGCTTTTGGTGTGTCACTATGGACCCAGCTCACAACCCAGCTCAAACAAGCCTCACTATAATCCACTCCATCCAGAGCGTTTGTTTTCTGTGTGTGTGTGTGTGTGTGTTTTTTGAGGCTCGATTCCCTTTTAGGGTGGATAAAACGGGTCACCTTTGGGTTACTCAGGGTCCAAAGTGGTGATTTCGGTGAGTTTGGGCACACACACACACACACACACACCACACCCACACCCACACCCACACCCACACCCACACCCACACCCACGCACACACCACACACACACACACACACACACACACACACACACACACACCGACCGCATTTCAAGCGGCGGCCTTGGGCTTTTCCCTCCCCTCTCTCTCCAGATCTCTCCGGCCTGTGGCTCCAAGATCCGCATGGCCCAGCAAGTGAACCTCACGAGGGGGCCCCCGCGGCGCCAAGCGCGCGGCGAAAGCGTTGGGGCTGTTGGCTCTACCCATACGAGGAATTCAATTGCTAAAAAGAAGCTGTGCTTCTGAATTAAGATTCAGAAATGAAAAAACTAGACTGTCCAAAAACAAGGGTGTCACCATTTTGAGACTCCAGTTGATCCCAAGAAAGAAGCAAAGCCCAGTTTCCGGGGGTTCTGCCTTTGAAGCTATATCCCCTGAAAGTGTCCCACCGAAACTGCCGGTGTCAAAGCTATGGATCCATCGATTGTTCACCTCCCCTCCAAAAGTTGCGGTCACTTCATGCGGGGCCCACTGCAACATCTGGGCGTCTCACTTTTAGGTGACCCTCCCCCCCCAAACAAAATAAATAAATAGCATAAAACAAAAACAAAACAAAAAAACAAAAACGGACAGCGTCGGTTCTCCTTTTGATAAAGCCACCAAAAAGAATTGGCGTACCGAGCCCCAAAGAACGACGCGCGCCACCCATCGGGCAATCCAGTTGGGTGGCTCGGCTTTTTTGGACTTGGTGCCCCCTTCTGCTTGGTTTTGTAGGAAGGCCAAAAGGAAAACCCAGTCATTTTGGTGGGTCCAACCTCAAAAAAGGAACACACCCACTTTGACTGAATGGTTTCCAGTCTGATTCGACGCCCGCTTAAGGCCCAAAAACGAGACAAACATCTTCTTCCATTTGCTTGAGCCCCCTGGCAAAATAAAGAAATATTTCCAGTAGTGATAAATTCCCTCTAAATACCAACAGGGGGAAATAAAAGACATATTCATTGCAAATGGATGGCTTTGGTGGCCCCCGACAATGCGCCACGCAGCGGACCTTCTTTTTCTTTGGGCTCCCGCCAGTCCGGGAGCGGCCCGCCCTCGAGGCCCTTCTGCTGCGGCCCTGGCGCGGCAGAAAGATGACGCCCTGTCGCATGTCCCCCACGCTCGAAGAAGATAGTCTAGGTCCTCCAGATTTGAGAGGTTAAAATCAGGGGACCAACTTTCTTCTGTAGTTTTATAGTAGGGGAACCGAATCTCCCAACCAAAAAAGAAAGGGTAAAAGGGCACGATCCTGGGGAACCTAATATTTGATACGTCCATGGGAAAAATTTGCCCTCGGTCGACCCTGTTCTCAGATCCCCTGCTAAAAGGGACTAACTGTTAGTGGGCTAAATGGAAACCCAACCACTAAACACTAAGCTCCAAGGCTGGGAGCCACCGGTACCGGTGGCTCCCAGCTAAAACACTCGCCACTGGTGGAACTTTTTAAAAAAGGAAGTGGAGGAGACCTTGCACGACAATGCCATCCAACTTGCCAGTTTCTGCAGGAACTGGTTCAAGTCCAAAGTCAAAACTCCAACTTGGGTTCTCGAGGAATGGGACACAAACCTAGGGATTCCTGGAAGGCAAATGGGTGACCAAGGACACAGCTCCAACATTTCTTGTTCAGATCGCGACCATTCCGATTCATTCCCACCCCCCGGAAAAAATCGGGCGAAGATCGGCCGCGTGAGTTCCCAAAGGGCACGTGCCTCGTCTCTTTTAGCAGGGTTCGGGAAACCAAAAGAAAATAAACCAAAGCCAATTTGGATGGGGTCACCTAAAACTTGCCACCCCCAGGCAGAGCATTCCCAAAAAACCGACTTCCATTTCCAACCCCTCTCCAGTCCGCGCAAAAAACTGCGGCCTGCGAAGACGCCCAGTCTGGCGAGGGCTTCTCGATGGATGTGCTTTGACACCTGCGCTCCCCCAGTCCCCGAAGGCCGGAAAATCTCTCACCATGGGGCTGGAGTTGGACACCTTTTCGTGGCTCGTCTTCAGGTTGGACTCCCCACAAAGGCGCTACGTTCCTGTTGGCGTCCCTTTCAAAAAAACAAAAACAAACAAGGGCTGCCAACTCCAAAAAGACATGAATGGAAAGATGTGAGGCTGGCTTGGTCATTTGCGTGAAGGATCGCAGATGTCCTCTGGTGGCAAGGCCAATGGTCTTTCCTCTTAGTTTCCCTGTGAGGAAAAAGTATCTAAAATCAGTTGCATTGCTCAGACACTAATTCCTTGTGTCAAGGCTATCCCACAAAAACGCCCAACACCCGCCGGCAACCCGTTTCCCCCTCCATTTCTCCCCTTCCTTCCGCCAGCTATCTGAATCGGCAGGGTTCCGTTCAGGCTTCGCAAGGAAAGCAACGGCGTGCCGAGTTCCTCGCCTTTTTCCTGAGCCAGTTCGGCAGTTCCATCATCAGGGCGTTCTCATTGAAAGGGGACCGCTCCTCATAGAAGAACCTGGCCACCATCCCGACGCCCAAGGACGACGGCTCGGCTCGGACAGTTCATGGCTCTGCCGCCAAGGCCCGGACTTGGCAGTCACTTTTTGTTGATACGACCCAAAGGCGTGTCTTCTCACTCGGTGACACGGAGTCAGCAAAGCGGAAAGCGGGTGAGTCCGCGAGTCTTTGTCCAGTTGCCTGCTCCCCCTGCAAATACAAGGAAGGATTTTCCCCCCGAACCAAAACTGGTCCCCCAAAAAGATTCCTCGAAGTGAGAATTTGGGGTTCCACGTTGAACTGGGGAGCAGTCAAACGAGTTCTGCCTCCTGCTCGCCCCGCTGCAATCAACGGGCCGGACGAGACAAAGGACCGGCCGGGAGGACGCGTAGTGCCGCATCACCTCTCTCACCTGAGCGGCCAAACCGACAAAAACCTGCCGACTCCCCTTCAAATTCACATGGGAATTGGTCCAAATTAAACCGGGGACCGCAGGTTTGAGTTCTTGGTTCCATTTACCAGGGCAACCCAATTAGGGTAATTACTAATTACCTATTTTTCATCCACAAGCCACATGGAACCTAAGCAGGGCGTCCCTCAAAAGGAGTGTCCTCTACAAACAATGGTTTTTGGAGCCGATGATAAGTTGCAGGAGATCCGCGCTTGTCAACCTCCAATATGGATGTGGCTGTGACTTAAGATACGGTGCCCCTTGACCTGCTGGGCTTCCCTCTTTTTTGCTTTGAAGATATCGACTTTAGCCGGTGTTTGTCTTTGACAAACTCCGATTTTCCACAGATCCTCCTGAACAAGGGATTGTACCAAGGCACCAACAACACACGTGCGAAGCAAACACAGAGAGGAAACATGAGTGGCATCTAAACCATGTTTTGATACCTAAACCATGTTCTGATATCTAAATCACGTTTTGATATGTCGTTTCTGATCATAGGTGTCCTTTTAGGGGAAATAGATGGTCCTGGTAGATGATTAAACCACCAGGTACACCAGGGCCATCGATTTTCTAGCAAAACAACCAAAAAGAACACCTATGGTTCTGATAACTCGATATCTAAAATCAACGGACCTCTCGACCAACAAATCGAGATCCCATGGCCTTGTTCTCGCTGACCCGCTGCTCCTCGCAGAAGTGCCGCACCAGCGACAACTTCTTCTTGGTCAGCGCCTCGCGAAACCGCGAAACCCCTGCCACCTACTAACATGGAATTCCTGACGCTCAGAAATTCCTGGGTGTGACCATTTTCCTTTCAAAGGGACCATTTCCCTGTCCTTTACAAAGTGACTAACTGTTAGTGGGTCAAATGAAAACCCAACCAAACAAGCTAAAACAGACAGGTGATGGCATGAGCGCCAAAGCCTTGGCTCAAGCAAGTGGGGGCTTCGTGCTTCCGCAAAAAGGAAAAAAGTCACATACCAATGTTTCCCTTGGGTAGTGGACTCCTTCAGCCAAAAAAATGGATTCCACGAAGCCAAGGAATGCATAGCGGTTCCGAACGGATCCCTTGCTACACGTCAACTTGTTGAGCGGACATGTCATAAATCACTCGAAACTCGAAAAAAGCCAGCTGCACCACACCCTACTGCTGGCACCAACTGGCACAGCACCGGACGGTAAAACGGGCAATGTTTGTTGACAGCTCCTCACTCCGGACGACTCCTCAAAGGGCATTCGCGCCCAAAAAGGAATATGTGTTTTCTTATGGTCTCCCTTTTTGTGTTGTTTTTCAAAGGGAAACCAAAAGGGACCCCGCTCATTTTTTGGGGTTCCCCGCAAACTTGATACAGCCCCAGGTGCAGAGCTCCGGTCGTCAGGCCCAAAGGCTTGGTTTTGGTCTCGACTTGGGCCGAGAGGGCCTTTTGCAAAACGTCAAAGCCTTTGTGCAGGAGAGTTCATTTGAGAACTCCCGGAAATGTGTCATTCTTTAGGGGACGCCCCCTCCCAAATGGTGCTGCTCCCTTTGGCTTCCCCTTTTCACATCAAACCAGTACCCTCAACCAAAAGGACACCCCCCATATGCGGGTTTTCCTCCAAACCCTTCCCCGCCCATTGACCCCGGCCGACGTGCGACGCCAAAATCCCACGCCTCGATGCCCCGCTCTTGGCCAGCCATGGCTGCGATGGACCCGATGATATATCCTCGTCGGGGCAGGCCTCTCTCTTGCCCATTGTTTGGGTGGCATTCCTCGTCTGGGTCCTTCAGATTTGAGAGGCTAGAATAAGGGTACCAACTTTTTTCGTTAGTCTATTTTAGTAGGGGAACCCGACCCCCAAAAAAGAAACGGTAAAAGAGCACCTGGCTGGGGGACCTAGTCGTGTTCGGCTGGGTTTTTCCCGTTTCGAGGTAAACCCACCTCGAGGAAGGGCGCCGAGGCTCGAAAAACCACCATGTAGAGGTCACCCGACTCGAGGCAGTCCTCTTGCTTTTAACGGGATGCTTGGCTGTGTTGTTTGTTTTTGAGGAGGGAAACTAACCGGAGGGACCCAGAAAGTGCATCTTGGCACTTGTTTGGCTGCTTTGCTTTTTTGAAGGACAAATCAAAAGCAGGGAATTCGACTAAGCCTCGGGGCTGGGCCTCCGCAATAGCAAACAAGAATGCTGCTTCACCTGGAACTCCGAATTTCGGAAATTCCCAGTCTAGAAACCTCTGGAAGACTGGAACCCGCTGAAACCACTAGGTCCCACGAACAAGAGGCGCTGCCATGTCCACTGATTGCCCTGGGATCAGGGCGAAAACGTGACACTGGCAGCCCTGCGAGCGACAAACGGGAGCCGACAAACACGCGCGTAAGAGCCAGGCCGAACATCGTAGCACCGAAGATCATGGCCACAATGGCATACACCTCGGAAAAGATGTGTTCTAAGAACATCTCCCCGGCCGCAAAATTACTCCTCAGGCGAACTTCGGAAAAATATGGGCTGTATTATTTCTGGCGTTCCCCACCGATCGGTGCATCCTGGGTCTGGGGTCGTTAAAATCTGTTCACCTTGCAAATCGTTCAGGGGGCCCGGCCCTCTCGCCGTCGTTCCGGGGATGGATGTCCCCGTAGCCTGCGAGGAGCTCCCGAAATTTGTCCCAGGCAGCCAAGGAATTGTTTCAAACAGACCGACCCATGATTTCTCTAGTCGCGATCCGTAGTCGTGATGTCCAGTGTCCGAAAGCGTGCCAAAGCCAAACCAAGCGCCCAAAACCCGTTGACTGTTGGCTCTACTAACTTGACTACAAAGGTGTGCCTTCATTTCCTCAAGTCCATAGATTTCTAGAAAACGAAAAAAAATACTCTTAAGCAAATGGAAGTGTAGGGTTTACGGGGGAAAAAAAGGCAAAAAAAACGCCCAAACCGGCCAATGGCTTTCGGTGCGCGCTGCTCAACTGCCAGAGCAATTCGCTCTTTCACCTCGCCTACGGTGGTCATCGTGGTGAAGGCCCAATAGAGCGAGGCAATGTACCTGCCAGCTTCTGAGAAAGAAGCGGCTGTGGCTCAGAAAACCAGTACCAGAATGGCTTACCCTGGTAAGTGGAAACATGGACCAAAACCTGCACTTTGCCCCTCCTGCTTAATTTTGAGCCTCACCCAGGGTTCTTGAGAGCGGAGTCTGCAAACACTCGATCCAAACATGGTGGACGCTCGACAGGGTTCCCAACATCTCCTCCTTGAACATCACCCCACCAAAACGAAACTCACTTTAAACTCACCGCCAAAACACGTGTGCGTGTTCTCCAGCATCTTGTCAGCAACCTCTTGTTGGTTCAGAGCTGGAATTTCACAAAATCCATGGTCACAATATGTTTTGACCTGAATGGACGGCTCGCTCCGCGTCCCCGGTGTTGATTGAATTTGTCTAAAACCCCAACTTGACCATGAACTACCCGGCATGTCTTGTTGTTGAGGCTACCCTTGTCGGGGCGGCGCTTGAAAGGGAAAGCAGGAGCAACACCACGTTGTCTCATTTTCAGGGATTCGTGGCCACTGTTTTGGACGTGAACAGATTTCAGCAAGTCCCAGCGAACCTCAAAGGAGAGGGGGGTGGGGGGCACTGGTCCCACTTCTGCCCTTCCTTGATGTTGACTTCGGCCCACCAGTTGGTCGAATTCCTCAGCGCCAACTTCACGCTCTTGTTTTGCACGGCTCAGCGGATCAAAGCCAAGGCGACAGCGACTTACCTGCCATTTAAGGAGGTGGCTGTACGGCCAATTTTTACATGGCAGGGGCCACATAAACCTTGATAACAGCTTGGTAGATCCAAAAGTCAATCAGACACACAAACACTTCTGGGTTCTGGACAAAGCAACCCTGAAAATCCCGGCCACCCCTCCCTCCTCTCCCCTCCCACCCCTCGTCCCCCCTCCCACCCCTCGTCCCCCCTCCCACCCCTCGTCCCCCCTCCCACCCCTTTCCTCCCCCCACCCCTCCTCCCTCTTTCCTCACGCGACTGGCCCGCCCTTTCCCGAGACCGAGGCCGTGGCTCATTGGGGTCACAGTCCAGAAGCCCAGCCACGCACTGAGTGACATGCATATCCTGGTGAGTGGACACGAAGAACCTCAGGCGCTCCCTGACCAGCGACTCACCGCATGAGGAAACCCATGGAGAAAAATCCGCTGAAGCCAGCGGCGGTATCCCTGTAGTGAAACTGGCCGGGACAGGATCTAGAATTCAGATGTCTTCTTTAAACTTCTGCCCGAAGGGCAATGTGATTTTCTGTTGGCCTCCCTAGGCCCTAGGCACACACACACACACACGGATCCTCGCAACTGCTGAGTCCTTCCCACAGGGAAGAATCATACCGCAGGCCATCGTGTTCTTTCCCAAAGGGGAGTCGAACCATCAAGATTCAGCAGGTGTCCCCCAATGACATGGGAGTTCGGTAAGTGATCACGAAAACAAATCATATCATATGCTCTCAGACAAAAGAGATTGCAATGGGTCCTAAAACAAAAGCAATTGAAAAGGTGACCGCCTCTGTTCGTGGTTGGGAATATCCGACTGATCAATGGTCACAGGAGGTCTGAGCAAACACCCACTCTCCCTACTCGTTGGATACAAGCATTGCCAATTGCTCAACCAATTGCTCCTTGGCAATTGGATCATCAAAGACATTTCATCAAATGAGTTTGCAAGCAACTGTCAGTTGTCTGTTGCACGCCTGGATGGTTCATGGTTCCTGCAGTCCCTCTACGATTGGAGCCACGCACGGTCAAAACGTTTTGCGCCCCCAAGAGGACATGGAAAATTTAGAGAGTCCCCCGTTGTGAGGAAATTTCAGATGAGTTCTCCATGTCCGCCCTAATGAACCATGGACATGTAATTTTCACCACACCTCGTGTCAGAGTCATAGCCAAAAGCCGACATCCGAGGACGGCAAAGCATTTCGACCGATGGAACCACGTGGGTTGCAAGCAATTTCCTCGCGTCAAGACGTTAGGACTTTTAGCACCGCTTGGCGCACGTAATTCCGCCAGGATGTGAGGCAAGTAGTGGAACCCTGCAATCCCAGTGTTGAGCAGCAGGGCTAGATCAAGCGCTTCCTTAAACTTCTTTCAATCAGCTTCTTTTCCTTACGCATCCAACTCCACCGGATTTGCCCCTCAGTCATCATCTGCTCTTCCGGGACCCCACGATCTCCCGAAAAATGTTCCAAACGCCGCTGGTTTCAGGGCTCCCCACCAGAAGCAGCCCATGAAGTGGGACATCACCGTGAGCTTCGTGCCAAGGTTGATACACCTTCGCCAAGAAACGGAGTCAAAAACGAAGATGAGAACATCTGGGGCCGGGGAAAGGCGAAAGGCGAAAAGGAAAGATTTGCTCACTGCGGACGGGAGAGGGTGCCAGGAAAAAAGAAACAAACAAACAAAACAAGCAAACCAAGCAAGCAAACAAGAAACCAAGCAAGCAAACAAGAAACCAAGCAAGCAAACAAGAAACCAAGCAAAGCAAGCAAGAAACCAAGCAAGCAAGCAAGCAAGCAAGCGAGCGAGCGAGCAAGCAAGCGAGCGAGCGAGCAAGCGAACAAGCGAGCGAGCAAGCAAGCAAGCAAGCAAGCAAGCGAGCAAGCAAGCAGAGGGACGGACCCGCAAGCAAGCAAGCAAGCAAACAAACAAACAAACAAACCTGAAGCAAGTCTTGCAAGGTAGAACTATCCAGTCAGAGTTGGCAGCCTTTAAACAAATTAAAGGCGTTCAGGGAAATCAAAAGAACGACTACTATTTGGATGTGATGTCCTTTTGGCACAGAACTCTCATGTAGTTTCGCAAGTTGCGGGGGACCTGTTCCGAGGGCCCCAAAGCCAGGGAAAAAAACAAAAACCTGGGCCCAGTTCTGAGGTTCTGAGAGATTCGGAGTAATGGAAAAATCCCCACCGGGTTTTCAGACATACTAGACCAAACCGACAAATCAAAACATGAAAGCTGGCACTTCCCAGGTAATTTTGCATGTCTTGGCTCTTTCATCCTTGCCGAATCTTGCTTGACAAAGGCGGCTTGGCAGCAATTGCTTGCTCCCCTGACTCAGTTCCTGAGTGAATTGGCCTGTCGACATGTCCAAAGCCGTTGTTTCCCGCTAGACTGCTCCTCAGAAAGTACTCTGTTACCCCCCAAATAATCAATCTTGCGGGCTGATAGGGTGTGCGTTTCTCCTTCTAACAATAAGGGGCGCACTCCCCTCCACCAGATCAATCAATTAGAAGTTCCCGTGTGCGTCATTCCATGCGGTCCCAAAACCAGCCCCCACCGGATCAAACAACTGCACTGCATTGGTAGAATGACAACAAATCGTGCAAAATCCACCAAGCCCACAATCCAAACAAACAGACAAGTCACACGATCTCAAAACGCAACTAGACCAAAAATGCCAAATCTTAAAAAAAAAAAAAAACAGGACAACACACACAAAGCAAAAGACACCCAACTCTCTCGCCTCAGCGTCAGCGGGGACAAGTCCAAGATGTCCTCGATCCGCTGTACGAGCTTGCCTCGGCTCAAGGCTCGCGGCGAAAGATTTCTCCGAGTTTTCCAATACTCAGTCCTCCAGATTTGAGAGGTATAGGGGAATCCTCCCCCAACAAAGTGGGTAAAAGGGCGGAGAGGTTAGAAGAAGTTGGTGCCAACTTTTTCTGAAAAAAGGAAGCGGCCTCCGACATTTTTGGTTGGCTGACTTTAAAGGGGAACCCTTCCCAAAAAAAAAGGACAAAGGGCACCACTGGGCAGCTGGTGCTCAGTAGGGAACGAGAATGGGAACGACCCCGTGAAAAACCCTCCAACTGGTGGTTTCCTTTTTGGGGACCAATGGGTTCAGTCCCTCATTCCCTGAGCACCGGCAAGATAGTGGGAAACACGGCTCTCGGACTTTTCATGTCTTGGCTGGAGTCGCGGCTGCGTTGGTCACCTTGGGGAGGGGGGGGGTTCTTCTAGGTTGCCTTGCATCTCTCCCAATAGGGACCCAATTAAGGGGGAAGATACGGTTCCAAAATGGGTCTGTCTCTGGCTTTGGAGTTGGCAACTACCCTTCTAACCTGCGGAAACCGCCACTTTAGGTCCCTCTATGTTGACACACACACACAGTGTGTTTAAAAAACGGCTCCGGATTCTCATGGAGACCCCGAAACGGTGTACATAAATCAAATGACGTTCACAGGGTCCCTTGCATGCCATATAGGTATGTCTTTTCTTAGGGGGCCTCAAAATAGCTTTCGACCTTTGGTTTTCCTTTACCACAAAAAGAAGGCACCCCCAAGAAAAAAGACGAGCCACCCACATGTGCTCCGATTTAATGGAAACTCCTCGACTCCAGGCGACAAAATTCCCAGGGACCCTCTGAGCTCCGCGCCCATCTTCAGCACCCGCGCCAGCTTGAGCAGCCGAATCAGCCGCACCATGCGGATCTCGGCAAGGCGAAGCACCGAAAGAAGCTGAGTGTCGCAACTCGGTGGCGAAATCTGCTCCCCTGCCAAAAGTGACTAACTCTTAGTGGTTTAATACGGAAAACCCATGAGTTGGCAAAAAGTTAAAGTCCGCACCAAAGTCAACATGGGTTGTCTCATAGTGATGGGAAATGTGAATGTCGTTTTTTGGGGTGAACCCACCTTTTTTGTGGTCTTGAGGGGAACCAAAAGCAAACCTCTCATTCTGGGCTGCCCGTTTTCAGATCCCCTGCTAAAGGTTTGACTATTTTTTGGTGGGTTAGAGGGAAACTACCACTAAACACTAAAAAAGCTAAATGGGTAAAAGGCTAAGGGGATGGCTGGGAGCCACCAAGGACATGTGAGTGTCTTTTTTGGGGCGAACCCACCTTGTTTGTGGTTTTAAGGGGAATAAAAGCAAACCTGCATGAGTGGACACTGGGCTGCCCTCAGATCCCCCGCTGAAAGTTTAATTGAAAATGATTAAATGGAAACTACCACTAAACACTAATTAAAAAGCTAAAAGGCTAAGGGGCTGCCTGGGAGCCACCAAGTCATAATTGTGGAAATGTGAGTGTCTCTTTTCGGGTGAACCCACCTTTTTTGCAGTTTTAAGGGGAACCAAAAGGAAACCCGAAGCAAGCACACACGGGTTGGCTATTGCCAGTGCAAAGAGCGTGACCCTTTGTTGAGTGGGAAAGCAGTGACCAAAAAAAGAAGAAGCTACAAGATCTACTCAAATTGCAGGGGATATGGCTGTCGTCCGATTCCTTTTGAGCCAATCAACAAGACTCCCTTGAAAACAACACACACCCATTTTTTCGAGGTTGAGACTATTCAAAAAAAAAGGTTTAAACGTTTAAACAGTCGGTTGGCCCGATGACCCAAACCAAAGGCCACATGTGTTTTCCTGCCCCAAATTCCATCAAATCGCCTGTCACGTCACCTACAGATCCGGATGCCCAAAAAAAGGGGGCCAAATCCGCCAAACGGCTGGTGGCGCTTGAAGCTTTCTCTTCGCTTTTTTGCTTGCCAGGGTCTTTCAGCCTTTCCGGATCATCTTCCTTCCGGCAAAGAACGTCCGCGATGAAGGCAGACAGCCGCGGCTTGCTTCTTGGCCGTGGGTCACAAATTGGTACCCAAAAATGGAAGTCTGGTAGATGGAACCATGGACTAAAACCTGCGGTCTGCTGGTGGTTTAAATTTGACCCATGCCCTCTTGACAAATGCGTCTGTTGATTGAAAGGTCCGTGATACGGATGATCATCTTAGCCTTCTTTTTCCCCCACCAAAAGTCTCTCGGTTTCCCACGTGGCCATGGGTCAAAATCCAAATCGTAGCCCCTGCGAACATCCCAATCCAACCACTAATCAAAATAGGTTCCAAAATGTTGGTGGTATTTCTCACCTACCAACCAAAATGGGATCCCAAAACGGTTTTGACCACCACAAACATGGCTGTGGCTCCTCAAACCGGTACCAACATGGCTTGCCCTGGGAAGTGGAGACATGGAAACCAAAAACTGCGGTTGGCCCCTCCGATCGTTTAATTTTGACCACCACACCCACGTCTCCGCGTCTTTCCCGGAGACGTTCCGCCCGGGCAGCCCCGCCATCTTCAGCGCCCGCGCTTGGGGGCCACCCTGGCCCGTAATCGCCTGAACCGCTCGACCCAGGCCAAGGGGAAGGGGGGGGGAAGTGTTGGGGGCCCTTGTTACAACCATAGGAACGAACACATGTGCGCATAGGCGTCCTTTTAGGGGAAATAGATGGGTTTCTCTGGTATCCAAAATATGTTCCTGGCTCATGTTGGTTCGATGGTTCTCTGGCTCTGGGCCATGTGCTTGATGTGCCTTGGTTCCTGTTTGGAGAAAATCCTTAGCACTACGTCCCCACCAAGCTGAAACAGACCTTCAGAATTCGTCAGGTACCTTTTTTAAACCCTTTGCATCGTGTTCCCAAAAAGCCAATAAGTGAAATCGATCAATGTTGGGGTCACCAATGTTCACAACAAAAGGTGTGCCTGTGCTCATGGACGCCTAAGGAGGGTCTATTGGGAGGGGGGGCAATCCCTTAGTAACCCCTTACAAAGGCCTTAGGGCTGGCTTGGGCTTATCCAGGCACAACCCATACCCCCCCCCCCCCACAGCCCTCCGGGGGGTTCAAGATGTGACACGAAAATCTTGGGCCAACCCAAACGGCGCAAAAGGCGAAATCCTGGCCCTGGCGTCCGAAACCTCGACTTCGCTCAGCGACATTCAGAGTGGCTCTGAAAAAATGCGCTCATATGGGTCTGTCTCCTTTTTGGTTGGTTTCCCTAAGACTCACCCAAAAAATGGAAGAGCTCCCCCCGCCTCCACAAACCTGTCCACCGGCACTGTGGACAGCAAGTCAAAGGTGAACCAAGTCCTCGCAAATGTATATATGTATATATACATATATATATATATACATATTATTTAGTTAGTTACTTATTTATCTACTTATTTATTTATTTATGTATTAAATGTATTTATTTATTTACTTATTTAATTTATTTATCTATTTATTTATCTATTTATGTATTTATGCATTTATGAATTTGTTTATTTAATTACTTATTCATTTATTTATGAATTTATGAATTTATGTATTTATGTATGTATTTATTTTTATATATTATATATACTTATTTGTTGCTGTATTTATTCAGCTACTTATTCAGTTAGTTACTCATTTATTTGAATATATGTAGACATATATATATGTATATATATAGATACACACATCGGTTTAAAAAAGAGAGAGAAAAAAAAAGAAGAAGAAACAAGTGGCGACCTAAAAGAAATGCGGGGCCAAGCGCTTCGCCCGGAAGACGCGATCTGCCGCCTTTGCCCCGGCGGCTGGCTCCTCAAGTATCTTCGCGAGATATGCCAAAAGACCTTGGCCGCGAACTCTGCTCCCCGGCAAAAAGTGACTGACTTTTAGTGGTTTAATGAGACGCGCTTCTAACCCCGAAACGACTTGGAACGCTTAAGCACGAACTCCAGTTTCATGGGGGCTGGGGGGGAGGGAGGGGAGGGGAGAGGAGGGGGAGGGAGCCCAAATAAGCCCTTATTAAGCCCTCTCTCTCTCATGTCAATGCACATGTGGTGTTGTACTAACAGCACTTGCACTTTAGTAAACAACAGTCTGATTTTAACGTCTCGAACTCCAGTTGCTCAATGTGCCGCCAGTGTGGATAAGTGTGCGCGTGTGCGTGTGTGTACTTAATGTTGACCCCACATTAATCAACCCCAGCATATTAATAGGGTGGCGGGGGCCCTTCCCAAAGTGATGATTCCCCCACTAAAGCCAGAAACACCACCCTTATGAAAATGCTGGGGTTGACTAATATGGGGTCAACATTGTGTTGTGATGATTCCTCTGGTTCTACAATGGACATGGAAATATGATACATGTTACATGAGTGTGTACTTTTGTGAGGTATCTCGTGCGTCTTCCATGTCTTTCCCAAGTGGGAGCACAAACTATTGAATATGTTGACCGAACATCAACGTGTGCGTGTGAAGACTAGGGACCCCTCTAACTAGTTTTCCCATTGGTCCCGAATTGAAAGGAGTGTCTCCAACTCATGAGTCGCCATCCCCATGGTCAAACTCTGTTCGCAGTCACGCATCTTTTCAAAGAAGTGAGGATCGGGGTCGTTTTGACACATCGAAACGGTAATGTATTAATTGCATACCAGGTGCTTGTTTCCAAAACGGTTGAACCTCTCCAAAACGGTGGCCTAATCTTCCGCGCACCTTGGACCTTAAGCTGTTATCCATCAATAGACATACTACCTCTTTGTCTCAGCCATGCATCATTGCAGTAGAAGAGTCACGACAAGCCAGCAACCCGATGCCAAGGAGACATAGGCCACATTAGTGCCACTCAATGCACGCTATGCCCATGCCAAGCACAGAAGCAAATGCCATCGCTGCCGTTTTTTGGAGTTAGATCTGAGAGCCGAGCCGTGTCTATTGTGCCATCTGCGTCCGCGAACGCGGACCGGAAACACAGGACCTGCAGCCATCTCAGCTGAAAGGCTCCCAGGGTCTGGTTGTTTAAACCAATTATCCCAAACATTCTCGCAATTTCCTGTTGCACCATGGTTTTGAGGGACTTGCCACTTCTGTGATGCTCGAAAGCCCTCACACAATAGATCGAATCATTCACTTCACGCTTTTTGAGCGCTCCCTAGTATCACTGTGGCGCAAGAACCCTTCATTCTCACGTCTAGTCATCAGGCGAAAGAAGAGTGCAGGAATACGAAAAATGCGGCCGCCCAACTCGAGCAAGGAACCACATCGATGGCGAAGATGATGTCCACCAGGATCTCAAACACTGTGGCCTGAGTCCATGGATGTGTCCTCCAGCCTGCAAAGGGTACCCTCCAAGACAAACACATAACCCCACATGCTCACTGCCCAAGTGGGAAAGCCTTTGGTCCGTTCCATTTACCCTCACCAACAAACAGGACAAACCCAACCGAATTTGCTCCAAGTGGGTTTCCAGCTCAAAAAGAGCTGCCCCTCGAGAAATTAGAAAATAAAAAATTGGCTTGGCGGCTTCTTTGGGCTTTTTTTGGGGGGTTCCCAACCAAAACACGGGTTCCTCCCAAATTTCCCCCCCCCCCCAAAACCGAAAAAAAAACCCACCGCCACCGCCGCCTCCCCAGGGTCGGTGGGCGCTTGGGAACCCGAAGGTATGGGCTTGGGCGCGCGGCCAAGGGATCGGGATCGATGTCGAAGGAGATCCGCCAGGGGATGATGAGGACACTGGCGGAAGGGCGACACTGGCGGAAGGCCCAGGATCCTCGATGTGCACACATTGGAAATGTGGATCATGGCCCCCCCCCCCAGATTTCTGCGTTTTCTTTCAGGGCCCCCCAGTTCTTTGGATTTTTCAGGGACAGGGACCCCACATGAGTTGATCCTCGATGTTCCAGTTAGGGCCCCCAGTTTGACCATAGGATTTTTGTCCAGTTTTGGCACATGGGGGGGTTGATCATGGGCCCCCGGTTTTCTTTTAGGGCCCCCCAGCTTTGGTTTTTTTCGGGCCCCCAGTTGTTTCCTTCTTCTTCTTTTTTCGGGCCCCCAGATTTTGTTGGGCCCCCAGGTTTTTTGGGGCTTCCCCTTTCTTGCGCGGGCGAAGCGACAATGTTCCATTTAGGCTTTTCAGGTGTGACCATGGGTCACTCCAAATTCGTGGGAACCCCAGTTTTGACCATGGGTAACAATTTCGAATTCAGTGGGGAATTCAGCGGCGCGACGCGGTGGAGTAGACTCGACCATGAAGTTCTAAAGAGAACATCTACCCGAATTTCTGGAGACTGGGGAGACACCTGGGGGTTGATCAAAATCATCCTTTTAGTGGCTTTCGAACCAAGGGTCATCCCATGTAAAGGACCTTTTGATCAACCCCCACATGTGTTCAGCAGACCACATCTAGCCGAATTCTGGGGACTGCGGAGTACCCAGTTGTTGCTGATAAGATTTGCCCTCAAACACCATCTACAAGGGGTCCGAAATGCATTTGGGTGCTTCTTTTGAGGGTACCCCCCTTGTTGGTGGAAACACCCCCTCCATTTTGGGTGGTCAAAAAAAAAAAAGAAGAGCCCCCCATATTGAGAAGCTCCCCCTGAAGCACACTTCGAGGCTTTTTTCTCCGGTGAAACGCAATCGGCTGATCTAACTCTGCCTTCGGCAGAGGGCCGGGGAAGGGCGACGGAGGGTCGAAGCCCCATGTTGGATAGCAAGTGGCGGCCATGTGCCACGAAACCTCCTGTTTTTGAGGGTAGCACTTTTCAGCGGTTCTAAAGAAAAGCCAAAAGTCTAGAGGTTGATTCCATGTCCATTATTTTCCAAAAATCGTTCTTTTCAAAAACCGGAGCTGTTTCCCCTGGGTGTTTGGAGGATTTTTAGAAAGACTCGGATCCCTGGAAAGAATGGAAATGGAAGGTACCCCTAGACATGTGCCATGATTGCACTTAAAACTTACCAATCTTCAACACACACACACACACACATGGAATGGAACATGGATTGAGAAGAGTCCTCAAAACAAACCAATCCAACCGAAACACGACGCCTTTTTTCGTTGCACCTTGGAGCCTGAGTTTGGCTTTCGGGCCGGCACCTTCCCCAACGAGCTAGGCGTGTGACTTTCGCTGAACCCGCGAGCCAAAGGCGGATTTGCGGGTTAACTCGCGGCTCCGTCCGCAGGCATTGCTGCTCAAGAGTCGAAGACCTGACATGTGAGCGGTCAAAATGGCTGTGAATTTCGTAGGGGACTCTTGGATATCTCTGTGGGATCGAGGCCCGCGGTTTTAGTGGAGAAATGTCTAGTTCATTCCCCCTGTCTGTCCCAAGCAGGGCCATAGACCACAGGTAATTTTAAGACCAAGCTTCGTGTAATCGAGTCATAGCTGTCATAGCCGACATCTTGTTGGAATGCAAGCATGAACTTTGAAGTAGTGGGAAATAATCTGAGTTGTTCTTAATCGTGCCCGGGTCTTGTTTGGGACACCATCCCTCCCACGCACATGCCACTGCGACGGTCAACCTGCCAATGAACTCTTCACTTAAAGGGGAGAAGGTTCCTTCAGCCCATGAAAAAACGTCACTTAAATGAGTTCTGGGTCTAGCCTGTGGTTCGTTGTTCACTCAAATTTGAGTTTTGGATCCAGCAAGCCCCGAACAGGAACGCCCGCAAGACCGCGACTCTTCACTTCAACCTGCGGGTTGGGTCTTGCGGGGCATCGCGACTCCCGCGCGTCGCGACTCCGATTCCAACCGCCTCTCTGGGCTCCGCAGGATTGGAGAAATCCCAGCCTCGCTTCTCAGTGAGCCTCCCTCCATTCTCCCCCTCCCCTTGGATGAAATGCCACCCCGCCCCTTGGATGAGATGTGTGGTTTTAAGAGGGGTGCCATTAAAGATATGAATTTACAACTTCCCCCTCCCCTGATGCTTAAACTCTTCAACCGAACAATCAGCAATGCTGCAAAGGCAACAACCACCAGCTGCACGCATCGGGCAGCTCCCAAACCATTTTTTTCGCCAAGTCCCATCTCCACTTGAGTCACAATCAAAACCTGGTATTACGATCATGTAAAGAATTCAACGGACGGAATTCCGCACCCATGTATTGTTGGGCTTATCCCTGACTACCTCTATCTGCCCTTCAGCGGATCTTTGCATTGCACGTGGCTCACTTGGCCATGGGTCAAAATCCAAATCGTGCCCCCAGTGAACATCCGATTCAATCCAAAAACTAAAATAGGTCACTTTTTTTGAATTCACCTACCCGCCAAAATAAATAGGAAGCCTAAAATGGGTGGTGAATTCACCTAAACCCCGAAAAATGGGATCCCAAAACGACCGGCTTTGACCACAGCCGCAGCCACTTCTTTCCCTCTGAGGCGGGCTCCCACCCACGCGGGGTTGAAGCTCTTCTGCCCGCTGTTCCTGCTTCGCTCGCTGGCCCAGTAGGCATGGTAGCCTCGCATTCCCGAGCGCGAGCGAGTGAGCGGCTGAACGGGTTTCGCTGGGGTTTCGGGTTTCTGTGGCCCCCAATGTCAGCCGGGTACATGAAAAACCTGTTTCAGGTGTCTGTGGGTCCCAAGTCCCGCGGGAGCATGGTGGCTTATTTTTGAGGCTACCCTTTTGGTTGGTGGACTGAAAGGAAAACCAAAAGGAACAACCACCAATTGCCACTTCGCCGCCAACAGGCGACTCCCGAAACCCACAAGGAACTCCGGCGGGTTCCCGCGCCGGAGAACCCCATGCCGGAAATCATCTACCCCTGGGGGACTTCAGGTACACGACACAAAAAATGCTCCCAAAGAATCTCAAATGAGAGGTCCCCAAAAGAGGGAGGCATTCTATGCGCAAGACAAATACTCCACGCATTGTGGATCTGCTGCCGGCCGTCTGCTCGCTATGGATTCACAGTTTGAACAATGTCAGTACTGACCACCGCATTCCCCCATTCTCCTTCTCTTTGTTAGGCCTCTGATTTCCCACTTCTTGCGGAAAAAGGTGTGTCCTCCTGGGAGTTGGTACCCATTGTGGGGCGGCTTCAGAGCGGGGGGGCTTCTCAAGCGGAGCTAGAGGTGTCTAGGCCAGCGGCTGTAATTCTCTACCAGGTCGGCTTCCTTCTTGTGAGAAAGCATGATCACTGCCTCAGCACGCTGGGAGTCAAAACCACCCACCCAGGCGCCCGAAACCCCACAATGGCCATATTCACTGGGGTCAGAATTCAACCACCAGGGCTGAAATCTTCCGTGCTTCCATTTACCAGGGCAAGCCGTGTTGGGGTTGCTCGTTCTTTTGACCCTCGTATCCACCAAACGGATTGTCCGCGCCCTTTCTTTAGGCCGGCGCAGGGAGGACGTTGAGCGTCAGCTGGATCAGGCACAGGGCAAAGAGCATGCTGAAGGTCCAGAGCACAGGCTGGCCGTTCGCATGTTCGACTCGAATCGAGTCATTTGGCTGCGGTGGTCAAAAATTGGGGGTAACCGCGACTGGACTGTCCGTTTTCAGATCCCTGCCAAAAGTTGTTAACTTTCAATGGGTTGAATGGAAACCCAACTACTCAACCCCCATTTCAAGACGCGGGGCGGAAGATCGTCGCCAGATCCTCTCCTTTCGGATCTTAGGTTCGCATAAAGCCATCAGGATCGGATCCTTTGGAGGCGAGTGCCTGATCCACCAAAAAAGGAGCCTGAAGGGATCTGAACAAGGCTGGTTTTGAGAGGAAAACAACAAAGCAACCAGGACAACTATCATTTTGGGAGGTCACACCCCAATGGGAAAACTTGTTGGAGGGGTCCCTAGTCTTCACACGGACACATTGAGGTTCGGTCAACATATCAACAGAAGCGTCTACAATTCAAAGCGCACATGAGCAATCCACGGAGACATGTCTCGGTCACGAAGCGACATTCAGGTTGAGTTCCTTGGCGGCCCCTTCAGGGTCTTGCCTGGCATAGAAGCTACAGACTTGGAACCCTGTATATTTCCATCCAATCAATCCTTCCCGAAAACTCACTCTTGGTTGACGGTGAAAGGGGATCATTTTTTTCAAATTTTAGCAGTTGTGTGGTTGGAGTTCAACCACTAAACCACAATAAGCAAAAATGTAAAATGTTTCCCAACAACAACCATGCACTGGTACATCGTTCGAACCGATGCAACAACCACTGCCATGGCCGTGACTTTGGTGGCATTTGGCTGGCCCAACTCCCCTTGTATCATACGGGGAGTTCATCATGTCTGGCTCGGCTCCCCCCAATACCTGTGGCCAGAAGTCTGGGTTCAGGGAAGTACCCCACGGCGAAAAAGTCCAACACCACTGCCCACTGCGGCCTGGAACTTGTAGTAGGCCTGCCAGTCTTTGATGTAGCCCATGGACCACAGCACCACGTTGAGCCATGTCGTTGCCTCATACCAACTCGCAACACATGGGTATCCCTCAATGTTGGGTCAGTTTGCGATTTGGGTACAGTACCCCAATTTGGGGTGCTTTGGGTGTCCCTTCATACCAACCTGAAAAGGGTGCCCTCAAAAAGTCACACACACAGGTGTTCCTTATTCCCCTGACTACAGTAGACGGCAAGAAATTGACCGTGGCGGTTGTTCAAAACACCCTGTCCTTGCGCTTGGCAGGGACAGTCATGCACCCCTTCGCAGGGAACTTAGACGGCCAGGAAAAGGATCCTTATGCGAAGGAAGCCATGACCATAGCTCGCATAACGAGCTTTGACCGCGGCAGTTGCGTCATTGGGTTGGTAGCTCTCAAGCGAACCGCAAGGAAACCAATCGTCTGGAGGGGTCGGGACTTGTTTTTGCATTATGAGCAGTGCCATGAACACAAGTGTTCTCATGGTTGTGAGAAATAGCACGTTCTGTGATACTATATATGACTCCTTTATCCCTTTTTCTTGGGCCTCCCTTGAAAATTCACAGAAACAGGTCTTGCCACCTGTGCCACATGGCGATACCTCTCAAGCTTGCACAGCCCGAGTGCCCGGACTATACCCTGGAAGCTGGCAAAGGTGGTTCCGAACACGGTGTAGAGGAAGACCTGAAGCACTCGACGCTGCTATCCAGCTGCTCTCCAGAATTGGTGTCAACACCAATTCAGAGTTGCAAGGGGAAGTGGGAAACCCAGTTGCCGCACTTGGGCTTCTGTTCCCCTGGACATGGACCCAAAAGAGTTTGGGGGAAGATATGTTGTTTTGCGCCGGGACCGGGACCGGGACCTCGCTGTCTTGGCCTCCCTGCCCCAAAGGAGAAGATGGTGAGAACGATGAAGAGGAGCACCGTGAACAACGGCGCTGCGAGCTTTCGCCTCAAATCGAAATTTCGCACCGCGCCAAGGCGTCTGGATGGCTTGGAGGTGCTACGCAAAAAACATGGGTCTGCTTGAGATGGGTGTGTCGCTTTTTGTTGAGGGTATCCTGCTTTTGGGGGGTTTAAAAGGGAAGCCAAAAGGACCACCGCGATATTATTATTTTTTTTGGGGGGGTCCCCAAAAAAGCCACACCCATATAGTGTCTGGGGGAGCGGATTCAGAACCACTGCGGTATTAACCCATTTGGGATGGTGGGTCTCTATGTTAAGGGTCCCTACCGCCCGGGGCGCATTACCGCCCACTGAGAGACGCCGAAATCGGCCCCAAACTTCGCCAATCCCCGCAGAAGATTGAACCCTTGGCATGGCATACGATGTGGCCTGGAGATCGTAACCGGAATCGACATCTAATCTCAGGGTGTAACACAAACCATCTGGGTGCTTTCCCCCAAAACATCAACCAGAGGGAAACTCACATCAAATCATGGGCCCCAGAAGTTTTTCTGAAACATCCGAAGGGAAAAGCATTGTAGGATTCCGTGTGCGATCTTTAAGCTTCTTTCTGGGAGCCTGATGATCAAAGTCGTGAAGTGAACACCGTACTGCTGGGCATTTCCGAAATCTAGGGACAAGCATCCCCGACAGACCCCCCGGTTTTGCTTTGGACTGCCGGGGGCGGGCAAACTCCAAACTGCAACCTCCCGAGTCCCGAGCCACGAGCCACTTGAGCCCCGCGCACGATTTGGGTGGCCGACAACAACTGCGGGAAGTGCAGGAGCAGGTATTTCAGCATCCTGACTCTGCAGGTTCTATGCTTGGTTGACGTTGGAAGGGGAGCAAAAAAAAACAAATTTTGGCAGTTAAGTGGTTGGATTTCAACCACTAAACTACAATAAGCAAAACTGTAAAATGTGTCCCAACCACAACCATGTATGGGTGTCTCAAAGTAGATGGAACCAAGCGGCAAAAGAAAACCACATCAAAAAGATATGCCCATGCTAGCAAAGCCCCAACTTCACTGCCATCTTTTGAGCCCATGAAAGTGACCTCTTCAAACTTACCCTCTTCAAGAGAACGCACACCAAAAGCAATCGACTTTGAGCACCCACACCGCCACCGCTTCAAGGTACCCAGTGCTCTCCAAGGCTCAGTGCGTTGAAGACGAACAAGGTGATCACGATGATGGTCTGACGATCCCAGGGGCTTGGAGCCGGCAACCAGGCAACAGGTTCAAGTCCTTCTGAGGACTCATGAGTGGTTCACCAAGGCTAGGAACCGCCTTGCTCTTGAAAAGGCCCTCCAGCTGTCCATGTGCATTGGACATGGCTTAATCTCCCTAACCACAGGAGGGCCATGCCCAATTAGTTATGGATCACTTCAAAGAGGCTTGCGTTGGTGCTGTGGATGGACGAAATCCTGCACCACCTAAGAAACCTCGAATGATTCGGTTCCCTGCAAATACCACTTACAAACAATGGTTTCAACCGGGTATGAGTTCGTGGTCGGATTCCATGCATCTACAGTACTGTTGACCCCATATTCATCAACCAACCAGTTTATTCATAGGGATCCGTTGTCGGTGCACTTGGGTGAAATGTGGGGAATCAGACCAAAGGAGGGGACACCCCACTAACAAACAGGTTGATTATGATGCAATCCATTTCGAACCACTGTGCAAGCGTGGGACACCATGGGACACCATCACGTTGCTTGGTATTGTTGAGGTGCCTAAGAGGATTTCGCAATCCACAGCGCGTCAACCATTTCCACACAGCTTCTTGGTTGCTATTGACCCCTCTGCAAAAAGCTTTAGATGTTGTGGGTTTCATGGGAAACAATCTTGATTTCCGATAACAAGTTACAGTCTAAAGATCCGTCGCCCAACAGCAGTCAAGACTCGGTACGTCCAAGTACCGTGTTAAGGAGCTGACCAGCCGGCTGCGATCCATCTTGATCCGCAGCCACAGGTAGTCCTTGGCTTCGGGCGCCGCTCGTGGCCGGAACGGATCGAAGAAAGCTTGATGAAAAGGTCCGCGGTGATGACCACTGGTTGGGAAACCATAAGACGAGATTTCCATGGGAAAACGTGTCCCGAACTGAAAGCCGAAAGGATTAGTGATCCAGCCCCAAATGCTAAGAAAAACGAATCTGAGGGTTCTTCCACAACAAAATCAGCAGGAAGTGGAATATACAAATGGTTATGCAGTGGTTGGATATTTACTCTAGTTTTCTTGGGGAGTAGCTGGTGAACACTCTCTTAATCTGAAAGCCCATATGTTTCTTCGACTCTCTGCCTCAGTCTCCGGCGTACAACTCCTCATCTGTCGTGCGCCCGGCCTGGCCGTCTCCAGTCGCCGCTTGGTCCGTTGGATGGGATCGATCGGTTTTGGGTTCCGACATCGGATGCCCCACGATCGAAACCTCTGTTGATCGGAACCAATTCCTCCGTTGCTCGTCATCCCTGCTTGATGTTCATCGAAAGGTGTCCCCTTTTAGTGGTTGGATTCAGACCACTTTTGAAAGGAACACCACCCTAATAATGGGACAGGTTTGTTAGTCCTGGGTCTCCATTGAAGGTCCCCGCTGGTGCCTTCCTTTCGAGTATGCAAACCAATTTGGTCGGGTATCTAATTGCGGACCGAAAGTTGGTTCGGGTGGTGTCCATGACTTCCGGCGAAGCACGCGTCGAGCGTCCAAACCCATGCGCGAGGCAGACTGTGAGGCCCAGGGATCCTTACATTCTACACCTGAACATTGCCTTGTCAATGGTGGTGTCCCCTTATTTGGGTGGAGAAAACCATGTTTCAAATGGGCAAATGTATCTTTTAGGGAGCCCTGCAGCCTGTGACCTCGGGGGTTCGTCTAGATGGAAACACGAAGCCCAAGGGTACCGACTCCAGGCACTCGTGAGCACATTATCACTGGGTTGGAGGCTTGGGTGCGTCACGGACATCGGAAACCCCAAAACAAGTGGCGTCCCCTCAGAATCCCTTGAAGCCCACCCCAAAGAAACACGACACCCCCATCTCTGGGGCACACTAAAACACAATCCCACGGGGCGAATCGAATCCATTCGCGGCTTCCCCCCAAAAACACACACACACACACGGACGGACGGACGGACGGACGGACGGACGGACGGACGGACGCGCGCGGAACCGCCTGCAGGAGATTCCCCGTGAAGGTGTCTTGGATGAGAACCAGGCAAGTGATGGACACGATCAGGCAGGGGAGCGACCTCGAAACAAATCAAGTGGGGGGGGGGGGGGAATCATTCCAAACATGGACAAGATCCGCAGAGCCCACTACCCCCCACTCCAAATACCCTCCTTCGTTAGGATATGATGTCGACCCTCTACTAAAAAAGGAGGTATTTATCTGGAAACCCAGGTTTTTCAAAAAATGCCCTGAAAAAAGTTTGTAATTGGACCAGGGGGTAGGCAATTGAGATTGGCGCTTTATCAACCTGTTGTCCAAGGGCTTCATCCATCCCAATTCGTGCGAAATTGGTTGTGCCCATCCACTGTGTTAGAGCTGAGCTAGATTTCCCTTTCGCTGATTGAAACATCCTGTAGTGCCAACATTTCCCCTTGGAGGGTGGTTTAAAAAGTCACCTTTTGGTTCTTAATTTGGTGGGGTGATTTTTCCAAGGGTCCCATTCAAACCAGCTCAAGCAGGGATACCGGAAAACACGTAATTACACAGTCACACGTTTGCTCCCAGTCCCCACCATTTCATGAATAGAATTAGGTCAGTTATAGAATGTATATTTTAGTGTTTGCTTCACTTTGAGTCACTGGTAAAATGTAAAGTGTATCCTAAGTCTACCCCAGAATGCAAATGGGTGAGCCTACCATCCTCTCGGCGCCAGGCAGAAACAGCAGCGACCACAAGGAGCACTTTTGCCTCTCCTGCGACGGGTTCGCAGCCACTAAGCCATGGGCCAAAAGAACGAAAGGTTGCATCCTATGGATGGTTGCGAAATCCATTGCGCGCCACACAAGGAACTCTGGAATGATGATTCTCCTGCAAATACCAGCAAACAACGGTTTTCTTCTTGCAGGTCAGTAGGAATGCAAATCTCCACCCAATCCGTTCACAGGATTTTGGGTGGAGCCTACGCCCAGGTGGTAAAGCTCTGGGATGTGGTTGGGTGCTATGGAGCACCTATGTTTATGGAGCTGCAAGACCAACTCCATCAGAATGGTAGCCGTATAGGGCTTCTTGGACAAGAGGTTGAGCATAGCATAGGCTTTCCTTGGTTGTCACTGCCCACCGGCAGTCACTTTGCTTCTTGGCAAGGAGTTTGCACAAAAGCAGAGTCCCAAACAGCTCCAGAGCCGCTATGCGCTTCATCGGGTTGCCGTCCTTGAATGCCCGTGGGAACTGCTCCTGGTCCACCTTGAGGTGAAACCAGAAATGTATGCCTCCCATCGCTGCACCCCCGCCGCTCGCACTTCGGGAGGTAGGGGGAGTACTGTTCAAACGGTATCGTGAAGAGCTCCTTCACAAAAAGAGGATCCGCACCACCTTGGGGGGTTTCCCATCTTCGAAGCCCAAAGTGGCTGTAGCAGCCATTTGGGGCAAACTGCAGTGGCTTATTGGATTCTGCCCATTGCACACTCGATGGCCTTGGCCGTGAGTGTGGCGCCTTCGATGATGAGCTGCAGCACTTCCATCACTACGATGTGTTTGGCTGCTGCCACTTGCACCCTCGGCACTTGGAGGTGTCACGAAGCGCAACCAGGTGTTGACCTCGGCTTCTTCCAGCTCAGGGGCGCCCAGGGCCAGCAACACTGCCAGGATGGCCGTTGCTAGACTTTTGGCCCCCTTCATGCAAAGCAACAGAAGTTGTCCACAAAGACAAGCCCCCAGTCCACCATGGGGAACAGGAGGTACAAAATTCGCAGCAGCAAGGCCGACATCCGGCCCAGTACAGTTGGGCGCCCACCCTGTTCACGTAAAAATGACCATTGCGCTCCGCTGCCCAGACGAATCTGGAGATGGTCGGGAACTGGGAGCGGATGCAGGCATCCAGGGATCCTGCATCATCCTTGCCCGCAGAGAGAATGACTGGCATCTGACCTCCCAATAGATCTCCTCGTCCAGCAGAGTCGTTGCGCCAGTCTAGGCGGGATCTCCGCCATGCACGGGAAGTCGTGTTGCGGCGTCCGATCCATCTTGGGCTCAGCCCCTGTGATTGCGGGGCGTCACTTGCTCTACGGGGGTGCGCTGGGGGGGTGAAGAAAACCAATGCGGGGCGGGAGCATCCTCAAACATGTTCGCCTGCTTGGTTGGGCCACCCCGCCATGCATGTGGCACACATCCGCTCATAGCCCGACTCTCCAAGGGGCAGGACACAAAGGCGCGATGCTCCTAGTTTGCGGAGGTGTCGCGACCTCCAGACCTCCTCCTGTCGGCATTGGATTTTCATCGGGATGTAGGCCTACCACACTCGCCTCCGACATGGGGGTGTTGAGGAGCTTCCCGAACAGCTCCACCATTTCGCTCTCGGAGGTGCCTCTCAGCAGCTTGGCAATGGAGTGGATCGAAGGGAATGAATCCGGGCCGACCAGGCGAACCGCCTCCGCCGCCTAGAGGTTCCGAGAGGCTCTCTTTGACAAAGCCCGCCATCTGTAAGGGCCTCTTGCGTGATCCGGAGTCTGCCTGGGCGCCCAGGCCCGATCGGATGTCCTTCTCCTCGACCATGGTCTTGTCCTCGCTTATCACTTTCTCGGTGTCCGTGCCCATGTCCTGGTCCGTCGAGGGGTCCGTGCGCGGTGGGCTTTCCGGCTTTGGAGTACTCGCCTGGGGCCTCGGCCTCCTGAATTCGTAGGCGCTCCGACTCCTCCTGCGCCGCCAATGCATCCTCCTCCGTCACCAAAGCCGACTCCACAAGGTCGAAGAAATCGGTGCCGAGTGGGACATGTTCGAAGAACGAGTGGAGGGGATTGGAAATCTTTTCTCACCAAAGAGTAGGGGCAAGCTTGAGCCAAAATGGCAGGCCATTTTGGCGCATGTTCTTGATTTCTCAAATGGTACCGCTACGCTCTTCCATTAGGAACAAATGGGTGGTGCACCTATCCCGACACAACATGTGTGAGCAGGGTCCACTGCCGTAGCCAACCAGAACAACGGCGCAAAGAGGAGGAAGTGGGTGAAGACTCCCGCAAAAACCAGTCGTCCAGCAGGGTCTCAAACAAATCGCACCATGGCAAAAGTCCAGCAGAAAAACCTGCCGGACGGTCGAAACCAGGCCAAAATGTACTGCGAAACAAACATCGCGGTCGTGTATCGCGGACCGGCACAGCCGAACCACCACGTGCCGCTCTGGATCGCAGATATCAACAGTTTAAACCACATGCTGTGTGGATAGCAGAAATGGGCAATGGTCCGTGGAAGCAATAATGAAACCCATCACAATTGAGGGAGGCGAGACAAACAAGGCGTTCACTGACAACTCAGAGACAGCTCTCAAGAGCGCTGATAGCCCACAAAGCCTTGGTGAGAAAGGGGTTAAAGATGAAAACCAAAAAGATCCAAAAGTCGAAACAACATTAAGAGACCCGACCTGGCAATATATGGCCATGGGTCAAATCGCTTCCCCCCAGTGAACATCCCAATCCCCACAAAAACAGGTTCTAAAATGGGTGTGAATTCACCTACCCCAAAGTGGGATCCCAAAACGGTTTTGACAACCACAGCCATATTCGTTTTTTGGTGCGGGATACCCCAAACTCGACCAGTGGCATCGGCCCAGCGTCCTCCTCGAAGGTGCAGGCGGCTGGGCAATGGAGGATCCTGCCCGCCGCCCCCCCGACCCTGCCCACGCAGGGGGCAAGCGCTTGGGGCCAAGGAACACATCACCCACATGTCTCGAAATAGGTGAACCCCCAAACAAGATCTACTTTGGTAGTCCTTTTGGCTTCGCTAACTAAACAAAATGTGGTTGTTTTTGAAGCCACCCCATGGCGGCCACGTTCAAAACTCCGAATCCATGGGCGAGGGTTTCCAACAAGAAGGTCTTGTTTGCAGTTGTCTAACCCCCCAAGGATAAATGCACTTTCGTCTCCGGTTGTTTGGGGTCACCCTTTAGACACCAGGATTCTTACATCTGCCCCTTAGACACAAAGAGACGTTGATGAGGCCACCGTGAGCCGGAAAGAGTAGCACGTAGCACGCCTTCTGATCTCCATCAACAGCAGTAGGACGGACAGAACCACCCCCAAGCCCAGGTAGATGTGGTTCTCCACCGGCTCCTCGCAAGAAGAAAACGGAAAGAGGAGGCACCTTCGCAACTCTTTTCACTGCAAGACAGCGAGCAAGCATGCGGTGTCTCCGGATCCATGTTGAAGATGTCTTTGTGCACCGAGGTCACCAGACCTGCGACGAGAAGAACCGTTCTGCGGCTTTTCCTCGAAAGTTGCCGTATTGAAAAACTTCATGTTCCCGAAAGAGTGCAGACACCCTCTGTTTAGGGGGGTCGTAGTTTCCCGAACCGGAAACCAACCCTTCCCCTCAAAAGCTACATGTAAGTATATGCCCCTTGTAACCCTTACGCTGGCTATCGCGGTTCAGAGTACACTGAGTTGCTTCCTGTTGGTGGTGTGGTGGTGTGGCTTGGCGGTCCGGCTTCCCAATTTACCCTCAACCTCAAGGGGTTCAAATCCAAATCCCGCAAGCTTGAGCTTCCATTCACCGGTTTCGCTCTTTCGGCGAGCGAATTCGGCCTCCTGACAGGCTGTTCTCTATGAGGAAGTGGAAGATGTAAATGCCGTTCGGGGTCGCCCTCACAAACGCGCGTGGGGCTGATCCGTGTGCCACTCCGATTTTACTCCGTCCCTTGAGAGAAGACTGGGCGGCAAAATTCACCCTCATGTTTGGATTAGTGGTTCCCAGGCAAAAGGTTGGCTTCTTTTTGGAGTTGGATTGGCTTGAAGGGAAGCCAAACTGAAAACGAACCATTCTGAGGGTCCAAAATTGATATCTTGCCACAAGCCCATATGGGGATGGATTTTAATAAGGGACCCTTTGGTGGACTTTGTTTTGGCGGGGATTCATGTCCACCAACCACTGTTGAGGTGGTCCCCTAGGAAAATGCATTGCCACATTTCTTTCAGAACTTCCTGGTGGTCATCCGACTCAGGGCTGGGCCCATAGACCACGGTGGTCAACTGCTGAGCAGACCCCACAAAGACAAAGGGATTCCCCGTGCCTCAGGCAGGCGGGCGGCGGGCTGCCAGGCGTGTGGCTTGCGATTTGCACGCATCCCAAGGGTGCGGAGGCCGATGCGGAGGTCTTTCAGGCAGCTTCCCATTGCAATCAGAGTGACTGGATCTTGAGCCAAGCAAAGACCCAAAAGCTATAAATCAACACAATAGCTTGCTGCCTCCTATTTGTGCGCTCATTTGCTGATTGGTGTGTGGCAAACGTGTGCGTCCCCTGCCTTTTTGGCTGAGGCCCAATTGGCCGGCCAGGCGGGATCTGTGTCCAATTTGGGGGAGCCCCAAAACTGAGTGGGTTTTCCTGCTGGCTTCCCCCTTGAAACCAAAGTGACAAGGGTACGTTGCCTGAATTCTCCACAAATTCCACGATTGGGTGGCATACAGTGGCATGGCTTGTGATACCCAAGGTGAGGCCACCTTCTCAACGGAATTCAGAATCCCAGCGCCCAGTCCACTGGATTTCCACCCCCAACCATGAAAACCCCCTTGGTATCACCATGCTCATAACGCCCCAGAAGCTCAAGAATCACCACTGGAAACTTTTTCTACCCCCCACCATGAATTCCCTTGGTATCACAATCATAACGCTCAATTTTTCGCATCACCCCTAAATTCCTTGGTATCACATCACCCCATGGCCTTTCGTACGGCGCTGCGTTCCCCTGTGCGTTTTTTGAGGCCCAGGGCTCATGGTGAAGCTCGTCAACGAGCGTCTGAAGGCCTCCGCGTAGCCGGAACTTGGAACTTCGGACGTGGAAAAATCACGCCCCATTTGTTGAGCAAAACATGGGCTGAGCGCAAGAAGTTGGGTGGCTTGGCAGGGATCCGGATGCATGAAAAACACCTGAACATTGCATTGTTTATTTGCCGGTTTCCCTTTGTGTTGGTGGAAAAAGCAACATGTTTCAAATGGGCAAAATGTATCTCTTAAGGAGCCCTGCTTGGATTGACGGTTTGCTGAAGCTGTTGTCTTCATTCACCCTACAAAAGCCGGAGGTTCCAATCCTCCAAACCACTCGAGGGTCAGCTGAGGCGCTGACTTTGGAGATGCCATTTGGGCTGAAAAAAAAAACGGGCGATCAGCTGAAAAACAAAAAAACGGGCGATCCCTTTTCTGGATACTGATCTGGCCCCCTTTTCTGGGGTCGATATGGCCATGGGTCCAAAATCCAAGGCCAAGTCGCACCCTCGCCGACTCGCAGCGAACCTCCGATCCAATCCAACCACTAAAATAGGGATTCTAAAATGAGCGGTGGATGCACCTACCCCAAAATGGGATCCCATTGGTTTTGACCCCAATATTTCATGAACTCTTTGGGATGGACGAAATCCACTTACGACTTTGAAGCCAGGGTTGAAACCATTGGTTGATGGTATTTGCAGGGGAATCGAATCCTTCCAGGGTCTCTGAGCCGTGGTGCGAAATGGATTTCGTCCAACCGTATGTTGATTGGCAGCAATCTACATCTCTTGCTATGGGCTTGCAAAGAATGGGTTTTCCCAGAGGTTTCCAACCCCAATCGGTGCTTGCCCGTGAGAAGCATGAGCTTTGGTATGGACTCCAAAACCAACGTCCAGAACACCCCGTCCAAACGGTGGTTTTCTTCTTGGTCTCCCCTTAAAACCAACCCAAAAAAGGGGTTTCCAAAAAAAGGACAAAGCCCAAATGGTATTCTCTGAGTGCCATCGGCGAAACTTGGGTATGGGTCAAAATAGACCCACCAGGAATTGGACCGCAGGTTTTAGTCTTGGGTTTTCCATTTATCAGGTCAAGCCATTTTGGGGTTACCGCATTTTTGACCATGAGCCATTTGGTCTTACTCCCCGCCTCTGTCCCATTGCTGACGTTCATAAAGGACCGCTGGCCCTCGAAGTAGACCCCCAGCTGGCAAAGGCAGCGCGCGCGATTTATTTTTCGGATGCGCGAAGAGGCGGGCAGGTGGAATAGAATAGGGGGCCCCGCCAAAAGAAAAGTGTGCTCCCGCTGGTGCCTGTTTAAACCAAGCTGAAATGGGTGCCCTCCAAAGAACCGTCATTTCAGCCCATGGCTGTGAAAGAAGATCAGATGTTTTAACTTGGGTGCTCCAAATACAAACCCTCTCAATGGCTATCGGCTATCCCAAGGTCTCACAGCAGGAGAACCCCACAATGGCGGATCACAACCAAACTCATGTTTACCATGATCAAAGTCACCCGCTAAGTGGTGGGTTAAAGGGAAACAACCACATTTTCTGACTTTGATCCCCCCCAGAAACAGTCAAAATAATGACCCCAGACAAAGGCGCCTTGCCCTGTACGAAGGGGAAGACCTGGTGATGTGTCAGCGAGGCCAAGTATGCCTCAGGATTGCGCATGCGCCGAGACAGCTCAAACAAAATGGGCTGCAGACGAAGGCGCAGATGTTTAAACCAACGGACGTTCCGTGTGCATTCCGTTGGCCTTACCTGGAGTCGGTCTTCCCAGTCGGTTTCTTCACAGCCTGTTTGTAGGACAGCCAAAAGAAATGGCGACCCAGAAACACTAGAAGCATCTCAGTGGATCCTATCAATACCTGGATTGAACTAAGTCTACAAACGATCTACTTCCACTAGCTCGTGGTTCTTGGTTCATGGCTTCGCCACGGTCAGAAGTCAGGCCTCCTTGTTGCCCCAAAAGGACATGTGATAAAAAAGAAGGCGATTGCCCGAACGTTTGGGCGAAATCCTGCAGCACCGTTCAGAGACCCTGGAATGATTCGATTCCCCTGCAAACACCAACAAACGCTATGGTTTCAACCATGGTAACTCATTAGCTCATGACTCGAAATTTCATGCAGGTGCGTCTCTTTTTTAAGGTTGGCCCCAAACTGGATTTCGGTGTTCCACTTGTGGTTTCCCTGTAGAAAGAAAAAATAAAAATAAAATAAAAGAAAACGGGTACCACCCACAAAAAAAAAAAAAAAAACACGCGCCGCCCTTTTCTCAGTCTCAGTCGTTACATCGGTACGAATCGGTCCGGTAAATCGCTCCGAAAGCCAAGGACGAGACGCCCGGGACGTTGATGTCGTAGACCGGCATGCAACTTGGGACCTCGCCGGCAGATGGGAATGTTCTCGCTCGAAACGTCCCAACTTGCCGACTTTTTGTTGGGTGGGTGCCCCCAGCCAAGAAGTGGGGGTCGGTCTGAAAAAGATAGGGGACCTCTAAAATGGGTCTATAGGTGCTCAGTTTTCGGTTTTTCGGTTCAAAGCGAAACAAGGGAGGAGCCTCGAAAAGAGACGAACCCAAATGGAAGCCCTACAGCGGTCTGAAGGGGTCCATTAACTAGGTCCTCCAGCAGAGTGGTTAGAATAGGGGTACCCTTTTTTCTGTAGTCTATTTTAGCAGGGGAACCCTCCCCCAAAAACAGGTGGGAAAGGGCACTACTGGGGGACCTAGTTAACCTAACCCCAAGCTCGGGTCTTTGGACCATGGCACCTATAAATACCCATTGGGGTCCAAGAGACGGACCATGGCAGCAGGTGGCAATTCATGACTGGGCCGCCCTCAGATCCCCCGGTAAAAGTTTAACTCTTAGTGGGTTAAATGGAAACTACTACTAAACACTAAAAGGCTAAAAAGCTAAGGGGATGGCTGGGAGCCACCAAGATGACAGGTCACCGGATTTCCCCAAGAAGTTAACTACTTCACAGGTGGTGTCCATTGAAACGATCGCCACCTTCTGGCGGTTTTCCAAAAAAAGGACATGGAGTTTGAAGGAAACTCCACTGGCACGTCTCATGTGTGATGCGATCCATCCAGCCCAAAGGATTCTACAAATAAAAGCTCACAGCTGTGGAGCAGAGGCCTCCCTGCGCTCAAGAAGGTGCGCATTTGCAGGTGCAGAAAAAAACAAGCCACCGACCCCAAAACCGCTTGGTGTTCCTCTTGGCTCCCTTTCGTCTACCTAAGAGTTGCCTCGAAAGAACCCGCAACAGCTTGAAGGCACTATTTTTTCAGAGGCCTGTGGGTGGATGAAATGGCCATGGCCATATGACAAATACGATCATCGAAATGGCCTTTGTTGCTTCCCGCCTTTACCTCAGATCTGTTGATTCATCACATGTCTTGCCAAAGTTGGCCTCCTTGCCTTGGTTCCATAGAACATAAACATACTGCTCAAAAACAACTGGAAAGTACGGTGAGCACCACTGCGCTCACTGGAACACCCAAAAAGAGACCCAAAGGACCAAAACCCAAAAACCGTCCGGGCAAAAGGTATTCGACACCTGTGTTCCTTTTCGCTGGTTTCCTCAAGTTAAGTTGAATTCGCGTGGAAGGCATTGACAGTATTTGCCAGGTGCCTCATGCCTTCGAAACTGTTGCTTGAAATACGAGTCCTCAAATCAGTCGAACATCGGCTCGCAAAAACAAACGAATGGTCGGAAGGTGTGTGTTTTGGTTTCCCCCCTGGGTGTTTGGGCTTTGGGCGCCAATTTGAGAGTTGTTCCAGCAGCTAAGGCTTTGCTGAAACCGCAAAATCCCGCTTCGACATCGCCACAACCCGCTGGTGGCCACCCATGGTAGGGGTTGATTCCCGTTTGGGTGCGTCTACCCGTGGAGGGCTTACCTGTCGCCTCCGTTGCTGTTGCGGCAAACTAGCGCGAAACCCTTTCCCGATGTCAGTGTGCCCCACATTTCGTGACACGGGCTGTCTCTAGCTCGCCCTCGAAACGGGCTAGGCTCGTTCGCCCCGATTCAAACCCCCCGCAAGCCTCGTGCCCCAGCTCTTGGCCCTTGCCCAAGATGTGCATGGACCGAAGGTTCGGGCAATTCCTCGCCGGCCGACCGGGAGTTGAGGGCCCCGCGGATTCTTTTGGGAGGAAGCCCACCGATGGTGGGGCTGGGTGTCCCCTTGAAAATGAGGTGTGTGTTTTCCTTTGGGTCCTATGAAAGCAACGTTGGGGTAGCTTCAGCTGGGTGTCACAAAATCGGGACAGATTGAAAGTGATATTTTTTTGTTCTCCCTTTGGTTTCCGCAAAACATGGATCCCACCTCTTGATTGTTCACATCGAGTGAAATATTAAAACCACACCCGGATTGGTGCCAGCACGGTTCCCTCTTCAACCAACAAGTATCCTCCAAAACTCAAAATTGAGAATTTGCCATTTGGTTTCCCTTTGAGCGCCCGTTGCACTTGGCTGACCTTTGCGCTCTTGAATCGGTGGGGGGGGGGGGGGTCCGATTTGGTCTCTCTCTCTCTCCTGAAACCGACAATTTGCAGCCTGCGTCAAAACAAAACGAGCTCCCTTTGAAAGTGCCAAACCACCTGCCGAATCCGGGCTGTCCTCAGATCCCCTGCTAACAGTTTAACTTTCAAACCCAAACTAAACCCAAAAAAGCAAAAAAAATGAGCACTCAACCACCAAACCCACGAAACCCAAAACCCAAACAGCCCTACGGAACCGGATGCCGGGGCCCCAGCCTGAACTCTTCCGGGATGCAGGAGACTTCTGGCGGACGGGACCAAACAAACGCGAGTGCGAGAGATGCGAAGAATTGGAACGATCCCAAGATGAGCCATCCAACTGGTGGTCTCCTTTCAGGAATCCCAAAACGGTTCATTGCCGCATTCCCTACTTATCGCACCAAAGGACCCCAAAACCCACAGGGCAAATTGTCCGAGAAGTTCTCCGATCAGAACACCCCAAAGGCAACCCATCGAATTCCTGTGGGTTTTTTGGGGGGCCATGCCGCAGGTTTCCCCAAACCCACCGAAGCCCTCGGACAAAACTGTTGGACCCCAGTCTTAGGCAGGCCTCCTGAGCTGATGGGTGTCGCATTCGTACCTGCGAAGGCCATTGACCCAGGACGACCACCAGCCCATTTTAGGAGCACTGGCCCCCGGTATTTTGAGACAAACGCCCGGAAAAAAAAAAGAAAACAGAAAGAAACGGGGACACTTGTGCTTGTTGACTTGAAGCAACCAAACGGCGGATTTGTGTGCAACCCCCCCCCCCAGCAGGTGTTTTTTTGGCGCACTATTCGCGATGGTTGTCGTAGCCTGGCTCAAGGGAGCGGCCGGGGCTGCATGGCGTCAAAAAACTCGTACGTACGTCGGACGCGTCATATTGTGTCATCTTGCCATAGGTGTCCTTTTGGGGCAAAATAGATGCGGTGTCCCTGGGTAAAGGGCCCGTAAAACCCAGAAAACCAGTGGAAAGCCATCTATTGCTAAGCAAACTGGCCGAGCAAAAGGACACCTATTGCATCTTGCGCCGCCTCTAAAGAGGGGGCGGGAAAATCCCTTCGGGCAATGCGCTGGGGTCGAGGCTGTAGTGGCACTGGCGTTGCCTCAGCATCACCAGACCTCTCTCCAAACCCCCCAAAAGGCCCAACCAGAGCAGATTTCAAGCTTCTAGGGGTTATTCCCCATTCTTTTCAACCATTGAAATTTTCAAAAACCAGCTGTTTCCCCTGGGTTTTGGATGGTTTCCTGAAAAGAAGGATCCCTAGAAAGAATGGGGGAGGTACCCCTAGAAAGCTGGCCGCTGCCCCCAGCTCTTAACCCAGGCGCTGGAGTTGGAAGAGTTGCCGGCGCCGCAGAACCTCTGAGCGAGCGTCACACTCCCTCTCCCTCGAAACGAGCAAGCAGGGCGGCAGGGCGGCAGGGGGGGGGCATCAGAGGTCACCGAACCCTCCAGGTCCCTTTCAAAGCTTTCTTTGCATTGTTTTGGGGAGCAAAACGTCAACCTGCCAAGCAGACCAAAGCCAGGAGTTTGATCCTAGGCCTGCGATGTGCTTGTTTCTCTTGCCAGGCCCTGTTCCCATAGAACCCCAGAAAGAAGGTGAGCGGACACGCCAGCTCCTTTGAAGCAAACCAGCTCCCAGCGGACTGTCAAACGCGACGCTCGAAAACGGCTTACACCGCTATGAAACCCTGGTGTGGAAAGGCGTTTACCCAAGACCCATGGCTTAAACACAAAAAATGTCAAAACGTCAACACGTTAAAAAGTCACAAGGCTTAAGGGGTTTTCCAACATCTGGCACCAAGTGCAAAATCTTCAACACGAAGGTCACCAAAAAACCGGGAGAACTGCTCCACACTTGTGGCCCTTTGGGACCTTCGGCAGCCTCTCCTGACCTCAGGCGCCTGCGTGGCATCCGAAGGGCTGGCCTGCGAGAGGCTGTGAGAAACCAGAGGGACCGAGCGCAGAATGCCGGGGTCTTTTCCGGACATGTAGGTGTCTTTTTTGGGGATGAACCCACCCTTTTTGGTGGGTCAAGGGGAACCAAAAGCAAACCTGAATGGATGGTCTTTTCTGGGCTGCCCGTTTTCTGATCCCCCGCTAAAAGCTGACTAACTTTCAGTGGGCTTTACATGGAAGCTACCACTAAACACTAAAAAGCCAAAAGGCGAAGGGGATGGCTGGGAGTAACCAAGTCTTGGTTCCCCCTCCAACCAGCCAAACTCTTTGGGCCGATTCCCCTCTAACCAACTGAACTCTTTGGGCCCCAATTTTGGATGCAAAGTGTCAAAACGAGACTCGGGACTCTGTGGCTTCTTTCCTGTACGAGGTGACAACCTTTTGGAAGCGCCCCACATGTTCGACGCATATCTCCATGCTTGGCCCTCCACCAGAAACCCTCCACCGGAATCATGCTTCGCCGATTCACCGGCAGGCTTGATCCCTAAACCCAAAGGTTCCACCTCACAACATGCCTTTTCAAACTGAACGGGCTCATTTTGTAAAACGCTCCCAGCAGTCTGTGGTAGGCAACCATTCATGTTCCCTTTAGTCTTAAAGAATTCCAACTTGGTTCTCTAATCCACTTGGGTAACTTCACTGAGATGTTTTCTCTATGCGGGGTTCTCAAAATAGGGGACCCTTTGTTTGGGGTGGTTTTAAAGGGAACCAAAAGGAAACCACCTGGAGGACTTAGTCCCCGAAACACCTATGTGCTCCAACTCTGGACCCCCACTTTCTCCTACCCTAGTTGCCTCGGGAGGGTCAAAGCGGGTAGCCAACGTCCTCCTTGGCTCGCGAAGGATCTCAACACGTCGAACTGCGACCGCCCCATCGATTTGCGCAGTGCATGATGGGGGCAAACATGGTTGAAGAACTGGGCATGATGAATTCCGTGAAGGAGTGAGTGTTCAAATTGTACTAAGAGTGTGCCAACCACGTCTGCAACTTCTGAGGCAAAATGCGTTCAGGTCCTCTGCGCACTGCCCTCTTGACATTCGAGGTGCGCACAAAAAAACGACGTAGCTCCAACTTCAGATGACGCGCCCAGGCGGTTCAAAAGTCTGCCCCGTTGTTGTCACATTTTGTTAAGAGAGAAAGCCGCGATGGCCATGGGTCAAAATCCCCACTAAAATAGACTAAAATGGGTGGTGCACCCACCCCAAAATGGTACCATTGGTTTTGACCCACGCTCCCATGGGGCCCCCTCAAACTGTTACGCTGCTTTTGATCTCACTTTCAATGCCATCCAGCAGGCCTCCCCCCCCCCCAGTCCAAGGATACCCCCATATAACATGCAACCAGCTTAAGGGATCCGCTTCCATGTTTCTCGGGAACCCATCCCATGTTTGGTGGACTCACTTCCTGGGTTGATTGGCTAGAAAAGCCCAAACTTGTTGCATACCACTAAAATGGTATTCCAAACAAGTTTCAAGTCCATGAAGTCAGCAAGTGAGTGGATTCCATGCTTGGAACCCAGGTTTTGAGCCCTCTTCCAAAAACCCAACACCCATCTGGCGACCCAGAGATTCTTGTGGGGTATCCTTCACGTGAAGGCGAGAATCCGACCTGATACCCCATCTACCCGAAGACCCAGGCTTCTGCCGCTATGTCCCTGCAAAAAGTGCCGTCGTGGGGCGTATATGAGATAGTCTTAAAAACAGATGGGTGGGTGGGTCTGTGTTTAGGAATCGGACCCCCCCCCCCGAAATGGAGTTCGGCCTTCCTTTTGGTTTCCCTTCAAGACCACAAAAAAGGGTACCCTCGAAGAGAGACACACCCAAACTGGCTCTCATCCATCGCTTACTGGTCTTGCAATATATGTAGGACCGGAGTCACAGCAAAACCTGGCATGAAAGTGGTCCGCCCAAAATCAGGTGAGTCACAATCAAAACCCGGTATTCAACTGTATCAAACTGGTCTACCCAGAGCCATGCAAAGAAGGCGGCCCCAGCTATTTCTGGTTGGGATCGTCCCTTACTAACCTACCCGGGTTTTAAGCAAGTGACTCAGGTGAAGAATCCAAAGGGCGGATATCCGCAGCAACGTCTGCCAACCTGCTCTGTCTGTCCCCATCTGCTTTGATTGTGGCCCTGCCCTGTCTTAGAGTTCCCCAAGCCACATTCCGATGCATCTGAAGCATCCGGGAATCGCCTTGTAAGGTACATTCCACGTCTCCCAAGAAAGGATTCTCCAAAGATTCTCCCCAAAGATTCTCGTGAGCCCGGCTTCGCGAAACTTGGTGAGTGCTGTAACCACGCTCCGCCCCAACGAAAGCTATAGACCATACGAGACCTGTTGCTAAAGATATGCGTAAATTCCCTTGCTTGCCCCAAACCCCTCTAAACCAGTGAAGCCCTTCCATTTCTAGCCAAACTAACCTGAGAACGGACGCCTACGCTTTCCTCGGGTAACTTTGGTAAGCCCAGCGTCAAGACCTCGATCTGCATCTCCCTCTCTATGAGCCTCAGACCGAAAGGAGCCCTTCCAAACGTGAGGTCCCCGCCCCCGTTTCGCCCAACTTCCATCTGCGTTTTCCCCTCCCCCTGGAAAAATGAACATGCGTCTAGTAGTGATACATGCCCTTTTTTTCTGCCAACAAGGGAAAATGAAAAAAGTAGATTCTTAGGCAAATGGAAGCTAACTATACCGGGAAAGGGAATTGCGACATTCCTTCCAATTCCGAAACCTGAAAACTGTAAAGTGTCCAACTGTATAGTGGTGGATGAAACCTGCGCTCTCTGGCTCCAAAGTCAACCAGCCACTAGTTGGCCACATGCAGTAAATAGCGTGTCTTTCAAACTGGAGCAAATTGCAACCACCAGTTTGGCGCCAACGGCTAGCTTGCTATTGGGGCCAAAAGGTTTCCAAAAGTAAACTCTGTGTGAGGAGTCTTCCTCACAGGAAGCTGGGAATAATCCAAGCACCTCTGATCCGCCAGAAAAAGGCGGAGTAACCCTCTAGTTTTGGGAAGGAATTCGAAGCACATGTGGGCTTTGCTTTGGTTTCCCTTGAAAACAACCCAAAAAACCGAGCTCCCTCACAAAAGACAGCCCTAATCCCAGTCACACTCAAAAATGCAACTTCAACAGCGCGAGTGGTGTTTCCCCTTGTCATTGGTGCATCTCCCGTTTTTTTTTTTCCGGGGCCAGGCGTTTTTCGGTCGCTCCATCTCGCTGAGGGGCCCGTTGTCCAGCAGCACTCGCTGCAAGGGGCCTGTGAGCCACTGCCAGTACCTACGGCATCAGCCCCCCCCCCCAAAAAAATGGCGGGTGTTCAAATTTGGCTTCCAGGAAAAAAGCCCCAAAAGGGGGGTACCATCAAAAAGACCGACAACCTTCCGTCTGGCGGCATTTAAGGAATCAGACGTTCCAAATCAAAGCTATGCTCTCAATCGGAGCCATGCTCGACAAGTTTCAGGATCTGTTCTCCCGGATCAATCCACCTCCCATTCACCTAAAGGTGTCCCGGCCCTTTCGGAGGAGCCCCGAATGTTCGCCTCAACATGCGCGGACGCGCGGACGCGGCCCCTCGAGCCAGCAGGTCAAACCTAAGTTTGCTCAGTTGTTGCTTTGTTTGTGTTTCTGAGCAAACTGCAGTGTGGGAATCCCAAACAAAAACCGTGGCACACGGACTTCCACCGAAAAGCCCCGACGAAACCGAGCATGGGCACTGCTCTTCGGTCACGATGTCGTGGAAGCTCGCATGCCTGCCAAGGGACAAGAGGAGCCTTTTTGTTGGATCCAAGCCCAGAACAATCCCATATGTTTTAAAAAAAATGGGTCTGTCTTTTTTAGGGGACCCCCTGCCCCACCAACAAACAATAAATGGTGGATGTTCTGTAGGAAACGACCAACACAGGGAAGCCTCAAGGAAAGACGCTCCCGCATGAGTCACAATGAATCGGCGTCAAGAAAGTCGCCCCTTGGGCAGGTTCCCCTCCATTTGCGGTTTCGTCCCCTGGAAAAAAATGAAGTATTTTTCTCCAGTAGTGATTCCCTTTACAACCAACAGGGGAAAAAACTAGAGGACGATTGGCCCGAAAGCATTTTTCCACAGGTGCTCATCCAGCTGCGGAGACACCTTTTTACATCGCTGCGGCGAGCGTGTCTGCGCGCGGCGATGCTCAGTGTGTATGGTCACATGAGAGCTCCATCTCATCATCCTTCCTCTCGAACTGCGCCGCGCGATTTCTCACGAAAGTGGTCTGCGCAAGCTGCATTGTTCCAGGCTGCTGCGCGCAAGTTGCTCTCTGCAAGCTGCTGCGCGCAAGTGCTCTGTGCAAGTTGCTCTGCGCAAGTGCTCTGAGCAAGTTGCTCTGCGCAAGTGCTCTGCGCCAGTTGCTCCGCGCAAGCGCTTTGCGCATGTGCTCTGCGCAAGTTGGTCTGTGCAAGTTGCTCTGCGCCTGCTCTGTGCAAGTTGCTCTGCGCAAGTGCTCTGAGCAAGTTGCTCTGCGCAAGGGCTCTGCGCCAGTTGCTCCGTGCAAGCGCTTTGCGCATGTGCTCTGTGCAAGTTGGTCTGTGCAAGTTGCTCTGCGCAAGTGCTTTGTGCAATTGCTCTGTGCAAGTTGCTCTGCGCAAGTTGCTCTGCGCAAGTGACTCTGCGCAAGTTGCTCTGCGCAAGTGCTGCCGGAGCTGCGGGGGTGTGCTCCGCGTACTACGTTTGTACTTAAAAGTTGCGATTCTCCAGCCGGAGCTGCGGGGGTGTGCTCCGCGTACTACGTTTGTACTTAAAAGTTGCGATTTTCCAGCCTGAGCTGCGGGAGCACGCTCCGCATACTACGTCTGTACTTAAAAATTGCGATTTTCCACCCGGAGCTGCAGGAGCACGCTCCGCGTACTACGTTTGTACTTAAAAGTTGCGATTTTCAAGCCGGAGCTGCGGGGGTGTGCTCCGCGTACTACGTTTGCACTTAAAAGTTGCGATTTTCCAGCCTGAGCTGCGGGAGCACGCTCCGCACACTACGTCTGTACTTAAAAGTTACGATTTTCCAGCCGGAGCTGCAGGAGCACGCTCCGCGTACTACGTTTGTACTTAAAAGCTGCGATTTTCAAGCCGGAGCTGCCGCGGACCAGGGGGGAATCGAACCCGCGACCGCGGGATTGCGAAAGCAGGCGCGCAAACCACGAGACAACTTCCAAAGGCCGTTTCGCGAGCAAGAATATTGCACGGCGCCACAGCGAGAGCGCTTCGACACGCACAATCTCCGCAGAGGGTTCGCCGAGACTAAGACAAATTCGCACGGCGCCACAGCGAGAGCGCTTCAACGCGCACGATCTCCGCAGAGGGTCGCGCGTGCACCGCAGAAATCGTAAAAAGTCCTCAGCTTTTAAGCCTCGACCACGCGAATCTCCGCAGAGGGTCGCGCGCGGCCAGCAGAAATCGTAAAAAGTCCTCAGTTGTTGAACCTCGACCGTAAAAAGTCCTCAGTTTTTGAACCTCGCCACGCGAATCTCCGCAGAGGGTCGCGCGCGGCCAGCAGAAATCGTAAAAAGTCCTCAGTTTTTGTACCTCGACCACGCGAATCTCCGCAGAGGGTCGCAATCCCGAGGGACGATCAAACTCCCGCCCCGGCGCCGCCTTAGAAACCTAAACTAACTTACATAGCTGCTAACGCCGAAGCTCTAAGATCTACCTAACCTTGGCTCTATGTAACTTGGCTCTATGTAACTTGGCTCTATGTAACTTGGCTCTATGTAACTTGGCTCTATGTAACTTGGCTCTATGTAACTTGGCTCTATGTAACTTGGCTCTATGTAACTTGGCTCTATGTAACTTGGTAACTTGGCTCTATGTAACTTGGCTCTATGTAACTTGGCTCTATGTAACTTGGCTCTATGTAACTTGGCTCTATGTAACTTGGCTCTATGTAACTTGGCTCTATGTAACTTGGCTCTATGTAACTTGGCTCTATGTAACTTGGCTCTATGTAACTTGGCTCTATGTAACTTGGCTCTATGTAACTTGGCTCTATGTAACTTGGCTCTATGTAACTTGGCTCTATGTAACTTGGCTCTATGTAACTTGGCTCTATGTAACTTGGCTCTATGTAACTTGGCTCTATGTAACTTGGCTCTATGTAACTTGGCTCTATGTAACTTGGCTCTATGTAACTTGGCTCTATGTAACTTGGCTCTATGTAACTTGGCTCTATGTAACTTGGCTCTATGTAACTTGGCTCTATGTAACTTGGCTCTATGTAACTTGGCTCTATGTAACTTGGCTCTATGTAACTTGGCTCTATGTAACTTGGCTCTATGTAACTTGGCTCTATGTAACTTGGCTCTATGTAACTTGGCTCTATGTAACTTGTCCAAGGGCTCCGCACGGAAGAACCCTTCGCGATGCTTTCGGGAATAGCGATTTTCCAACCGGAGCTGCAGGAGCACGCCCCGCGTACTACGTTTGTACTTAAAAGTTGCGATTTTCAAGCCGGAGCTGCGGGGGCGTGCTCCGCGCACTACGTTTGCACCTAAAAGTTGCGATTTTCCAGCCTGAGCTGCGGGAGCATGCTCCGCACACTACGTCTGTACTTAAAAGTTACGATTTTCCAGCCGGAGCTGCAGGAGCACGCTCCGCGTACTACGTTTGCACTTAAAGGCTGCGATTGCTGCCGCGGACCAGGGGGGAATCGAACCCGCGACCGCGGGATTGCGAAAGCAGGCGCGCAAACCACGAGACAACTTCCAAAGGCCGTTTCGCGAGCAAGAATATTGCACGGCGCCACAGCGAGAGCACTTCGACACGCACAATCTCCGCAGAGGGTTCGCCGAGACTAAAACAAATTCGCACGGCGCCACAGCGAGAGCGCTTCGACGCGCACGATCTCCGCAGAGGGTCGCGCGCGCACCGCAGAAATCGTAAAAAGTCCTCAGTTTTTGAACCTCGACCACGCGAATCTCCGCAGAGGGTCGCGCGCGGCCAGCAGAAATCGTAAAAAGTCCTCAGTTTTTGAACCTCGACCACGCGAATCTCCGCAGAGGGTCGCGCGCGCAGCAGAAATCGTAAAAAGTCCTCAGTTTTTGAACCTCGACCACGCGAATCTCCGCAGAGGGTCGCGCGCGCATGCTAAAAATCGTAAAAAGTCCTCAGTTTTTGAACCTCGACCACGCGAATCTCCGCAGAGGGTCGCGCGCGCAGCAGAAATCGTAAAAAGTCCTCAGTTTTTGAACCTCGACCACGCGAATCTCCGCAGAGGGTCGCGCGCGCATGCAGAAATCGTAAAAAGTCCTCAGTTTTTGAACCTCGACCACGCGAATCTCCGCAGAGGGTCGCAATCCCGAGCGACGATCAAACTCCCGCCCCGGCGCCTTAGAAACCTAAACTAACTTACATAGCTGCTAACGCCGAAGCTCTAAGCTCTACCTAACCTTGGCTCTATGTAACTTGGCTCTATGTAACTTGGCTCTATGTAACTTGGCTCTATGTAACTTGGCTCTATGTAACTTGGCTCTATGTAACTTGGCTCTATGTAACTTGGCTCTATGTAACTTGGCTCTATGTAACTTGGCTCTATGTAACTTGGCTCTATGTAACTTGGCTCTATGTAACTTGGCTCTATGTAACTTGGCTCTATGTAACTTGGCTCTATGTAACTTGGCTCTATGTAACTTGGCTCTATGTAACTTGGCTCTATGTAACTTGGCTCTATGTAACTTGGCTCTATGTAACTTGGCTCTATGTAACTTGGCTCTATGTAACTTGGCTCTATGTAACTTGGCTCTATGTAACTTGGCTCTATGTAACTTGGCTCTATGTAACTTGGCTCTATGTAACTTGGCTCTATGTAACTTGGCTCTATGTAACTTGGCTCTATGTAACTTGGCTCTATGTAACTTGGCTCTATGTAACTTGTCCAAGGGCTCCGCACGGAAGAACCCTTCGCGATGCTTTCGGGAAAAAAACCTTCTTCACCAAATGGAAGTCTCCGCTTTCACCCAACTTCTGGCAGTCCTGCAGAATTGGGTTTAACTTCTGTCCCAGCTCAAAGAGGAGCGGCCGCTTGCCAAGGCCCGGACGACTGCAAGAAGTAAGAGGAGTTGTCCGCTGCCTCGCAAAAACTGCCATCCAAAGCAAAATGAGGCTGTGGGTCAAAAAACCGGTACCAAAACGGAACCCTGGTAAGTGGAAACATGGACCAAAACCTGCGGTCCGCTGGTGGTTCAATTTTGGCCCATACCCCACAGACAAAGTCATGGTCATCGACGGGCTGATGGCTGGTGACTGATGGCCAAACCAGTATCCACCCCCTTTTGCGAGCTGAATGTGGGCTCAACCATTTGTACGGGGCAAACCACGAACCATGAATCAGCTGCACGGACATCTACCCAGAAGCAGACATCCATCCACCCCATTACGCCATAAGCCTGTGAAACCTTCAGTCCCTTTCAGCCCTGGCCCTGACACCGTGACCTTTCCCACGACACTTCGCAGCCTGTCCAAATGAATACCTCAAGACTTGTGGTAGGGAAGCAACATGAAACCAACCATCAGGAGGTCAAACCAAACTCTTTGCGTCAGGGGCACATGGCGTCACGTGCCGAGTAGCTGTGAAGTTGGCGAAGACGTGCTCGATGTTATTCGACTGCAACAGCAGGCCTCAGCCACAAAGGGGAACCAATTGAAAACCAGTTGAATCGACCCCCGAGCGAAACAAGGGCCACCATGGCCACCCAAAAAGTAGGACAAACCCACGTCTTCGGTTCCGTGCTGCTTTCCTTGAAGCAAGGGCTGGACGCCTGCTTGGGCAAAAACCAGCAGGAACCATCCCATGTCTCCTCTGGTTTCGCCGCTAGCATCGCATCTGACCCCCTGGCACAGATGGGTCCCAACTTCTATTGGGGAGAAACAGAAATAGAAAAAAGTCAACAAGTCAAATACTCCGGGTGCTTGAGCCAAAATGGCACATGCCATTTTGGTCAAGCCTTTCTCACACAAGCCATGTTGCACATGTTCCAACATTTGCAAAATATACGTGTTACACATCTCGATGTCTCGATGCAAATACCTTGGCTCCTCTCATTTCTTCTGGCCGGTTGTCGCTTGCAACAAGGGTCCCAAAAGAACAAGCAAAACGAGCCCTGCGGACGCCCGCACTTCGAGAGAGAGGAAACATACAAAAAACAAAACCTGGACATGGGTGTCCTTGTAGGGGAAATAGATGGGTTTCCTGGTAGTTGATTAAACCACCAGGTAAAATCCAGGAATCGCCCTCGTTTTTCACGCAAAACAACCAAAAAGGACACCCATGATACTGGGCTCCCAGCTAGGGCCCATCATGTGCGGCTTCACCATGGAAAGAAGGAACAGGACCTCAGCTCCGTGCCAGAGGAAAGCACGGAAGCCTTCGGTCGGAAAGCGCGGGTGGTGCTTTTGGTCGTTCAGCTGGGGCTTTGGGGTCTTTGTGGTGCGGGGTATGGTTGGCAACCAGGGTGGCTGATTTCCCGTCTCAAATTGACTCCTCCCTTCCTGCCAGGCTCCCAACATCGATTTGCTCAAGGCACCCAGGGTAGGTCCACTGCAGTGTCCTCAAAATGACCCCGTTTCTAGGGGGGTTGAACAATTCCCACCCGCAGAAGTAACCCTCTCGGAAGCCCTAAATGCAACCACCATGGGCCCGGTGGGAACCTCAAGCTGGCCGTCCCGCCTGACAAACCAGGAAGACGGAGAACTCCAGAAGCCGACACCTGGCCACTTGCGCCAAGCAGGCAAACAAGCAAAGCAACCAGCCGGCCAGGCCAGCAAGCAAGCCAGCCAACCAGCTAGCCAGCAAGCAAATCAAAGCAAAACAGAAGAAAGCAAAGCAAAGCAAAACAGAAGAAAGCCAAGCAAAGCAAAACAGAAGAAAGCAAAGCAAAGCAAAGCAACCAACCAAAACCGAACCGAACCGAACCGAACCGAACCGAACCCCCAAAACAAAACAAAACAAACAAGCAAGCAAGCAAGCAAACAAACAAACACAGACAGACAGACAGACAGACAGACAGACAGACAGACAGACAGACAGACAGACAGACAGACAGACAGACAGACAGACAGACAAACAGACAGACAAACAAATCAAACAAGCAAGCAAGCAAGCAAGCAAGCAAGCAAGCAAGCAAGCAAGCAAGCAAGCAAGCAAGCAATCAAGCAAGCAAAAAAGCAAGCAAACAATCAAGCAAACAAGCAAACAAGCAAACCAAAAAAGCTACGAACAAGCACGCAAAACCAAACAGGTAGTTGTTTTACCATGGCTCACACAAAGGAAATCGCAACAATTGGCTAGCTCAACAGTCAGAACAAGCCCCTTTGGACCAATTCCTGTCGCATCCCGAAATTCCATTCTCTTCCTGTGCTTAATGACTCTGTTTTACGCATTGCCCCCAGAGCCCCATGGATGTTCGAAACACTCGGCACGCAAAGCAGGTCTGCAAGGGAGCTGTGACCAGGGTTTGCCTTTGCCACTGAAATGAACAGCCTCCCTTGAAAAGGGTTTCTACACTACCAGGGGGGCTGCTTATTTATCCCGCAAACAGCGGAAAAGGCAAACCATGGAGCCGTGACCATGGCAACATCACCTGGGCCAAAGGTCTCTGCCTGGCATCCGCCCTCTTCCTTCGCTTCTTCTCCTAAAGCCGCACGCAGGGACGCAGGGTTCGGTCTGAGCGGGGGGTCTGGATGCACGCGAATTTGGGTGGGCTTACGGATCACAAGGACTCGGGCCTTCGACTCTCCGATCGAATGCCGAGGCCCCCAAATCCCGGAACCTGAAGAAGAAGAAAAAAACGCGGCTGCAGTAAACCCTGGTGCACCTGACCAATATTCCCAAAAGCAAGCCATTTGGAGCCAAAGGGAGGCTTTCATCCGCCACAAAAACTTGGTAGCTGCAGTTGGAAACCAAGATTTCCCATAGCAAGCCATATGGAACGCACTGCCACGGCAGATGGGGGGGGCTTTGGGTTCGAGCATTGCGCTGGTTTCCTGTCCTGGCCCTGCTGCATCAAGTCGTTCAGAGACGGTATGATGTCCATGTTGATCTTTGCAGCCTGACTTCGAGGCGTGAGGGGGTTGATTGGGGTCCCTTAAGACCGGCCCAAGTACACCGGGGATTCCCCTGGCCCCAAAGGGGCCCCTGAAAAATGATGCAACCCCCCCCGTCCCCTTTAAGCCGGGGCTGCCCTGTTCAACGCTTCTTACACCTGCAACTTCATGCCGAAACAAAGCCCCGCAAAAAAGAGAGATCCGGAGCAAACTATCAATAAGGTGCAGCTAGAACATTTGTCGATTATCCGATTTTCGTACCCTTCCTCACACCGGCGCTCTTTTCAGGGCTGATGGACACCAAAAAAGAAACGAACGACGGACCTTGTGTGTTTCGACCCCCAATCCGGTTTTGGGGGTTCTCCAGAAACCAAAAGGCAGACTCGAGGCTTTAACAAAACAACGGGTTTCGGGGGTTGGAAAAACGAAGGGTCCCAGCCTGACATCCCTTCGCCGGCCTCCCCATCTTCACCGCCCCGCTTCTTCCGGGCATTCTCTAGCTCCTGCCGATGCGGCGCTCCGATCGTGGCTCGCAAGAGTCAGTCCAAGCCAATCTGAGTCAACAGAACCATGTAAACAATGCAAGCACTCAAAACTGTGAGTTGCGAACAAACACATTTAGAAGGTGTTTTTAAAGGGTTTATCCAAAACCGGATAAACAACGAGCTGGGCTTCTTGCTCCTGCGTTTTTGGCTCTCCCGTACTTACCTTCAGGCCAAAGCTGGGTGTTGTGTCCAAATTGCTTCCGCCCGGAACTCCTTCTCCAACTGGCGCTCGTTGAAGGTGAAATCCTTCGCAGGATCCCGGCATGTGAATTTTGAGGGGCCCAATCGCACCCGGGAATTAGGGTGGGGATGTTTTTTGTGGGGGAACCCCGAACTGGCAACGGGTCTCCTCCTTTTGGTGTCCCCCCCCCAAAAAAAAGCTCCTCAAAGTCTAGTTGGGTGCGTCTCAGAACAGTAAGCCTCTTTTAGGTTCTTGAAGGCAAGAGGAGACGCCTTGGTTACCCCTTCTTGAGAAACGGGTCCCACCAGTCAGACTGGTCGCTTCAAAGGCTTTTCCTCCGGCCCGGGGCCCGGGGAGGCCCTGGGAGGCCCTGGGGCCTGGCAAAAAAGCAAAAGCCGAGGTCAGCTCGCGCTCAACGCGCAACGAGGCAGGTGCGTGTTGCTTTGCCCATGGGCCCGGTAGGGCTCTTAGTTGCTGGTGTGCTGCAAAACCAACGGGTGTCTTTTTCGAGGGTACCCCGTTTTGGTTGGTTTTAAAGGGAAGCCCAAAGAAAATCCGCAATTTTTCGGATCCCCCCCAAAAAAAAACAAATGGAAGGTCGCAAACCTGCCCAAGCTTCAGGAACCCAGGCCGCCCCGGACACAGTGGCTTAGAACCCCATGGCTCTTGGCGACGAAAAGGCCAACCGCCCAACCCAACCGACGCACCAACAGGATGTCTTTTTTGAGGCCCCCCCCCAAGACGAAAACAAATACATAATAATAAATACAAGTGCAAAAACAACAGCTCGCCTTGGCTCCCAATCAAACCAACCCCCAAAAAAGAGTACCAACTCCAAAAAACGACGAGCCACCCACGGGAGGCGACCGCCGTCCAAACACACGCCGCACCGGGCGCCCGGCCTCCCACTTCTCGCCCTTCGGCCTGGCTTCGGAAAGGAAAGCCACGGGTGGTGAATCTTAACTGGGCTGCCCGTTTTCAGATCCCCCGAAAAAAGAAGAAAAAAAAGTGAATGACTTGTGGGTTAAATGGAAACTACAAACCAACTAAACCAACTAAACCAACTAAACCAACTAAACCAACTAAACCAACTAAACCAACTAAACCAACTAAACCAGAAAACTCAGAAAACTCAGAAAACCAAACAAGTCAAACTAAACCAACCAACTAACCAACTAAACCAACTAAACCAACTAAACCGCCAAAAGGTTAAGGAACCGGATGGCTAGCCACCAAGTTAAGGGCCCCTGCGGTGGGGATTCATGTCCGCCGATCTCTTTGGAGCTGGTTTCTTCTTTTAAAAAAATCAGGGCCAGATGGGAAGATTGGGCCTATCCCCTGCACTTCTGCGAAAAAGATGTGAAATCGTCCCTCCTTCTTTGTTTGCGGAAAAGAAGAAACAAATCCCCCCCCCCCTGGTGTTCGTGGGATATGTCGGTGGCGCCGGGTGCTCGCTGCACCAAAAGTGGACTAGCCACACTAAAGCATACCGGAAAGCTAACACAACGCTGTCGCTCTTGGGCAAATCATCCCCCAGAGAACCCCTTCTCAAGTCACAAATCCTTACATGAAAAACACCTGAACATTGCTTTGTAAATGGTGGTGTCCCTTTACTTTGGTGGAAAAAGCCATGCTTCAAATGGGCAAAATGTATCTTTTAAGGAGCCCTGCAAGTGCTTGCATGGCACGTAATGTGTCCAGTACGTCCCTGGACCTCGGAAAGCTATCGCGTAGGCATGGTCAAGCATGCGTTCTACGTGTGGTTCGTCGCGTGCCTCAAGGAGCTGCTGGTTTTGCGGCAAACAGGTTTGACAAAAAGCCACTGTTTACCCTCCCCCAGACTAACGTGGAAGCTCCCAGACCCCTGTGGAAGACCTGGTTCCATTTACAGAGGCCTTCTGGGAGCTTCCATGTTAGTCTGAGGGAGTGTAAACTATGAATCAATACCCATGTTTAGCTATAAGAGAGAAAAACCAACTGGGTGTTTTGCAAAATGGAGGTTCGCAACAGATGGCTTCTTGTTGACCCTCCTTGAAGCACCACCCCTTTGAAGAGTTCATCATGAGACACCCCCAACTTAGACTAACAGGGATCTGGTGGGTATGTGTCAAAATCGGGGTACCAAGCGGTGGTGTTTCCCGTTGCTGTCCCTTCAAAGGGGCACCCTCCCAAAAGGACCAAAAAAACCTGGCGCACTCGAGGATCTCTATATTTCCCCCCGACCAAGGGACACTCACCAAAAATGGGCCAGAAAGGTGATGTTTGAAACAACCAACTCCGTTGCTTTCTGCTCCCCTGCCAAAAGCTTAACTCTTAGTGGTTTAATACGGACATCCCATTGGTTGGCAAAAAGTTGTCCAGTCCTAACATCCCTTGGCAAAATGCACCTCTGAAAAAGGGGGGAAAAAAAGGCCCTCTGGCACTCCCGTCACTCCAGTTCTCCGCCTGTTCAAGTCCTCCTTGCTCAGCACAGTGCTAGCACCTGAAAGGAGAACCCATCCATGCCCCTGCCATGCAAGAGCGGGAACAAGCAACCCGGATTTTACCATGGTCTCCTTGCAATATTCAGGGCTGTTCTCAGATACCATGCTAAAAGTTTGACTTGTGGGTAAAATGGAAACTACCACTAAACCAACTAAAAGCCCAACAGCCGAAGGGGACGGCTGGGAACCAAGAAGTTAGGCCATCCGTAGCTTTGATTGCCTGGTTTCCTCGAAGGCGGCTGACCACTTCGCACCAGAGGATTGGATGAAACCCTCACTGTTGCCCATCCACGGTGTCAAGGCTCCATTTTCGAATTACCAGCTAGGCTTGAACCAAGTTGCTACTTGCCAAGGGATCGGATCCGGAAGTTCCCTCGGCTTCCCTTTCTGATTGAAACACAAAACGTTCAGCAACCATCTCAGGAGAAAAAAAACCTTCCAATTCTTGCGAGCCCATGTCATCCCCACTGGCGCGGGAGCTCTCGCCAAGCCCCCAGCGGACGAGGGTCAGGCAGTAGTTCCGCCCTACCGCCGAAAACGGCGCATTCGTGGAAGAGGCGACGAGGAAGCCCTCTCTCAAGAGTTGCAACCCAGGGTCTGGGTTGCAAGCCCCTTGAGAAAGAACCGACCTCCAACCCTTACGCTAGGTTTCCCTCAGTAGTTGCCCCCGATACATCCCAGCACAAGAAAAACCGGCCCACGCCGGTTTTTTCAGCCCTGCTTCATCTTGTGGTTTCTAGGTCCCCAAACAAAGAACGACGGGTCAAAATAACAAACCTCCAAACCCCCCCCCCACCCCAACAGACATCCAACCCCCCCGGGAGTCCCTCACCCCGCCACCCCACCCCCCTGCAACAGTCCTCCAAACCCCCAAAAGCCCCCACAGAACGTGCCTTTGGGCCTGACGAACCCCGGCCTTTCACCATCCAGAGGTCCCGCTCCTTCTGAGCCTCGCCTGCAAACTGCGAACCGCGTGAACGTAGATGGATCCCCGTCAAATGTGGGCATGCCCGTTTTTAAGTGACCCCCAAAAATACGTAGTTGTTTCCTCCCAATGGGTGTTCCTTTAAACTCGGCCAAAAAATAAAAGGACATGGGTCTGTCTTTTTTTTGGAGTTGGTGTTCTGGTTTAGCAGGTGTTTCAAAGGGAAGCCAAAAGGACACCCCAGCTAAAAGTTTAACTTGTGGGATAAATGGAAACTACCACTAAACACAAAAAAACTAAAGGGTAAGGGACCGGATGGCTGGGAGCCACCAAGTTTACAAACAAACCCGCATGGGTTTGACTGGTGCCATCCTTTGCTTTTTTGCGGGGGGGGCCTCTGTTTTGGTCCGAATTCGTCCCAAGTTGATTGATTTTTTTAGCTGGACCGCTCCGAATGCGCAATGAAACAAAATGTGTGTTGTTTGCGGCAGCATGCGGTGGATGCCCTAAATACTGCAACCAGGTGTAGCGAGTTGGAATCGGAATTTGCCGCATGTAGTTCATTTGCAATGCATAAAGAGTCCCTTTGCAAAAATGGACGGCACTGGCAATACAATACCGTCAGATGAAACCAGTCCCATCCAGAATCTAGCTGAACTAATCTGAAGCTCATATGGGAGTCTATTTGAAGGGAAACCAAACGAAAACCAACCACTGTACCTTCGGGTCTTTTCAAAAACCTGGACATGGGGTTTCCCCTTGTTCGCCCACTTTTGGCCGGGGGGGGGGGGGCTTTTGTTGTTTTTTGGGGGGGGGTCGACATGGGGGTGTCCCGACTTGGTTTCCCTTGTTCGCCCCTTTTTTTGGGGGGAGCTCCCACCCAAACATCGAGAAGGGGCCCATGTTTCTCTTTGCAGCTCGAAAGCTCGAGCCTGCAGCGCCCTCGTCCGGCACCTAAGCCACCCGAGAAAACGCAACCAGGGAAGATACCCCCAGATTTGGGACCGAATAAGACCAAATTTGGGACCAAATCAGACCAAATGGGACGAAATGGGATCCTTTTTGGGGCCCAAATATAATATGCAACAATGGTACAACAATTCCAAATCCTGAAATGAGAAATGACTCCCTGGACCTTGCATCATGGTGAGCCCTTTTTACCCCCCGAGTCGGTGAGACTCGCCTTAACCAACCTGACAGTGTCTTGCGACCTATGCCTCTTATCAAAATCGCCCACAAGCCAGCCCGGTGCCAGCGGAACCGCGTCAGTTTTCGACTATGGGTGTTTCGTCGCCGAATTGTCCATGTTCTTTTGGAGAAACAAGTGCACCAGGGTTCAAGAAGATCGCACCATGTCCTTTTACGTGGAGACAGGGGGATGACTAAACCCATATGGTGGAATCGAATTTGCCATTCTTTCACCCAACAGTGAAGAGGCCAGGATCTCCCATTTCCTAAAAAAAATGATACTCATCTGGGTATGGATTTTCATTGGGGACCCTTAGGTGGACATCATGTTGGTGGGGATGTATGTCCACCAATCATGTGGGAGCGTGCTTGCCCATTTGAGACATAATCAAAAGCTGGTACTAAAAGGATCAACCCACAACCATGTAAAGATTTGAAAAGGCGGCACCCATTTGTGGTTAGGATTATCCCTGACTAATCTTTATCTACCAAGAAACTGCTGGTTTTAGTCATGTGTTTCCATTTTCCAGAGCAACCCTTTTTGGGGTTACCCTATTTTTGACAACCACAGCTATTTGTTTTCTTGGGCGTTCTTTTTTGGTGTCCCTTCAAAACCCCCCACAAAACACAGGGTACCAACTCAAAGTCGAATCAAAACCTGGCACCCCAGAACCATGTCAAGAATTGAAAAGGGCTAGGATTGTCCCGTAGCTTTTGTCTACCCTGGCTCATTTACAACTCACCTTCCGGGACCCTTTTCAGGCTGGCTGACAGGGAAACCACTGCAGAGAAAAAAAGACAAAAAGCGCCACTTTCAGGGGGGGGTGTCTGAAACCCCTAGTTTGACACATACCCATCGTCTCACTTCCTGACAAGACTGGCCAACCAAAAAAACGGCCCCGAATCCCTCGCTTCGAACCCCGCCGCGAGGGCCGTGGAGCTGGAACTCGGAGTGCTCCTATGGTCGGAGGTCCACTTCGACCCGACCCGACCCGGGAAGTGTTCGTCGTGCGCTGAGTGCTAGCGATGGCCAGTGTCGGCACCAATTTTGTAACTTCTTTGAAAACACCAGGGGCGGTTTGGAATTTTGGGGGCTTTGCACCAACGGTTCAACCGAAGCTGACAAAGGCTCCATTCTCGACCCCTGAGTGGTGAGGATTGAAATATCTTGGGTCGACATGTGAAAACCGAAGCCCAAAAAAAGGCCATGGGTTAAAATCCCGTACCCGGTGAATTTCCGAATCCCCACTAAAATAGGCTAAAATGGGTGGTGCGCCTACCCCAAAATGGGATCCCATTGGTTTTGACCCACAGCTTCAACGAAGCTCCCTGGAATCTGACTGGAGGTTCTTAGTAATTATCCTCCAAAGGGGGCTTCTGGTGTAAATGGCCACCTCTTGTGCGCTTCAAAAGGTGGGGCAACATGACACCAAGGTACAAAGAAGGAACCCAGGCTAAAGACTTTTCCTGACGAATTGGACATGAAACCTCCGCTCAAAGAGCGTAAAGCACAACGCGACGCAAGGTTGCCGAACGTTTCTGGGGTGTCTTCTGCTGGAGGGCCGCGAGTCATCAAGCTGCGAAAACAGGGGGTTGCGGGTTGGGGTTTTCATGGGGATCAACTGCAGCAACCCCAGCTTTTCACATTTTCCCATCCAAGATTGTCCTGAAGCGCGGGTTGACTGGCGGAACCTGAGCGAAAATGGGCTTAGAAAGTGCCACACGGACCACGCCCAAAAATGTCTGTTACCATCTGTTTGGTCTACCTCAAAAATAATATTGTAGTGGAGGAGTGGAGGCCCCGCCGGCTTTTGGGGGAGAATCTATTGAGTCCCTCCCAGACTGAAATAGACTACTTCACAGTTTCGACCGAACTCCGCATGATCCTTCCTGAGATCCCTGCGGGTGGCAAAATGATGTCCACGAGGCGCATGTGGTCAAGCCTTGGGACTCACAAGCACCTCAACGCCCTGGTCATTGGAAAAGAAGGCACGCCTTCTTGGATGCTGCAAGCGAAACCAAAGCCCAGCATGAGCCCGATGAACAACATCCTCGCAAAAAATGGCACGCAACCAACCATGATGTCGCCAGGGTGCTCTGAAATCGCCGACTTGCCAAGGTCGCAGCACGATGCGACCGTCGCCATCAAGGAAAAAGACCTTGTCCGGGTCGAGGCCTGGGAAGCGGCTTCGGCGTGTCGCCGATTGGGCGCGCTCGGCGCATACCTTTCTAGGCTCTGTTGGGCATGGACCAACATGGCAAGTGGAAGTCGGATCGAGTTTTCCTTTCAATAACCAAACTCATCGAAGCGCCACATTGGCGCTACTAGTTATTTCACATATTCAAACGATGCACTCCTTTTTTCGTGTGAAAGTGGTTAGGAGGATTGCCAGCTTCGCTCCCCTCAGCAGCTGATGGACGCCAACTCCGTCAGCAGGGAATCCTCCCACCTCACCACGTGCCCTCCTGGCACTATGGGAGCCGGAAAGTTGGGACCTGGATGGGTGAGCTCATCCGCCCAAGTATTGTAGTCACGTTTCACGAGTGAGGGGCCAAGCATGACCTGACTGTCATGCAAAGTAAGAACGAGTTCCATCAAGGCGCTGGGCATCTTTCGAGTGGAATCGTTCAGGAGGGAGTAAACCTTACCCCTGATTGTCCCTAGCAACCAGGATCGGGTGCAATGCAAGACAGCTCTGACGTGGTCGTCCCTGCCCTTACACGCCGGGACCTTCAGACGCTTGGGCTTGGAAATGTTGCTACCCCACTTGCCCAACCAACCAACCAAAACACCAACCAGCTCCACCCACCGACCCATCCACCCACCCACCCACCAATCAACCAACCAACCCACCCGCCCACCAACCAACCAACCAACCAACCAACCAACCAACCAACCCACTGACCAACCGACCGACCGACAAACCATGACCAACCAAGACACCAACCAACCAACCAACCAACCAATCAATCAACCAACCCACCAACCGACCAACCGACCAACCAAGACACCAGCCAACCCGACTGACCCACCCACCCGCCCACAAATCAACCAACCCACCCACCCACCCACCCACCCACCCACCCACCAACCAACCAACCAACCAACCAACCAACCAACCAACCAACTAAACGACCCACCAACAAACGAACCAAACGACCCACCCACCAATCAACCAACCAACCCACCCACCCACCACGACCGACCGACCGACAAGCCAGCCAGCCAGCCAGCCAGCCAGCCGACCAGCCCACCAACCAACCAACCAACCAACCAACCAACTAACTGACCGACCGACCGACCAACCAACCAACCAACCCACTGACCGACCGACCAACGACCCACCAACCAACCAACCAACCAACCAACCAACCAACCAACCAACCAACCAACCAACCAACCCACCAAGCAACCAACCAACCAACCAACCAACCAACCAACCAACCCACCAAGCAACCAACCAACCCACCCACCAATCGATCAACCAACCGACAGACCAACCAACCAACCAACCAACCAACCAACCAACCAACCAACCAACCAACCAACCAACCAACCAACCAACCAACCAACCAACCAACCAACCAACCAACCAACCAACCAACCAACCAACCAACTAAACGACCCACCAACCCACCCAAGTCAACCAACCAACCCACCCACCAATCAATCAAGTAACCGACCAACCACCGACCGACGGACCGACCAACCAACCAGCCAACCAACCAATAAACGACCCGCCAACCAACCAACTAAACGACCCAGCCACCAATCAACCAACCAACCCACCCACCAATCAATCAACCAACCGACCCAACCGACCGGCCCACAAACCATGACCAACCAATGAATAGTGAAACTTTCTCCAACTCCTTGTTATGATCGGCTCGCGACAACTTGTCTTCCCCTCGGCTCGAGGTCCGAGCCCCAGTACTTGGCGGCCTGCTTGCCCAAGCTCTCCACCTGGGCGACAAGGAACATCCAGGCATCTCTCTTTGGGTTTTGATCCCAAAACCGGATATCTTCCAACATATGGCCATGGGTCAAAAGCCCGTACCCCCGATGAACATCCCAATCCCCGCTAAAATCGACTAAAATGGGTGGTGCACTTACCCCAAAATGGAACCATTGGTTTTGACCCACAGCCATATGGGCACCACCAACTAACATGGAAGTGCAACAAGGCCCTTTCCAAAAGGAAAGTAGTCTTTCTACCGGGGTCTGTGCACTTCCATGTTAGCTGGTGGGAGGGTATCTTCCCAAAAAAACATATGCAGATGGGCGTGGCTCCGTGTTTGAGGCGCGGCAAACCAGGAGTTTGGGAGGTCAGTTCGCCCAAAGTATGCAGCTGAGTTTGCCCTTCGCTCCACCGCTCTCCGCGTCTCTGAGTTTGACAAGGGTCCTACCACCAGGTGATCCCCCACAAAACATCTGAAATTCGCTTCCCAAAGGAAGGTGGGAAATTGGTATCTGCAGTATCCCCTGCAACCATTCACGAAAGAGACATACCCACATTCTCAGTTGCTCACCGCACCGGGAATCAAAACAGAAAAGGTCACACGCGCATCGCGCGCACTTAGTAACCAAAAATACACAGGTCATAGAAAATCGAACCACTGCATGGGTGCGCCTTGAAGTGAAGCCACCCCAGCTACCAAGCAGGGAGGTCGCTTTGGGTTTCCCTTTGAAGCAACCCCAAGAAGGCGGAAGAAGCACTGGAGGGGTCGTCAATGGCCCCCGTTCTGACTTTTGGGACCCTCGGCAGGATTGGATTCTGGATAGTGTTATGAGCCCGCAACCCCAATGTTGAAGGTTCATACAACCTCATTGAGGATACCTTCAAAAAGGGAGCAACCACCTGCGAGCGTCTCGAGAAAGCGTGGGTCGGGCCTTCTCATTCAACTTGATGAGGAACTTGGCATCCCGGGAACCTGGCTTTTTTTCTCCGGTGAGATGGAGCGTATCAAGTTGGAACGTGTCCTCTGGTTTCCCAGCCGTCCACATGGAACCTCAAAGGTGGAAGACCATTTTCCAGTAGAGGCCCTGGTCGGTTCCCTGCGAAACCAGGAGGGGACCTGCCCTGCAGGAGCAAAATCGCAAAACGCCCCCTTCGGGATCGGAAAGGTGCGGGACGAAAGCTTTTCCTGTGGGAAGGAAAGAGGGCAAACGGGTAAACACAAAAAAAGGCAAACCTCCCTGTTGTGTCCGCACCTGCACCCTCGCCATTGATGTGCAGGTTGAAGCCAGTGGTCTCTGTGCCGGTGAGAAAGTGCACGTCCACCATCATCTGCTCCTCCTATCAAGCCCGTCAGCCGAGACTTGACACCAACAGGAAGCCAGTCATTTTGGTGTTCCTCTAGTTACTAGGGGAACACCAAAATGACTGGCTTCCTGCTGGTGTCCCCTGTGAAACCAACGAAAAAGGAGTCCACCCTTTTGAAAAACTCCCACTTGAGGATTGAGTAGCCAGAAAAGGAGTTGGCAGCATGTTGCATCATTTTGTTAAGGCATCCAACATGCCAAGCACGTACCAACCCCATCTCTGGGACACCGGATCAGCATCAGCTCGCAATGCGGATCTGTCCTTTCTCGTTTTGCTGTCGCGCAACAAGGTGTGCAAAAAAATCCCAAGCGAAAACCATTTGGCCGTGCAAATCATTTGGGGGGGGTCCATTTGGAGGTAGAAAATAACCCCGGGAGTTCCTAAGAAATCAACCGCTGGGGTTGGCTCGGCTCAGTTGGACTGACTGTGACATATATCTGTAAGTCATTCCGCGTTTTCAAACCGACCGTGAGAATTGTTGGGGACAAAGGCGGTTTACGGGGAAGCAACAGGAACACCACCTCCCCCCCCCCCTCCTCCTCCCATTTTGACACATATCAAGAAAGAGAGCCCCGAACAATGTTCTACGACACCACCCCGGACGATGCCTCGTTCTTGGGCCTCTTCCGGAGGAAGCGCTCTATGGTCTCTTTGGTCACCTTGACATCTTGGTCCAATAAAGTGACTGGAAAATACCCTCGGAAGGGTGGTTTCAAGGAAAAAAACGCAATCCCACCCAAGAAAAGTTGAGAGGTTCGCCCCTCAAAATGCCACCACCGGTCCATGTTCCTGACGATCCACCAGCGCAGAGGGAGGGCGCACGGATAACCATCACGCTTCGAAAGGGCACCGGGAGGTTTTCGCGCTGAAACCCCCCGATGCCGAAAGTGGCAAAGGCCTATGATTGATGTAAACTTGTGAATCTCAAAAAAATAAAAAGGTTGATTCACTGTCGGGTCCCATTTTTGACAGGGATTCTGCACCACCTACTCTGATTCCAAATTGGAACTCTTCGTTGGGAAGTGTTTCATCATGGAAACCCGCTCCATATGGGAGTCCTTCTTCCCCTTAAGCCAACCTGAACAGGGCACCGGGCACCACCCCCCAAACTGGTGGTTTTCAGGCTGGGTTTCCCTTGACCTACCCAGTTTTCTGGGGCACCGAGCCTAGGAAAAGGGGGACCAACGTGGGGTGGGCCGGGAAATAGGGTGGGGGTGGGGTGGGGTGGAGCCTCTTCAGAGCCCTTCTGACAGGCCCCCCGGCGCTGAGGATCCGAAACTTCTGATCCGTGTCCAGCGTCACTCGCTGCTGAGACCTCGATCCAATTCTTTTCAGACCCGGTGGATAGCTCCCGGCACGCTTGACCAAGGTGGAAGAACTGATCTTCCATTTGCTTCCCCCTGGAAGAAAACAATCCAGTAGTGATAGATTCCCTTTAAACCCAGGAGGAAAAAAGAAAGAATATTCTTAAGCAAATAGAGGTTCTGCAATGAATTTCTGCTTGAACCTCCAAAGTGGTTGGACCTGAATCCCGTCTTTGATGCCCAGCTTTGCCGGGCCGCTGCCAGCGGCCGCAACAAAGCGAGGGAGAAGCAGGACCAAGATGTGGATTCCGATGAATCTCATTGGAGAAGAAAACGCTCAAACATGGTGGTGGTTGTAGTGGGTGGTGGTGGTGGTGGGTGGTGGTGGTGTGCATAAATCATTTCCCAAGTCTTGCTGATGTCCAAAGGCTCCCGAATGAAAATTCACTGCCACGCCCCCCCACCCTCTTGGCCCCCGCAGATTGAGGGAAGGACTCCCCCCAACCAAAAAAAGAAAACGTTTGCAGAATCCGCATCCCAACCCAACATGTGACCTCCAAAATTGAGCGTAGCCGCTTCAGCTCATCGTATTGCTGCTTCTCCTGGGCATACTCGTCGTTGCCTCAGGTCAGTTCGGCACTTTTCTTGGGCTCTTAGGATCAGACGCCACCAGGAGCAATGTGAGGTATGGCTATGTTCCCCCCCTCCTGGCGAACGGCAAACGCTCATCTTGAACGCAACTGATCTGACCATCCCCAGCAAAACCGAGTCCGCAAACCCGTTTGGCTGCCAGTTAAGCTGTTGGTCTCCGTGTTGAAGGGCTGAACAATGCAAGCCTCACTGGCAAGTGCTTACCTCCATTCCACTCGTTTGTTCGTTGGCACCAAGAAAAATGTCCATCCATACCCCCCCCTGGTAGTGGACCCTAGAATGGCTGTCTGAAGTCCTGTCCCGGGTCCCGCAGCCCAAGTAAGGGTGTTTGAAGCGTTGCACAGTGGGTGTGTGTGTGTGTGGCAAAATAAGGGGGCCCAACTTTCCCTTTGATTTACCAACTCCAAAAGAAACACACACACACACACAGGGGGGTTGCCAAGAACAGGGTCCAATAGTTAGAATTTGCCAGGCACTGCGCTGAGGTTCCGGGCACTCCTTCAGCCGATTCTGCAGCTCCAGCATCTCAAACTGCTCCTAGCGGTTGCACAGGAAACCAGCCCGCAACACAAAAAAAAATGTCTTCAGGGACTTAAAAAAAAAAAAAAAACTCGCACCCGAGGAAATCGACTAAAACAAGAGAAGCTGGGTTCCATCATGTCAAGACAAAGCAATGAAAAACGACAAGTCAAGAAGATCACACCCACCATTGGTAGGGCTTCATCTATGTCCCGGCACGGGCACCGCCCGCCTTTTGCAGCATCTTGTTCAGCTCCACCTGGCGCGTTGATCGCTCCCCCATCGGGGGGGGGGGCATTGGAAGGCGCTCGAAGTCACTCGACTCGAGATCTCGGCCTCCTCTTTCTTCATCCTCCTCTGCTGCTCCTGCCATGAGACTCCCCCAAACCCTATCTGAGTCCCTTGATCCCTACAAGCTACACGTCTGGGATACGCCAAAAGTCTAGAAGCCCTATCTTAGTTCCTTGATCCCTGGCTACAAGCTTACACTTCTGCGCCAAAAGTCGAAAACGGTCTAAGCCTGCTAAAAACCACAAAGGTATCAACTGGATTTCGGGGTTGTGGGCTGCGACTCAGAGTTCGGGTTCGGGTGGACGGGTCGACAAAAACAAAGCCGTTGAGGTCTAGGCACCCTTTGTCTGGTGGCTTTAAATCGAGCATCAACGGAAAATACTCAGTTGCCCAAAGGACCTGGAAATAAAAGGCTAACCTTTTGGGACCATGACTAAAAATGGACCAAAACGAGAAAACCAAAAGGTTAAAAGGTCGGCTTTGGGCAACTGAGAATACCGTTTTGTGGGTCCCCTATTCAAAGTTCACAAAAGCGCCCGCCAGCCAAGGGGACGCAAGGATAGCTCGCAACATCGCACTCGTCTCTTCCCTCAAACCCTCCCAAGCCTCCCAAGCCTCCCAAGCCTCCCAAGCCTCCCAAGCCTCTCAAACCCTCACAACCTCCCAACGCAAAAAGTGGGCCATGGCAGAAACCGGCCACCTCCCTCCAACCCCCACCACCCACACACCACCCACCCACCCCCACCAACCCACCTCCCCCTTCTCCCCAACCCACCCCTTCTCCCCCTTCTCCCCTCTTCTCCCCTCTTCTCCCCCTCTTCTCCCCCTCTTCTCCCCCTCTTCTCCCCCCCTTCTCCCCCTTCTCCCCGCGCCAAAACAAACCCGCCCACCCCCGCCACCTCCCCCCACCCCTCCCCCGCCCAACTTCCGCCGCCTGCAGCTGCTCGGACTTGGTGATCCGCTCCAGCGGCCTCCCAGTCTCGTCGAAGCCCTCCACCTGGCGCGAAGCGGAGCTCCACTCGCCCGGCAGGCCGGAGGAGCTCGTGTTCAGCCCGGGTGACACCCCACCCCCCCCTGGAAAAAAAGCGGGAAAACAATAATAACAAATAAATAATAATAACAATAATAATAAGAAGAAGAAGAAGAATAAGAATAAGAATAAGAATAAGGACAAAAAGAGGACATACCCCCCCCCCCCACAGAAAAAGACTAGGACAAAGAGGACGGGTGTTTGCTTCATTTTTGGCGGGAGGGGCCTTCAGCCCGCCACAAATATAGAAAAGAAGGGATCCGAATCTTCCAAGAAAGAAAAGTGGATCCCAAGTTGTCTGGACCATTCTGCAATTCCTTTAAACCTGGAGAAAACAGTTAGAAGGGGGCCCTTCCCCGGTTCAACCAGAAGGAATTCTCCCCACTCGCAGCCGAGAAAAAAAGGCGGCCGGCAAACTGCGGCGAGGCCGCCCATTCCTTCCTCACCGCCTCAATCTCCGCCATGGCGGCGGGCGACGGATGCGAAATCAGCCCTTCTCGATGGGAAGGCAACGAGGAAAGGCACGGGCGCCGGGTGGGTGGGTCCGGGACTCTTGAAACAACTCGTTGGCTACAAAACTCCACGGAGAAAAAAAAAACACTGCAAACTTTTACTATTTGGCCCGGACAAAAAGATCCACAGACGTGCATCTCATGTCAGCTTTGTAGCCATTCCGGGAGCAAGAAAGAGCCGGCCGGCGGGGCAGGGTAGCACAGGGCTTTCTGGAGCTTGCGCCTCATTCAAGTTGAATCGGATCGCAAAACCCGTCGCTGTCCAGGACATGTTTGCCAAGAATGGTTTTCCCTCTCCCCAAACCACTACCTTTAGAGGTTTGATTGGATGTGCCACCACGTTCAAGCCACAAGAAGGGAAAAGGCCCATTTTTTCCCTGAATTGGTGGAAGATTTGGGGCGCCCTCTCGTTGGGGGAAATCCACATTCATGTGGCGAAGGTGCAGGTGGATGCATGCTCACATCTGCCGTCAAAAGCTGAACAAAAGAAAAACGATGGACCTGGGTGAAATTTGAAATTAGAGTCCATTGTTCCTGGTTTGGACAAGTTCAAACAGTGTCAGCATGCCCCTCCAGATTCACCAGAGAATCTGCTGTCGACCCAATCTCACACGCCCCCCACCTGTAGATGATGAGAGCACCCACCAGGATGTCCCATCGCAGCTTCCAACTGCAGTGCACATTGCTCACGCCTCTTGTCTTACCATACGGACAACACTACCTTCTTTCCCAAGGAGCGCAAAGGTAAATAGGGGCGGTCCCCTTTTTGTGGTGCCCCCCCCCCCCATGTCCTCCCGAACAATTTATCTTGGCAGTTGCATGGTCAATGTATCATTATGTCCATGTCCCATGGTCATAGATCCCCAACACAGTACCCCTCCTTAATCTCGAAACTCCCTATCAAAAGATGATGAACATCCTTACCAACCCCAAAGAAAAGGGTGTTGACAACCATGCCTGGACAGAAGTCGTAGACGTTGTCAATCAAAAACTGGCAAGCCCTGAAGCCAAAGGGGTTACTTTCCGCCGCCCCCACCCTCTAAATGTTTTGGTTGTTTCTCCAGTGGGGCGGGGGGGGGTTATCTGTCTGAAGAAAAGGGCGCCTCTCTCTCTTCCCAGGTGAGCAACAGCTGATTGCCCCGCCCCCCCAGCGCTTCGCCAAGTTATCCTCAAAATCTCAGAGAAACCGTGGACGAGATCCACCAAAACGCCGCCAGTTGGGATGCATGAAACCCTATGAGTACTGAAGAAGACAAGAAACCCCTCAACTTTACCATCTGCAAACATGGTTTTGTGGTTACGTATGTTACTTTTGCCATGATTAAAACATGGTTTTGCGGTTGAATACTCTGCTTTACCATCTTTTCACATGCTTGTGCCGTGGAAACCTCTGCTTTGCCATGATTGGGCATGGGTGTCTCACTAAGTATTCTACTTTGCCGTCTTGTAACCTGGCTGTGTGGTGGAGTACTCTACTTCACCATGATTTACCATGGTTGTGTGGTTGACTAGTCCATGTTACCATGATTTAACATAGGTTTGTGGTTGCGTATTCTCCTTGACCATAACTTGCCATAGGTGTGTGGTTAAGCATTCTACTTTGCCACGTTGTTTACACGGCTTTGTGGATGAGTCTTCTACGTTGTCATGAGCTAGCTGTGGTTTTGTGTTTGAGCATGGATAATTTACCATGATTCAACATGGTGGTCGCAGTTGAGTATGGTTGGCCACTCCGTGAATGTCCAGGGTTTTGTGTGGGTGGACGAAATCCAGTTCGCACCACCTAAAAAACCCGATGATACGATTCCCCCAAAAAAATGGCCAACACATCTTATGGTTTCAACCATGGCAACTCATTTCGTGCTGCGACTGGATTCCGCAACCATCCGTATGTTGGGCATCCGCCGTAGCCCCAGGCCGATAGCTCGGGGGGATGATGTACCGCTGCAAGAGGCAGTCCTGGCACAGACGAGCACTCCAAACGCTCCAAACTTTGGCTGAGGAAAAAATGGGCCCTGTCTCAACATAGGGCATCCCCAGCAAAAATGTGGCTTTCCCTCTGGTGTCCCTTTAAAACAGCCCGAAACCGGGTACTCTCCACAAAAAGACACACGTTGGTTTTGACAAGGCAAGGCCCGTCGAAACCATGCACCTCCGTCTCCTCTGTCATCTCAATTTGGCCGGATGGTCCCAGCCTGCGGCAGGCTCAGCTGGAACCCGTTCGCCCAAAAAACAAATAGATGTGTCTAAAAATAGATTTCGGACCCTGGTTTTTGTGGGGAAACCAAAAAAAAACCATTGCCCTGGTGGAAAATGGACCCCTATTTTGAGAAACTCCCAAGTGAGCCCGAGCTTCAACCTCCGGCCATTGTATCTCGCCTTTCCGGGAAGGGGAAAAGGGCGTTCGGCCCTTTCACTCACAAATTAAGAGTTTCACCGACAAACGAGGGAGAACGTCATGGGTTTACGTCCACCATGCTCCTGGCACTCCATCCGACAAACGAACAAAAAACTAGCCCAGATCATTCAACTCACCTGGCTGTCCTCAGATTCCCTGCTAAAAGTCTAAGCTTTTGGTGGGTCAAATGGAAATCCAACTACTAAACACTAAAAGGCCAGAAGGCTAAGGAACCGGATCGTTTAGCCACCAAGTCACAGGCCAACGAAGTTCTCCCACCTTCTGGTGGAAAGAAGGATGGGGTAGGAGCTGTTCCTGGAGGACTTGGTTCCTTAGCATCACTCGCCGATCGCCTCGCCTCAAACATTACCCGAGCCATTGATTCGCCCTCTGGGGGCTTGCGTGGGACAGCGACACTCGCCATGGAGCTCGGTTTTCAGGCGACACTCGGAAGGCAGCAGACAAACCCTGCGTTGGGCGTGCTTGTTTTTGGTGGAGCAAGATGTTTCTCAACTACCTGGACTCTCCCCTTTAACAGGATCACCAAACCAAGCGACTTTAAACCCCAGAACGTTTGTCCTTCGCGCCTAACCCTCGGTGCGCCTGGAAAAACCGCCCCTCTCGGTGTTTCTTGAGGGAGCCCCAGAGCCATAGGACTCGGGCCCGTGGAGGTAAAGCTGGTCAGCGACTTGAAGTGGCTCAGCCTCTTGCTGTGCCTCGCCTAAGGTTTTGGCGCATCAGAGATGGCTGGAAACCCCCATCCCCGGAAGCCGGGATCCGGGGTGGAAAAACCTTGATGCACTGTGTACACTCAAAGGTGCTGGGCTTGAAACGTTTGCGGGGTTTGCACCATGTTAGTGGTAAACCACAAGTTCGGGCGGGTTTTCCTTGTGCGAAGACAGGCGTTTGCAACGCTTCCTTTGGCCCCTGTCACACGATGGAATCCTCGAGCGACAGGGTGTGCCCGCTCAAAACAGCCTCCAAGGGTGTGTCCAAATTTCTGACCCAGGCAACCTCCATAAGTGGTGGCGCTCACGTTGATTTCCCTCAGAGGCGCTTCTCAAGTTGAGTGTGGAAGAAATGTCACTCTCAACATCCCTTTCAACACTCAACACTCTCAAACAAATGGTTCAGAATGAACTGAAAAGAGGCCTTTCAACGTCGCCCTCCATCCAAAAGGAGGTCCGACCAATTGCTGGCACCAGTGGGAGCCGACTTGGGTACGTGCGGACGTTGACGGCGTCAAGGGAGGAGAAGGTAGCTCGATCGAAGGACCTCAAGATCCGGCAAGTGGGGAGCCAGGCATGGGATCTTAAAAAAACATGTGTCACCAGGGTGTGTGTGTGTGTGTTTGTGTTCTGTTGGGAGGGAATTCATAGAAGTAATTGTATATATATATATATATTATTACTTTTTGTATTTTTATTTTTTTGTGTAAGGAGGATCTGTCTGTTTTTTTCAAACAGAATGGTCTTCAAAGAACAGCTTACAACTGAAGAAGAGGGGACTGCGTGGCCAGCCGTGGGCTCAAACATTCCCACAGCCCCAGCTTCTTTGCTTCTCCGATTGTTTGTCTAATCTCTCAAGGGGAAAAACATCGACAAGCAGCGCACCCGGGGGGGACGGGATATCGAGAGATCCTGGAAAACGCAACATCTGTCCCCCCCCCCCCGCCCGTTCACCTGGCATGATCGCCCACATCCGCCTTCAAATGATAGTAAAGCTTCTATCAATGATAGTGACACCACACTTAGACCAGGAGAACATCTCCCACACCTCATTCGCAAAAATGTCTCACAGGTTCAACGCTTCTCATACATGTTTCCAGCAAAATAGGCACCAAAAAACACCCTGCCACCAATCCCAACAGATTCTTCGAACCCGCGTCCTGTGCAAAAGCAAAGAAAGCGACATGATGGCCCTGGAAAAAGAATCAGAACCAAAGCCCTATATTTCTAGGGGTTGATTCCCCGTTCTTTTCAAAAACCAATCGCCATTTCCCAGGATTTTTGGTGGTTTTCTACATGGAAGTTACCCCTAGAGTATTGGCGGAATGTACCTCCAAACAGGACGCCCCCCCAACTCGAAACAACTCAGTGGACCTAGCTGTCCTTTTAGGCGAAATAGATGGGTTTCCCTGGTATGATGATTAAACCACCAGGTAAAAACCAGGGCAATCGCCATCGATTTTTCCACCAACACCACAAAAAAAAAAAAAAAAAAACGATGTCAGTGGATCCAACCCGGCGGAGCCCCAGTCCAACTTCCGCCCAGCGGCGCGCTTTCCGCATCCCCGGCTCCGCGGTCCTCTCCTCCGTGGGGTCCCTAAGCGAACAGTCCGAGGCTCGGTAGGAAACAGGGATCCTTACATGAAAAACACCTGAACATTGCCTTGTCAATGGTGGTTTCCCCGTATTTTGGCGGAAAAAGCCATGTGAGTCGCAATCAAAACCTGGTACTAAAATGGTCTACCCAGAACCATGTACAGGATTAAGAAGGCGGCCGCAGCTATTTCTGGTTGGGATCGTCCCTTACTAACCTTCATCTACCCAGGTTTTGATTGTGGCTCATGTGTCAATTGGTGGCAAAATGTATCTCTTGAGGAGCCCTTTTAAACCCCCCCCCCTTTTTCTCGAAAAAGAGGGAGAAAAGGTTCTGCGAGTTGGGCACATTTACAAGATCCACAACATGGCACCGGGCGGGGGGGGGGGGGGAAATCCAGTTGACGGCACGGCACCCTTTCTGTTTATTTAGGGATCCTCTAAGCAATGGACAAAGAATCGGTACTGCACAACTTCCCAATTTGCGGTTTCGCCCCCTGCACAAATCAATGAACACATAAACAGTCGTGCAATCCATTCCCTTTAACCAGGGGAAGAAATAGCACAACCGCAAAGCGGGATCGATTTCACCGCAAGCAAATGGAAAGAACCGCAAAGCGACGAAAGCAAAACCGCCACTTTCAGGTGCCCCTGCGGACTGGCCACTCGCAGCAGGGCGAGCCTTGCGTCGGAGGTTTCTCCCAATCGCCAGAGGTAGAACCGGAGAATCTGGGGTTTGGATGCCCAGTCTTTTCAACCATCGTTCTGTTCGAAAACCTGGTGTTTCAAAAACCTCGGTGTTTGATGGTTCCCCGAAAAGAAGGATCCCTGGAAAGAATGGGGAAGCTTCCCCTCGACAAGAAGGGACCTTGCTGAGGGAAATGACAGAGATTTCAAGCAGAAGAAACCTGAAAAACAAGTTCCAGAGTCTGGCACTGAAACTTGTGTGCGCGCGTCGTTTTTGTTGGATGTTGTGTGCGCTTCTGTTTTTGGTGGGCCCTCAAAGAGCCATGGGGCTCCATGAGCTCTGCTGACTCTGCACGTGTTTCTTTTCCGTGCACTTGAGGGCTTACTCTTGATAAAGGCGATATGTGGCGTGTGCGTGGTCTGTTGTTGAGTTGGTACCCTGGGGAAACCTGAAACAACCATCATTTTTCAGGGCTCCACAATTTGGCACATGTCCATATGCTGCATAGGTGTTGAAGGCAGCTACTCTGCAGACTGTAGCAGCTACCCCCGCCAAAAAAGCAGTTTGGGGCACAAAGGTGAGGTTTGGGTGTTTGTCAAAATAGGGCAGACTCCAAAACTGTGGGCCGTCCTTCAAGCCAGCCCAAAATGTTGGTACCAACTCCAAACATGCAACTCAGCAGAATCGAACTGGCAGCCTCAAAAGAAACACACACCCAACGCCGCCCTTTTGCAAACCCAAAAAGTCAAGGGCGGCCGGGCGGGATGGGCTGCGTCCGGTCCGCGTTGAGCACCACGGGGGGCAATTCTGCCGCACCCGAGGCGACCTGGAAAGCATGAAGTGGGTAGGTCTTCAAATTGGGGGGGCCACGTCAATGACAGGATGGCTTCTTGTCAATTCTTTTCAGGTAAGGCTTTCTCGTGGGTGTGTCTTCAAGGAAAGCCACAAATTACACGGTGGGTCGTCCTTTTGGAGTCCCAGAAGGAAACCTCCCAAAGCAGGGTATCACAAGAAGACAGAACCAAGTGGTTCTTCGGAGTAACTGGGGATTTGACCCGGGCTCGAGACCGCCAAATGATGTCCAGCTCACATGGATGGGTTGATCCATAGTCCCCCTTCGGCCCCAGTTCTTTCCATGGGTAACGTTTCCCATATGGGAAAGAATGCTTCTCTCGACTGGTTTTCCGACCTTTTGATCCACCTTTGTTGGGGGGAGGGGACCCGTCTTCTTTGGGGGGGAGGGGGACCGTTTTTTTTGGACATGAAAGTGGTCCGTGCTTTTTGGTTGTTTGGGGGGGAGGAAGTAAGGGCTTGAAAGGAGTACCAAGGAAGAGAAGGCGGTCCTTGTCTTCTTTGTGGGGAGCCCCCTTGGTCGGTGATGGGAAACCGGGACACCAGCAATTTAGTTGTTAGTTGGGGAACCCCATGGTGTGGTCTGCGGCCTTTCGAGGGCAAGCAAACTAGCCATTGAACCTGTCTGGTTGCTTCTGTCCGCTTTGTTTTGGAAGGAACACAACGGATGGCAGTGCCAAATACCACACGCCTCTACTGCCATCTGCTTAAGCCCCTGGGAAAAATACAAGTATGTCTAGTAGTGATAGATTCCCTGTAAAACCAACAGGGGAAATTAAATATGATTAAGCAAATGGAAGTCTCCCAAGACTGGGTTAGCAGCGAGCTTTCCTTTCTTGGCCCGAAAACCGCCTTCTTTTACATATCCGTGGGAAATGACCAAAAGCGGTCCCATGTTTTTTTCTTTCCGCACAAAGCCCCAAATGTTTGTGTCTCAAAAAATCGGCTTCCCAAGCCCTCTTTTCGACCGCACACCGCGTTTTGGAAAAACACCGAACAAACAAACACTCCACCGCGGAGATCTCGGGCCCACCGAAAACCCCGCGAGGCTGCCGAGATCCCTCGGTGGCTTTCCCCCCCGAGATGCTGAGATCCAGACACCTCGCAGCAACACCAGGGACTGGCAGAGACAGCGGAAGTTGGGAAAGTGAATGAACCCAAATCTACCCTCCACTTACCTGGAGCCCAAACTCCACATACCTGCCTCTTATTGTTTGTTTGTTTGTTTCTTGACAAAGCGAGTTTTTCATGGAAAATACCTGATTGTAGTCAGCAGTTGACATCATGCCTTAAAAAAAGAGGGTATTTGCAGGGATGACTGGTCCCATCTGAAGGGACCTTCCGGAATTTTTCGGGGAGTGTAAGACGATAGATGCCGGGTATGCATTCTTTTCATCCCTATCCTCCCCCATTCTGTGGAAGGCCGTTTTCAGTGTTCGGGGCTCTAGCTTCGCCCGGAGACTCATGTCCCCATGAGAAACTTCGTGGTCACAAAAGTGTACCTCAAAACCGAGCGGCTCTTCGGGGAAGGAGGATGTGGCTTTCCCTTTCAAGCCAAACACAAGTTCTGGTACCCTAAAAAACATACCACAGACCCCATGATGTTTCCGAAAGAATTGCACCATAAGGGTCCAACCAGTCTTGGCGCAGGTCTCTGGTGGCGAACTGACTCCTCAAAACGAGTTGGGTGTCCTACGTTTGCTCTCACAACCCAAAAAGGGGGACTCTTCCGAAGACTGGCTCCAGCCCAGGATAAAACGACGAGTTCCCCCAAAAAACTGGTGTGAGGTATGCCCGCCCCGGCAAGAAGCTTTCCGCGGCGGGCAAACCTGCCTTGCACTCCCGCTCCCCGTAGGGGTTGTATTTCAGCTCGGATTCCAGCACCTATCGGCGAGCCGACACCGAAAGAGCCTGTTCTTCTTGTACGAGATCTTCCAACCTCACCGACCTACCCCAAAATGGTACCCTTGGTGTTGACCCACAGCCAGGTGTGCGAAACTTGTATCTGATGATTCCCTCGTTGCATCCCAGTAGCAAGGCGTCCCAGCGCAGAGCAAAAGGCGCCAAGCTCGCGCGACCGGTGTGCGGTTCAGTCATGCCCACGCTCGAGGGCATGCGTCGAAATAAGGATTTGGACCCCAACATGGGTGGTTGTCCTCTTGGTCTCTCTTCCAAAAACCAAGCAAAAGGTGCCCTGAACAAAAACTCCGAGGGAAACCCACCCCTGTGACACAACCCTTCTGCCTTGGTCATCTCGGCCTTGGCCCGCTCCTGGCGAAACAACGGGTAGGGATCTGGATAAGCGCATTGACCTTCTGCCCACGATGTTTGTGCGCAAACCTCCTGAAAACAACCATGTCATAAAAAAGAGAGATATGCCCAAAAAAGAGAAAGAGGAAAAACCTGCTCACCTGCCTAGAGCTTGGCCTGGCGGCCCCCCTTCCCAAGCAGACCCAGGGGAATACAAGGAAATTTACCCTTCTGCATCCTGGTTGACTGGCTCTGAACACGGCCCCCCCGCTTTCAACATGAAGGCAGGGTGGATGCCCGAAAACAAGTCGCAAGTCGGAACAAGGGAAACCCTGAAAGTTGTGGTTGATTCTACTTGCAACAAAGTGCATCCGTTCTGGTGTCGAAATCCTAGGGGCTCCAGGTAGAGCGTTCGGCGTGCAGGGTGGAAAAAAATCCATCGGGGTGTGTAGGGTATCCTTTTTGGGGTTAGTAATGGTAAACCAAAGGAGAGCCATGCTGGGGATTCCCCTACATGTCTCAAGATGTGCGCCTCCTTCCAGGTGGTTGGTGTCCCTTTCGCTTCCCTCCATCTCCCAAAAACAATCACCACGCCCAGTCGCTTCCAAAAATCACATCACCTTTGAACCAACAAAATCTGCCAGTCCACCATGGAACCCCTCTGGGTCACTGGGAAAATGGCCTTCCGGGCACCCCCTCAAGAGCCAGAGCTTTGCCAGATCAGTGACGGATCCGACAGCAATTCTTGAGGCTGGAAAGACGCGTTTGTCTTCAGAAAACGCGTTTGTCTTTCCCTCAACTTCCGTTCCCTCTTCCAGCACGCAGTGCAAAATGCAATGTGCCTTTGTTTCGGAGCCACACCAACACTTGACGGGCCCTGAAGAGATCGATTCATCGAAGGCACAGGCTAGAATGGCCCGTGTTGGGACCAAGTCAGGTTCCAAGGGTCCCAACGATTGAGCCATATTCCCATAAAAAACTGTTGTCCTCTTTCCCTTGACACCAACCTTAAACAGGGTACCATCTGTCAACGGTAAATCTTCAACCCAAAAAACGACCGCCCGCAACCCCCTTCAGCACTTGGTTGCTGGCGAGACCCCTCTGCAAAAACTCTTTAACTTTTTTGCAAGGTTCTTGAAGTGGCAAGAGCAAAAATCGGAACCGGGATAGTCTGGAGTAAGGTTCCACCCACCCACCCCCACCCACCAACTTCCACCAACTTCCACCGACTTCCACCAACCCAACTTCCACCAACCCACCAACCCACCAACCCACCAACCCACCAACTTAGGGTCAAGAACCACCTCCCACCCCCGCCCGGACCGCGGACTGGTTGCGCCTCGGCGGCTTCCGAGCGGGCCACGGCGCCGGGGAAGCGGAGCAGCACGTCCACCAGGCAGTCCTGCGGCGTCTCTTGGGGTCGTTTTGTGGCCGGCGTCCTTTAGGGGCCACCATAGGCGTCCTTTTTGGGCAAATAGATGGCCAGGGGTCAAAATGCAAGTCCCTTCCCCCCCCCAAAAAAATAAATAAAACACAAGCCTTTTGGTGGATGGACAACCTCCTGCGCCAGTTTAGATGTGGCCATGGGTCAAAAGCCAAGGCCAAATCGTATCCCCAGTGAACATCCAATCCAATCCAACCACTGAAATAGGTTCTAAAATGGGTGGTGAATTCACCTACCCCAGAAAGGTACCATTGGTTTTGACCTACAGCCAGATGGGTTCCCTGGTATGATGATTAATCCACCAGGTAAAAACCCGGGCAATCACCATCGATTTTTCGACCAAAACAACCAAAAAGGACACCTACTCCCACCCTTGTGACATGGAACCGTTCGACGTTCGGGGCGCACCGTTCCCTTTAAAAGGACAGTGGTCTAAACCAGGACCAATGCCCCGAACGTCAGAACGGTTCCATGTGAGTTGGTGGGAGGCTACCCTTACACCCCATTCCTTTTCTGTGGGTTGGGTTGTTAGTTTTAACTGCTCAGATCCCCGGCTCAAAGTGAAACACTCTTAGTGGGCTCTGAATGGAAACCCAACCACTAAACCAACTAGAAGGTTGAAAACCTTTCTGGAACCGGATGGCTTGCCACCACGTCAACCAAAACACACCTCCACACGCGATCCCTTCCCGACACTCTCGCGCTCCCGCGCCTTGCTGATGGCCAGGACATCTGTGCGGCTGCTCAAGCCCCGGACCTCGAAGCGGCACGCGCGGCGCTGCGAAGTTTGGTTCGGAGGGCTTCCACGAAAGGGGCTCCAAACAAAACAGCACTGGTAGGAGGGGGGAAAACAAATAAAAGGAAAAAAGGGAGGAAGGGAGGGAGGGAGGGAGGAAGGAAGGAAGGAAGGAAGCAAGAAAGGAGGGAGGGAGGGAGGGAGGGAAGCAAGAAAGGAGTTGATGGAAGAAAGGAAGGAAAAAACGAGATGTGAGTTGTTTGCAAAAGGGATGCTTCAAAACACTGCAAACTGGCGTGTCATCCGAACAAAAGTGCCACCAAGTACCTCGTCTGCCAGTGTCTAGAACAGGAATCACCGACCTTCTCAGAAGTTTCCTTCACACATACCGAGACGGGGCTGTTCCCTCAGCCGCTCCGCCCCAACTTGGACACCTAAAACGCGCCACAGTTGTTAAAGTAAAAATTTACCAAAGTTGCCGCCAAAGTTGCCAAAATAAAGCACCAAAAGAGCACCAAAGTTGCCCCAAAGACACCCGAAAAAGCGCCAAAGTTGCCGCGCGGCTTCTTTGGTTCCACGCGCCAAAAAAAGGGGGCGCCCAGGCCAGTTTCAGCCATCCAAACTTCAGGCCATGGGGAAATTAGGAGACTGAGAGGCATGAGGAAACCAAGGCACTGCGAGCCAACCTACCAGCCAAAAGAAACAGAAACCAAACCGTACTTGATGTATGTGTATATGAATATGTGATTGACACTTCAATATAAATGCAACATGAAAACAAATGAATGAATTCAAACAACAAAAGACAAACAAAAAAGCAACAACAACAAAAAAGCCAACAAACAAAAAGACGCTCGCCCGTCTTTGAGTCCGGCCATGATGGGGGCCGCAACCACCTGGCCCACCACGTCGGAGCTGCGGCAGAGGCCGCAGAGCACCTGGCAGCGGCTTTCGGCCACTCCTGGAGAAACAACTCAGATCCAGAAAAGACTAGGTCCTCCAGTAGAGAGGTTAGAATAAGTTGGTACCAACTTTGTGCTCTAGTCTATTTTAGTAGGGGAACCCTCCCAACCAAAAAGGTTGGTAAAAGGGCACTACTGGAGGACCTAGAAGAGAAACACCCGTGGAGGATACCCACCCGCCAACTAACATGGGTTTATACAATAAGGCAACTAACCAAGAGGAAAGTAGTCTTTCCATAAGGGTCTGCGCTAGCTGGTGGGAGGATGGTAGGCCACCCAAGAAAAGCGTAGTACAAATATAGTAGCCAGCCGTTGCTCAGAAACCGAACACTTTGCTTGGTCTACAAACCCATGGAAAATGGAAAGGCGGCCAAAGATTCTAGGTTGAACATTTGGGATAGTCCTAGTCCTCTATTTGGTGGTTTGGATTCCAATTACCCCTACAGTAGGTAACCAACCACTATTCCTTTTGGCTGTTAAAGAAGGGTTCCCTTTGGTTACCTAGTATACATACAGGCAAATGGAAATTGAGAAGCCGGGATCACTGGGCTTGCACCAAAAGTTCGGCTTTGGAAGGCTTGTGGAAAGTCTTCAATCTTGGGGGTTTGGATGGTTAGTTCAGCTTGGGCAGTTTCCCAAACAAAGACCTCTACAAGAGCCTGTTTGGTGCACACGTACCTATTTTGCCCCAAAAAAGGAAATAAGAAAATGGCGGGGGGAATTCTTTAGCCTTGCCTCTTGTGGGCTCTTACCATGTCCTCCCGAAGCCAACAGCTTCTCCGGAGTGACGAAAAAAAAACATCAGCCGGCAATGGACCAAACAAGACTCTTCGTCACCAACATCTACCGCAAAACTCCGGGTTTGGGTAGGTGGAGTGTTGGCAGAAAACCGCATTTCCAAGAGCGACTCGTTTGGAGCCTGCAAAAACAGCAACTGGTAGGGTGGACATGATGCTGCCCAAGAGCAGTTCATACCCAATTGGACCCCACGTGTTGTGGCTGTCCGTTCAGTTTCTCTGTAAAACCAACCTGAAGAAGTTAGCCTCAAACAAAATACACACACAAATACTAGGAGTGTCTTAAAATAGAGGAACCTCCACAATGGGTAACTTGCATTTCGTGTCCCTTTGAACCCGACCCCACAAATTTCTCCCTCAAAAAAATGACACACCCGTTGAACCAAGATCTCTACCATCGCTAGTTCAAGTCCTTGGCTTGCCCAAACCCGGCTTACCCTCACAACCTACGGGGCAGCCAAAAAACATCCGACACGAGCCGCGCAACTTCCCCCAGAAAGATCGAAGATGACCCTCGATGGCCCGGCCCGACATGAAAGTGGCCCAACCTGGCGATGTCCCTTTCCCCTCAGAGGGAAAAACAAAAACGACCGAGAAAAAAAGAAAGAAGAAAAAAGAAAGAAACAAAAAAAAACGACGGCGCCCAGGCCAATCTGTCCGGTCGAATCCAATGCGGCCTCTCGAGCTTGGTCGGACTCCTCAGATGTGTCGTCCTGCGCATCGCGTATCCCAGGTGCCAGGTACAGCTGTGGTCCTTTTGCTAAAACCCAATGGAAAGCCATAGATATCTATTGCCCTAAAACTTCAAAGCTTAAAGGTCCATATCTATTGTCCCTTTTTACCCATTGGTTCTCAGGAAAACATGAAACCCTGGGGTACCTGCAAAAAAGTCCGGCGGAATATCTGGGATCATTGGGCCCCAAAAGAAAAAGATCCACGGACAAATGTGGGAAGAAAGCCTCAAAACCGGCTGATAGATTGGACTAGATGAGATTAGATTAGATTAGATAGATAGATAGATAGATTATATACATATACATATACATATGTATAGGCTTCAGCGGTGCGTCTTTTCTCCGACGCCAAGCACAAGGTTTTGTGAGTTGTGGGCAACCACAACTTCCCTTGAAGAGGTCTGTGGCCTTCGAGGCGCACAGTCTCAAGCTTCATTCTGAATGGAAGTTGATCCATGGCAGGATCACAGTTGGTTCACAATTCTCCATGGTAGGAGTTGTAACCATCAAACGGTAAAGGACAAAATCCATGGTAGGATTTGTTCTCTCTCTCTGGGGGGGCGAGGCTGGGCCGATTCAAAAGGACCCTTTTGAGAGGAAAGGCGCGGAGCACGCACACTTCAGCCTAACTTTCTACAAGAAAATCAAGGCTTCAGCGGTGCGTCTTTTCTCCGACGCCAAGCACAAGGTTTTGTGAGTTGTGGGCAACCACAACTTCCCTTGAAGAGGTCTGTGGCCTTCGAGGCGCACAGTCTCAAGCTTCATTCTGAATGGAAATTGATCCATGGCAGGATCACAGTTGGTTCACAATTCTCCATGGTAGGAGTTGTAACCATCAAACGGTAAAGGACAAAATCCATGGTAGGATTTGTTCTCTCTCCACGACCCCCAACTCGACACTAAGTGTTGAAAGGTCGCCATGCACTTATCATGCGTCTGGCTTTTGCAGAAAACGTGAGGCCTGGCAGGAAGCTAAGACCGTCCATGATGTATAATTTCGCAACCTGTGGGCTGCCCCATCTGCCCTTCAAAAGAGCAGTCTCCATTGATCCAGTTTGCTGAAATAGAAATGTGGCCCCACCACGTCGTAAAGAGTAAGGTCGGAAGGCATGAGAGGCAAGGTCAAACTTGTCAATGAGTTTGTTGAACCGATTGCGGAAACATTGTGGTGAGTGTGGCCAAATTGGGGCTCTAGAGCAGCCCTGGTCCTTCCTAAGACGCACGACCGAAGTCAGCGTATCAATCAAGAAAGGGTCTGAAAAGGCAACTGTCTCACCTGTAGCAGTGCGTTTTCCCGTTTTAGTGTTTGGCAAACTCAGTATGCCTGTGGCATCACGAATTAGAATGTCTTCAGGACGCACATCCAAAAGCTCCCCAGTGCGTAGCATTGCAAAGAATCCCAATAATAACAAACCAGCAAGGAACAAATCATGATGATCCAAGAGGTAATAAGCCATCGAATAAACAATTGCCTGGGTCAGCGGCGGAGCACGGTTTGGAGCTTCCAGCTTTCGCCATGCACGAAACAACCTCCATGCTGAAGGGATCAGCTTTCGCGTGTATGGTTCAAAATGATGTAGGCCGCAGAGTGCATCACTGACAGTACTCAGGGTCTGTCCTTCTTTCCACGCCTTTTCAACCCAGTCTGAAACGGCTTCATCCAAGTCGCTCACACTTCCCAAAGTTTCCAGGATAGGAATCAAGAAGCGAATTCCCACAAAATACCGTTGCAGAGTGCGCTCCGTTATAACCGAGTCCGCGAGGGTGATGTTTGCTCTTTGCTTTCTTCTTTCCTTCTTAGTGCGTCTTGTAAGTAGTCTAGGTCGTTCGAGACGCCCCATCTGTTGGATTTTTCGTAGACTCTACATGACCCAAAACCAAGGTCAGTCCATGGGACAGCAGTCGAGCGTTGAGGGCTTTGAGTACTCTATTGAGTAAACGGCTTCCACTACGGCCTTTCCCTGCCACTGACATGCAGACGTAGCTGTCTGTGACATGAAACAACCTCATGTCCAAGGCTTTGTGATGACGAACGGAATAATCAACCGATTGCAGTATAGCGCGAAGCTCCAGTTTATTGATGTGGTCTGCATGAGCCCACTTAAACCGGAAAACAGGTTCCCAAGTCCACCAGCCAGCTTCCACCGATTGCCTAGGGTAAGCCTTGGGGTTCATGATGACGCCAGAAGCAACCCTTATGTCTGACCCTGTATGATTGACACGTGTGAGCAATAAGCGGTTCAGACAACTGACCCCAACGCCATCCGAAAAGCACTGGAAACCATATCGCAACGACCTAGACAATGGTGCAGTTAAACGCCATGGAGCCACCCAGCCTGGAGCTAAACCCATTCGATTGTAGAGGTGGTGTACATGAACTTTGGGCATGTACGCTTTGCAGAGCCCCGCGGCCACAATAACAAAAGAGTAGACGCTGAAGGCATCCCCGATCAGAGAAAGTCGCTCGTTTTCATAGCGTGGCGGGCTCTGCTTGATGGTGCTGGCACTGTAGCAAACCTTTGTGTGATTGAACCCATATCCCATAAGTAGCTCACGTTCTGAAGCATCACACAAACGCCACTTCTGATCTTTCCAAAACACAAAGCGGCTCAAGTAATGGTAAGGTGGAAATTTGTAGTGCTCTGCTGCCCAACGGGCCAGAGCATTGCTGTCACAGCGGCTCAGCCCCGCAGGAGCCGGAGGGGGCTGATGTCTAATGATGGCACGCATGGCAGTAGGCAACACCTCTCCTGTTATAGCTCCTTCCCAGTATACACCTGGCTCCATCCATTGTGAGGGCTCCGAATAGGGTCCTTGAGCCTTGATGTCTTCCTCGCTAATTTCCAAACCATCAACTGCTCTGTCCAAACTCTCACTTGTCCAGCAAAGCCGTGGCCGATTCATCGGCACTGCGTCTGCGCAATTCAAATGCACTGGCCAAACATTCAGTTCTGATGAAATTTCCGAGCAAGCCTTCTTACTCATCGAGGCCACATTTTCCGCAACAAATTTCACCTGGACGAAGTTTGGCACTTCTTTCTTGAGGAGTCTCAAAATGCGAGGAATCTCAAAGAAGAGCCCTGATCGTTCACCTTCGAGTTCACGGCGCCCATATTTGGCTGATGATAGGTCAGTGCATGGAAATCCAGCCCATAAATGGATTTCCTTGATCCCCACTGCCAAATCTTCTCTTCGTTGATCTCCCTAACATCCGAGCAGATTTCCGCATGTGGCCATCTCCTCGAGACCACTCTATTGGCGGGACCATGGATGTCATAGCTAATGAGTCCCATAGGTACTAGTCCGAGTACGTCATAGCACCTGAACGATCCCCCAATTCCGTTAAACAGAGATAGTACCAAAACTGGGATTCGATGCACGGTGTTGTGGCAATGCAGTGCTGCCTGGAAATAATCTTTTCCGCAGGAGTTCAAGGTGTGGCTGATCCCCACAGCTCCCCCGCTCATTGAAGCATCCGAGGCAGTAGTGAACTGGGAGATTCCTGCCTTAAGATTGGTATGCAGGAGGCAAGCTGAGCAGCAGATTGCCACCAGCTCTCGCCTGGCCTCCAAAAGCAATCTGGCGTTAAACTTCTTCGCATGAATGTACTCCCACACCTTCTCCAGGAATGACATCCCCGGCCTTCGGAACTGCAGTATGTGTACCCAGCGGCCAACCACTACCTGTAGGTGCTTCTTGTTCAGCTGCCCAGTGCGCAGTATCCAGAGGGTGGCTTGTACAGTTTTCAGAAGTCTCATTCCTGAGGGTCCGATCGTACCAGTCACCCCATCGATGTAAGCACCAAGCTCTTCTCCCTGTGGGATTCCTGCCTGCCTTTTCTTTTCCGACGACAGTACATTTGCATCTTTCCAGGCTTTTTCAGCTCTTTCATGAAGCGCATCTCCAGCTAAGGTTTGCTCTTCAGGGCCAATTACCTGTCCAGCCGCGAAATTGTCCAGGTACACATGCCACCAAAGTCTGCGCGACTGCCGCGCTTCTTTTAGCAATCCTGTCATCCAAGGAGGAACCGCAGCTCTTCTAGTCAGCTGCTCCTCAGCACTCAAAGCCCCATGGAATAGCAGCTGTTCGCTAATTTCCTGCATCACGGCCACCGAGCTATGCCACCCCATGGGTAACACAGCACACGACAGAGCAAACTGACTGTCAGGGGGGTCTAGGCCGATCTCATGGCCTTGTTTCAGAATGTTGAAGGAAAGATAGCCAGCCCATGACTTTGGTAGCCTGAAAAGGTAAAATGCGTTGCACATGTCCGACTGCCAGATTTTTACAGACTCATCTCCATCACAAACCAGGGACATCCAAGAAGTGATGCTAGGCAAATTCTTAACTGCTCCTTCCAAACCCTGCATCACGCTATTCGAGGCTACTAGATTCATAATCAATCTAAGCACCGGCCTCCCTGAAGCCAGCTTAGACGGCTTTTCCACACCAAATAAACCGTTAAGTACCGGCTGTCCTCGGTACTTGAGAACCTCATGGAATGGTGTCCATGTACATACTCCCCTTTCAACCAGTAATGCCGAAATTTGTTCCATTTCACCGGCTTTAGCATGTACCTTCCCTTGCAATTTAGGAAGCTCTCGGCCATCATCAACCAGCAAACAGTTGTTGGGGTCATCCAGAAGGAACCGAGTCATGGGGGACACGAACTCCAAAAGGTCAATGCACCCCCCATGCCCTAGAGGTGCTCAACCTGTTCAAGTGTTAGTTCATGGCCTGTCTCAATCTCCTCTCCAGAGTATGACACCCTGCTACACTTGACATCTTTTTCCACCTCATCGGCCCCTCGCATCGCATCCTGAGAATGAAGCAATGTCCTTTTGACAGCTTCTGTCATGCTAGAGGCTGCCCGACGTTGCCCTCCATTCCAGCACCCTGTCAGCAAAGGCTTCTGCCAGCCGATCAGGGTACCGCACGCATAGGCTGAAAGCATCGTCCATTGCAAATCCAGATGCAGGTCCGCGCTCAATGGCCTCGTCAAAGGTGTGAGTGTAGAGCCATTCGCAAAGCCCAGCTAAATCCCCCACGCGCAAAGGCAGAACTGGCTGTTTCTTGCCAGCTCGTGGCTCAGCGCCGGAGTTGATCATTGACCGGACCAGTGTAGGATCCACCCTGTGCTCATGCTCTGAATTCACCAACGCCCATGCCAAGCCAGCTCCAATGGTTACCAGAGAGCTGCCAGCCCGGAGTACGCGCTCAAAAGTCACCCGCTCGGTCCCATCATGGCTACCACTTTGCACGGCTTGCGCCAGCAAAGGAGCCAAGAGGGCTGTACCTGGAGGTTTTTGCAGCACGGCCAACGCCAGCTGACCTCCACTCATATTCTCGGCTTCTCCTCGGCCTTCTCCTTCGCAGCTTCCCACGAAGTCTTCTCTCCTTTCCCTCCTTGGGTCCAACCTTTTCCTTTTCCCTTTTTGTTCTTTCCTTTTCCTTTCCCTTTGTTCCTGTTCTCGCTGCCTCCTTCTCCTGCTGGCCACTCGTTCCGCCAACGTCCTCCACGACCTATTCCTGTGTTGCCCCATCCTTGGGTGTTTCCTCCTTGCACCTTCTCGATCAGCTTCGCGTGCTTCCGGGTTGCTAGTATGGTTGCAGCCCCTGCGGCGGAGTTGTCTTCCATCGGATAGATCTCCATGTGCTTTGCCATCCTCCAAGAAGCGTCCACCATCGACTGGTGGATGGCCATGAGTCTCGCCGACAAGGCGTCCCCCACGCGGGCGATGTCCCCGCTGCGCAATAGGTCGATGCACGCTGACAAATGGTGCAACTCTCGTAACTCGCGGAGATGATTTGGAAAAGCGGTCCTGATGTGGAGGTTGAAGTATGTCATCACCTTCACTCCCCCCACGATGTCGTCCTTCCGCGCGCCGACTTCCGTCAGCGCACCTTGGTCCAGCTTCTCCCTGACGTGCGAAACCAACATATTTAGCACTCCTCCTGGTTGGTCTCGCGTCTTTTTCCGAAGTGGAGCTTCTAGATCGCTTTCGCTGCCCTCCTTCTCTTCTATCGGATCCTCTGCCTCGGAATCGGAATAGCTGCTGCTGGAGGAAACGAGCACTCCGTCTTTCAACACCCTCCTTCTCTTCTTCTTCTTCCTCTTCCTCTTCTTCTTGCCTCGGCCGCGACGGTCTCCTCCGCCTCTGTTGGGGTCCTTGTCGTTCTTCCCAACTAGTATCTCGGTAAGGGCAATCCTTAACTTTTCGACGCCATCCTTCTTCGTCTTTCCTCTTCGTCCTTCGGCATCTTTCCCCGTCCTGTAGTTGTTGACGGCTGCTTGACGAAGAAGCTGGCCTCTCCAAGTATTCGAAGTATGCCCTTTTATATCCTCCAACGCTGGCAGGCCTTCCTGCCTTTCCCCTCCTTGACGAAGTGGGGCCCTTTCGGCTCCTCTCCTTTTCTGACGCTTCGGATTCAGATAGATCCCAGTGTTCAGCGTCTCTCCCGCTGCAGACTCGTAGTCTCCTTCTGAGTTTCCATCCTCCTGGTCCCCACGCGAGCCTTCCTCCGAACCATCCTCGATCTCTTCCACTTCTACGGCTTTCCCTCCTTTCAGCTTCTGCCGGATACCTTCCAGCTTTTTCCTTAGCTCTGCTCGCTCTTCTGGGGAGATTTTGGGGCCACCTTCTGCCCCATCTTCTTTTCTCTTTCCACCAGGCGCTCTGCCACCCTTGCCTTTTAAGTCTTTCTTCTTCGGGCCTTTCCCCTTTGGAGCCGCGGCATTTGACTTCTTTCCTGGAGGCTTTGGATCCTTCTTCGGGGCCGCAGGCTTCACACCTTTGCCAAATGCGGGATCCTTCCCGACCTTCGCGTCCTGCTTCACATCTTTGCCAGATGCGGGAACATCCTCGACGTCCGCGTCCTGAGCCTCGTCCATCCATTTGTTGATGGACCGATATCTTCTTTTCACGGTGTACTGGTCGAGTGCCTTGAAAGCCTCCAAATCCCACAGCGTGAGAGAGGTGATGCGCACTACTTTTTCCACCTCTTCGCCAGCTCTCTCCAAAGAGACGCACGGCTCTGCCCGGCAGAGGTGCATAGTGTAACCACCACCATTGAACCGTTCGTCCAGCAGTGCATGTGCTTGAGGTTCTTCTGCTCCGAGATGCCTTACTGTTAAGAGCGCCGATCCGTCCGACCAATGCTTGGTGAGGAGCACCACGAAGGCAGCGTTTGCGGCCTGGTCGCCAGCTCCCAATTGAGATATCGGGACCTCTAGGATCTGGCCTGGGACTGGTGATAATGCAGACCATTCTGCCGGCTCGGAAAGCAAGTAGTCAACCCCTGCCATTGCTCACCCTAAACGATCAAGGGCACCTCGTCCAAGGGAACTGGTACCAAGACTCAGCAAGGCTGGTGATGCCTTGCGATGAACTAGCAAGTTTGGATTTTCTGCAAGCCTTGCCAACCGCTGGTGTTTGCGCCCTGCTCTTCGGTATCCGCTGCTCTTCCTCCTCTTGGTCTTTCCTTCCTCTCTCTTCTCACCCCCAACCGAGGCACGGCGAATGCCAGCCCGGGGTCCAGCTTCTCCTCCTTGACTGTGATCCTTCCGGGAAATCCTCCTCGGAGATCGGGCTTTCGTCTTTGGAGTAGCTGTTCTTAGAACCTTGTCGTTCTCAGACTGGTCTTCTTCTTCTTCCTCCTCTTCCTCGTCCTCCGAATAATGACTGGATTCACTTGTTTCCTCCTTCACCTCACCTGCTTCTCGACTTCGATGATGAGGACGACGCTCGAGGGGTTCTCGACGATCCACACCGGGGCTTGGGCCGCACTTTCCCGAAGGTGTACGGTCAGCACGGCTTTCACCAGCTCGGCCACTCCCAGTCCGAATCAGGCCAGAGCTCAAGGACCTGACCGCACGGACTTGCCTCACGCAGCTAACGGCCAAATCGTTTGCCAGCTGCCGAGCTCCAGCGGAATCCCAGTGTCCACTCAACTCGCGGCCCAAGCTTTCCCAGGCGGTGCAACCAATGCACCACGAGTCCCCCTCTAGTGCCACACAGCCACGACACTTGGCACACTGAGGGGGAGGCATGAACCACGCCGATTCAAAAGGACCCTTTTGAGAGGAAAGGCGCGGAGCACGCACACTTCAGCCTAACTTTCTACAAGAAAATCAATCTGCCGGGAAAGAACTTGGCCCCTGCGATCAGCTTTCCTCTAATTGGTGGTTTGGACTGGTGGGGGGTCGGGGGCGGCTTTTTCCATTTGCCCTCTACAAGAACCAGAGCTTCAAATTCTCAAACCACCAATCCAAACCAATTGAGGCCCATGAAGTGCGACGTGGTCCGAAAACGCAGCGGACATTGGTGGCTTGAGGTGGGTCTGAGTCTTCCTTCGCTCGGAATTGGCCAACGTGGTGCCTGGCAAAGTGGGGAAAAACAGATGGGTTTCCCTGGTAGATGAGAAAAAACCACCAGGTACAGGAATCGCCCTCTATTTGTCTAGCAAAACCACCAAAAACACACCTATGGAACCTGCAATTTACCTTCGTAAGTGAACCTTTGGGAAAAATGGATGGCCCTGGTACCCTCCCACCTATGGATCCAGGCGCCGTCTTTCTTCACCACTGCCTCTGCGACTGCGTCGCAACCCGTCCCCGCCCACTCCTCCGTGTCCGCCGTGTCGCCCAGCGCGCTGCGCTTCAAGCAGGCTGAGACCTTCAGGTCTCGAGCAAAACGAGCAACCGGAACTTCTAGCAGGCGCTTCCAATTCCATTCAGGGATCCGAGTCTTTCCAGAAAACCCAAGGGGAAACCCCTCCAGAAGTGGGTTAAAACCCATGGGGGTAGGGGACAACCCCTCCAGAAGTGGTTTAAAACCCCACCAAAACCGGGAAAGCACCCCCCATAGAAACAATCAGGGGTATATGAATCCGGGGTCAACATTGTTGCTGGTGCGAGAGATGCAGGGAATGAGAAATGGAATGACCCGATTTAAACCATCCACCTGGTGGGTTCCTTTAAGGGGACTCACCTACTGAGCACCAGCAAGGGTTTCTGATAGAAAACGGGCCAAAGGGATCCTGGTCAGGTTCCACACGCACAATTCTTGAGAGGGTTGCTCAAGACGTTCACGCGAAAGAATCGAAACGGCGGCCACGGCTTTGTAGGACCTGCGCTCCACACACCTACATGAGCAATGCACAAAACGGCCAGCTTCCCCTTAAGCACGCGAAATTGGCGGGCGCCCAGTCCCGTTTCCCTTTTGTGCGCTCTTCCTTCCCATGCCCTCCCGGAGTCAACCAACCAGTATCAAAGAAGAACAATGAATCTTGTTCGGTCACGAACGTCTACCAGGAGAAGCCACGTTACCCTCGTACCGCTAGGTGTTTCAGCTGGATTCCCGTTTTGGCGCACACCCGTGTGGGTCTGTCTTTTTGTTGGGGAACCCCTTTTTGGTTGGTGTTGAAGGGAAACCAACAGTTGAAAAATAAAATAAAAAAGAGTTCTCCACGTTTCGTGGGTTCCATGGAAAGCCCAAATGATGTCCCCAAAAGTTGTCCAATCTTCAGGGCCCAGCCCAGTTGATCGAAGGGAGGTCGGCCGTGTACTCGCTGGTGACCATCTGAAGCAAGCAAGCGCAAGCGCGCGGTCTGAACGCAGGTGGCTGGTGCCGTTTGGACGGTGGAGCCCCAAAAATGGAGTTTTAACTTTGGGTTCCCCTCTAGAGCCACCCAAAAAGGGGTAACAGCTCCAAAAACAGACAGACCCATATCAAACTCCGTCCGTCATGGTTCCCATAGGAATGATTTTGGTTAGGCATGGGCTTGTCTCATGAGGAGACGTTCCTTGTGGTGGTGTCCCTTTGATACGAACCCAACGGGGGGGGGGGGGGGCACCAAAAAAGATATTGGTGCACTTGTCAGATTCATTTGAGACCCCCCAAAAATGGCCCTAGTATGCAAGACCCAAAGCACCCAGCTGCCTTGGCAAGCACCGTCGTCAACAGTTTTGTGTGGAGAAAGTAGACAGCCATGATCAATATGCCGATCAAAGGAAACACAACCATTAAGCACGCAAGGAGTTTCGACAATGGCACCAATGAGCAATTGCTGACAAAATCACTTCCAACCACAGGTGTGTCGTTTTGGAAAAGATAGACGGGATTCCCTGGTATAATGAATGGCATAAAACCCATCTAAGCCAATAGAGCCCCTCGATTTTTAGCCAAACTCACCGGCCTCAAGGCAGCCGTGCTGCACCACATAGACCTTCGCCGGAAACATCGCAAAAGGAAACACGCAAACACAGCCGCGAGGGATACTTGGGTATGACTTGCAAATGGGGGTTGAGCAAAGGGTCGGTGATACATGGGATGACCATTGGGTTGGAAAACCACGAGACAAAGATTTGATATTTCCCACATGGGAACAGTTACCCATGGTCGTTTGGCGGCCAGGAATATTGATCAACACCCAAATGGCAACTCTTCCTCGGGGTGTCCCTTTAAACCAAGTTGAACTCAGATGCCCTGTGGCCATGGGACCCTTTTTTTGTTGGTTGAGTTTAACGGGGAACCCTTACCTAAAAAAATGGAAACAAGGACACCACTGGGCAACAGAGTGCAGGAACCCAAACGTTGCCTTCAGAATCAAAGGCAGGACTGCCCCAAGGGGATTCAGGCCCCTTTTGGGAGATGATCTCTTTGTTTTTCTTGGGGGGAAACCTCTGACTATCCTCCGGAGAAATCCAAAGCTAGCTTTGCCTGGGGCCCCTACAACTTGCAGGCTCCAAAAATTCCTCGATGTATTTACGCATCAAAGGACCCAATTTTAGGACACACACACACACACAGGAATTTGAAGGTGCGTTGAGGCGAGTGAAAGCGGAACGGCCTGCCACTTCACAAAGAAAACTGTCTCCGTTCCGCTCGCTCTCAGCCTCTGATGTGATCTCCCCTTCCTCGATCATCATCTCGTTCTGCAGCACCTGCGGGTTTTTCAGCAAGGCCTTGAGCGTTTATACGGGTGTGTGTTTTGAGGGTACCCCTTGTTTTAGGTGACACGCCCCACCGGACCCGTGGAGGCGTTTCTTTTTGGAGGGTGGGGGATGACAGCGACCATGTCCATGTGGAGGCGTTTCTTTTTGAGGGTGGGGGGGGATGACAGCGACCATGACCATGTTGCCAGACCCGGCAGGCGCGGCTTTGGTGTCTTCTGCGTGTGGCGGGGGGGGAAGAGGCGGGCGAACTGCGCCCCCGCAGGCACGAGTTTGGCTGGAGCAGGGCATGTGGCATGTGGCAAGCGGAGTGATGGGCACTTCAAAAGCAAACCGCATGAATACACACACAAACATCCCATCCAACAACAACAACAACAACGTCAACAACAACAACACACGCACGTCCTTACTTTCGCACTTCGTTGGGCACCCATGGAGTCGGTCTTGGAGCCAGTCGCACTGCTTATTCTGCTACGCCTGGCACGGGTGTCGTTGCCTCCTGGTTTGGATGGCTGGCGGGCACGCAGCAGATTGATCGCTGCTGGCATCACTTGAAAAATATCATGCCCAGTGAGATGAAGAGCCGCGGTCCCAGCGGCCTGATCAACAGTCGCCTGTGGACGAGAGCATACCAATTCTTGTATAGACGGTCTTTGTGTGCCTGACATATTAAACATGTGGTCTCTGTGGCAAAGAGATAAAACAAGCAGTGCCCGATGCCAGCATGTCAATGCATGAAAGCTGCTGTTAGATACAAACGAACTTTTTGGCACCTTGCGGCATGCTCCTTCAGCAGATTTGAATGGTAAACGCGCGTTTTTGCGCGGGTCCTGCTGAGCGTGCGACCTTGTTTTACAAAAGGAAAACCGAAAAACACCATCCATTTTGGGGGGTCCCCCAAACAAAGACATATATATATATATACACGGAAACAAAGGGCATTCACACAACTACACAATCCCGCCTGTGGATAACACTGAAAAAATACTGAACGATTACATAATTCCTCCAACTAGGGGTTAAGAAGCAGGCGGTCTTCGAAAACAGGGCAACCCAGCCACAGCTTGCTGTCTGTTTTTTGAAGAAGAAAAACGGGGGAGAAAAAAACAAAAAACAAAAAACAAAAAACAAAAAACGGCCTGGCACTAACCAGAAAAAGAAGACTCGATTGGCCAGAAAAAAAGACTCGATTGGCGGTTCTGAGAAGGGGAAGCGGTGTTTGACTAGTTGGTAAGAGCCCCCTCCTCGTCTTGCCCGCCAAAAAAACAACGCAAAGTCGGCATAGGGCGGGAGTTGTCGTTCCAGAACCCCAACGGCGCGATAGGGCGGCGTTGCGGCGACGGCTTGCTTCACCAAGTTGCCTGCTGCGGCATCATCAATTGCGCCAGCTCGGTTCTCAGTGCCAGGTCCTGGCCAAACTTTTAGGTAGCAGGAGTTCCAATCCAAACCACTTCTTGGGCCGGCCCCGTTTTCGGATCCCCCCAAACATGTCTACTTGTGGGTTAAATGGCAAGAAATCCAAGCACTCAACGCCTGGCTGAAAACCTAAGGAACTGGGGCGCCAGAGCTCAAAGAAGCAAAGCGTCCAAGGCTGCTAGGGTCGGGGTTGGGATCCCTCGAAACCTGCGGAATGTCGCCAAAATATGAAACGATTCTCGTCAAGACATGAGGGGGATTTCCTCCCGGTTTACTCCCTTGCCGGGATTTGCATGCAACTGCCCCGCCAAAGGGACCACAGGGTATTGGGCATTCTCACAGACATGCTGCCGACTCGATTTCCGCGCCTCCTCGTGGAACGGGCGCTCCAGGACACGCAACCACTCGGCGTAGGAGTTCTGGATCACGTCCATCCTGCCAAAGAAACATGCGGCTCTGGTGCTCCCAGCGAACATGAAACCCACCAACCTGCTTGATAGAAATGGTCTTTAAGCTTCAACCTGAGCAAAGAGGGTTGCCTTTTGGGGGAATTTATGAAGGAAAACCAAAGGAAACCGGGCCAAAAGCGCAAAAAAACAACATATGTTTGTTGGACCCCTTGGTGGACAACAAAGAAATCACTTGGATCATGCAACTCTCGGCCACCTGAGGTGTTCCTTGGGTTCCATTCGGCGCCAGGGATGCGCATGGGTCCGTTGGGATCACAGGAGCCGACGGCTTCCCTGTTCCTCTCCCTGCCAAGTCATGGAAGTGCACATCAAACTTGAAAGACTGCCACCTTAAGGCCCCAAAACTCCACTTCCAGTGTGAAGAGGGCAAATGCAAGGCGCGGATAGGTTGCAGACCTTAGACTCTTGAATGATGACTGAGTTTGTTTTCAAAGTGCCGCCATTCCAATTTCTGTGCGCGCGGACTGGAAAAATATTTCAGCCATGGTAAACAGTTACTTGCTTCCCCTTAGACATGGGACTCACATGAGTTTCTGGTTGCCACCGCCTGATGCTCATCGGCATGTTGGCCAGAATGTCGGCCTCGGGAGAACCCCGCGCATGATTTCTTCGGCTCGGTTTTTTTTTGCAGTTGAGTGTGTCTTAACATGGGGGGTCCCGAAATTCATGTGTGTCCATGTTGAATCCCTTTAAACCAAACCCCTTCAATGGTCAGCTTCCCTCCAAGTAGTGGTTTAGATTGGTGGCTTGGATTGGTGGTTTGGCAGTTGAGGAGGGGTTTCCCATCTGCCCTCTGCAAGAACCAGTGGACCAGTGGTTCAAATCCCCAAACCACCTATCCAAACCAAGCCATAACCCCTCAAAATGCATCGCAACCTTTCTTCACTTCGACGGCCTCTCTTTGGTTTGCCGAGTAGATACGAATGCTTTGTCAATCGGAATGGTTGAAAAATCCCAAGAGGTGCTTCCAGGTTCCCGGTTTGGTCCAGGACAAAAAGAAAACCTGCCTTTGCGTTTCGGAGCGGGCTTGCATCACATGCCTGATTTATTTTACTGCATTGTCAGACACACGGTTATAATGAGAAAGAAAGAAAAGAAGAAGAAAAAGAGAGAAAAACGGGGCCCACAACTCAATGAAAGCGTGCCTTTCCGCGTGTTTCAAAACGGCGTTCTTTCCCATCCCCGGGTTTCATGAGTCATACTCCAAACCCGGTCTTCAACTGGTCGATGTTTCTCGTACGCTGAGCGCCAGGACCTCGTTGAAGATGGACTTCTTTTGCAGGACGTACTGGGTGTGCTCGCGGATCGCCATCCTACATCCCAGGTGGGAGACCCATCTTCCTGGGAAGCGTTTGGTAGAGGGAGCCAGTTCGCCATTCCGCATTTCCTGACTTGGCTGGAAGATGCTGGAAGTGGGACCCCGGCCACAAAGACTCGACTCCCCTTCTCTTTTTTTTGCCTGGGGAGTGGAGAAGAAAAAAGGGGCCCCAAAAAGCAAATTATGAACTCTCACATCCTGGAGAGCGTGAGGGCCGCAAACGGAGCGAATTCTGGGGATGAGAGCAGTTTGCAGAGCGCCCCTTGCGCTCCTCAAATACCGAGGGATGCGGCGGCCAGCGCACCATTCCTGGCTGAGATGCCATGCCGGTAGCACCAAAGGATACCAACAAAACACGAGGAGTCCAGCCGAAAACGCAGTCACAATCAAAAAACCGATCGGTACTTGTCTACATGGTTGACCCAATTCCGTGTACGGCAAAGATACTGGGCGAACTTCCGCCGCCGTTTTGGCAAGGGGACCGGCCCTTAACCTTCGTCTACCCGAATCAGCTTGGAGCCAGTGGTTCGCATGAGCTTCGGGTTCAAGGATCTTCCTAACACCCTTCAGTCGGCCAAGGGGTACCATGGGAGTCTTGCAGGTTGCGAAAACGGACCATAGACTACGGGATGTGTCGCTTTTTTGGGGGGTGCCCCCGTGTTTTTCTGGTGGATTCAAAGGAAAACCACAAAGGAAGATCACCATTTTGGAAAAGTCCGAAAAAGAAACACAAGGCACACACACAGACAAACTGCGCCACTGTGTTTTTCCTCTCTGTAAAACAGCAGACAGTAAGAGAACTCTTCCCAATCGATCTAAGCTGATTAATTCATTGCAACAGCCATTGCAAACCCACTTTCGTCCTGCAGACCTCTGCTGCAAGCTCCCTCCTCCAAAAAAATATGTTTGGACTTGTTTGTTGTTTCTTTTTGTTTAAGGGGAAGAAGAAAAAAAAGTTCTAGCTTGTCTAAAAAACAAACTCACTTTGGGACTCCCAAGCCTCTGCGGTTTCGACCCCGCCGCGTCGCTGCTTTTGTTTCGCGGGCGCCTTGATCTCGTTGACTCGCTTGTTGGTCTCGTTGGCGCGAGGGTTCGCGGACTCCAGCAGGCAGGTGACCTGAGATTCCGCCGAACGCATGGCTGTGAGAGGCGCCTCCCAGAGCGGAAACGACCAAAGCAACACCCCACCCAACAAGAGGTAAAGCAAACAAACAAACAAAAAGCAAAAAGACAAGAGAAACCAAAGAAAGGGGGGAGAAGAAGGAAGACAAAACCAGAAACCAAGCAAAACGAAGCAAGAAAGAGGTTCCAGAACTCCCACCAAAACCAACTAGAAACCTTTCGCAACGCCCAGAGAAAGGAAACCTAAGACCAAGAAAGCTCCGAAACACTGAAGGCAAAAGGAGCGGCAAAAGGATGGCGCTGGTCTGAAAGATCCGTGGCCAAGGCGAAGACATCCACTGCTCTTCGCTTAGAATCGGAGTCTGACCCCGAGAAAAACCGAAACCCCGAAACCCGCGAAACCCCCAAACCAACCCAAGCCAAGCAGAAACCCTCGGAAGACAAAGAAAAAAGACCTGCCGGTTCTCAGCAGGGCATGAAGGAATGATACCTATGAATCATCCCCGAATTGTTGTCCTTAGGGAATCGCCAAAACCGGTCAACCGGCCATTACTTGCTGAGCAGCACCAAGCAATCGCAACACTTGGCCCTTGACAGGAACCCAACCCACCTGAGCGAAGTTGCAAACCAGTAAACCCGGGCAAACTCGTAGCCCCTAGCAAAAAGGAAGTGGTATGTAGCTGTGGGTCACTCCTGGTGGAAACATGGGCCAAAACCTGCGGTTTCCTGGTGGTTTGATTTTGGCCCATACCCATATACCGTGGAAGGACCAAATCCTGCACCGCCCAAAGAACCTATTCCACCTGAGCTTCGGGATCGGAGTTCGGAGTGCGAGTCGCTACATGGCACCCAACTAAAAAGCCGAAGGGGTGGACAACTCTCCGCTGTGACTTGCCCCCCCCAATTCACCTCAAAGTCGGGGTCACCATGCTCCTTCAAGAGATCTCCTTTTGAATGGCACATATTGCCTCGAACCCCCCCAGAGAAAAATGAGCTGGCCCACAAACGCGGCAAACCATGAAGCCAGTAATTAAACCCCAAAGTGAAAAATCCGCCCTTCCAGCTGTTTTCTCTTCCAAAACATGCCCGAGTTTGCGTTCCCATCGGACCATCGGAGCACTGCCCCATCGGTTTTGGACACCAAGTCGATGCAAGCGCCAAGGCGCCGAGGAGAGGATGAAGCCGAAGGCCGTGGCTCCGAAGAGCTGCAGCATGATGCAGAAGAGCCGCTCTTCCTCGCCCCGCCCGGCCGCCAGCCGCCAGCCGGCCAGCCGGGCAGCCAGCCGGGCGGCCAACAGTCAGACTTCAGACTTCTCCCAGCGCTTGGAGCTTTGCAAAGGTTTGCAAGGGGCCATCCATTTGGAGGCCTGGTGACTTATCACTTTTGGCAGTCATCACTTTTGGCAGTCACTTTTGAGGGTCAACATGTCAGGATGTCACTTTGGACCAAGTACAGTCTGAACATGCGGGGGTTGATAACATCACGGCCCTTTGTGGAAAATATGACCACCAGTCACAACATGTCACAACAATGAGGTTGCCTGCATCAACAAAACAGGTCCGTAGTTTTGGCAAACCCCCCTCCCAAAAAAAAACGAGTTCGCTCAGATAGTACCCGCATCACCCGTCTCTGCAGGAAAAACATCAATTGGATGGCTGCGGTGCGTGAATCCTTTCCCCCCTGAAAACGATGGCCAGCCTTGATGTGTTACCCGCCCACACACAGAGTCAGGGAAGATCACAACCGCTTAAAAAAAAGTCTCCAGAAGAAACGACTCCAGTGGCCATGGGAAACAAAGAAACACACACCCCCGCAACACACCTCAACCCTTTCTTTTTTGAACTTGATCTGAAAGGGGTCCCCCCTGCCCAAGGCCACTGGGTGGGTCGGACGCTTGACCTCCAAGCCCCGCGCAGTGTTCTTGGCCCAGATGTCCCCATAGCCCACCGCCATCATGGTCGCTGTAATAAAGTGGAAGGAGGCGATGTACCTCGCCCAAGGCACACAGCGTGGTCTTGCCGCTGGATTTTTGGGGGGCCTTGGTCATAGGCGTCCTTTTAGGGGAAATAGATGGGTTTCCCTGGTATATGAGAAAAAACCATCAGGCAAACCAGGAATCGCCATCTATTTTTCGACCAAAACAACCAAAAAAGACACCTATGGGCTTGGTGTGCAACAGACTGTATGTGTCACAATAGGGATAAGGGCACCCCCAAACCGGTTCTGCCTTTGCCTTTCCCATTGCATCAACACAGAAGAAGAGTGCCCTAGAAAAAATGCGCCCTCATGTTTGGAGTCGGCGCACTTTGAGACCAGGCTGAACTTGTCCACGTTGTAATCCCTCACGCACAACGACCGTTCAACGACTCTCAGTCCATGCACGGCGACTTGGCATATGAAAGAATTGGCTCGAGCCGCACACAGGCGCGCCGCCACCTTTTGTGTTCACTCGAGCAAAAAGCGATCGCAAAGATCCAGTTTGGGCGCTTCTGGAAGCCGCAACAACTCGAAAGAAACTCGGAAGAACCTCGAAGCTGATGAAAAGTCGGCATGTTGCAAGTTTGAAATGCCTCAAGGACTTGCATCTCCACCTCCAGCCGAACAGTTGCAAGGCGGTTGCGCTAGACAAAGATTGTCGGTCATCCCCTTGGGAGAGCCGCAGCCGCTGAGGGCCTAAGGGGCGTAAGGGGCCTTTCTGGGCAGGCGCGCCGCTCGTTGCCCGCCTTCAAGAACAGAGATTCCTACAAGGGCGTCTAATCAGGAGCCTTTCGGGCCCAGGTTGTTGTCTGGGTCCTTTTACGCCTGCCCTGGCCAAAAACTGCAAGGATTCTGCCCTGCGCCTCGGCTGTGGAGCGATGGAAAGGGTCCCTAATTGTAACATGGCAACCCTTCGCTCATTTCTATTCACCAGTGGAGCCGCATTTTGTCCACAATTCCAGCCCCAAAGCACAGCCAGCCCCACGAGAACTGATTTCGTGAGGGGTGGGTGTCGGAAGGTTGCTGGCGGGACTCATCCAGCTGGCCGCCTTCCAACTTTCCAGGCGCTTCGTCGAATTTCGGTAGCGCCGCGCTACGCGGCCACCGTCTTGGTCCGCGCGCTGACCAGGAGCCTCTCCCCAAACCCGGTGGATCGAACTAGGCCATTCGCTTTTCGACCTGTGGCGTAAAATGCGGCGACCCTGGGCGCGGTGTCCCTTTAACTCCCCGGAATGGTACCCTCGGAAAAGAAAAAGAGGGCACACCCGCCAACCTGACCTGGAAAAAACCGGCTTGGGAAGGATATCTTCTCGGCAAACACTGCCGGTATGGTACACTCTGAGTCTCTCAGAACTGGCGGGTAACTCACGCGCATGTCGCGAGGTCCTCGCTGAGCATGGCGAGACACGTCTCTCTCTCTCTCTCTCTCTCTCTCTCTCTCTCTCTCTCTCTCTCTTTTGTCGGTTAAACCCGCCGAAACTCTTCAAACAAGAGGTACTCATGGTACCCCAAAGAATGAGGTCAATTGAAGTGAGCCAAAGTTGAGGGCGACGATTTCTCATCCAATCAAACTGGGGCACTTTGCAACACCACCGTCAGGAAATCCTAAACGGGTTCCAATAAACCGCTTGCACCAAAGAACAATTCCTGTGGTTCTCGCATCTCACAATTATTCGTTACCCATACCGAGTTGGTCCCTCCCCCAAACCGAAAGGGTGCCAAACCCGTGCCAAACCCGCGCGAAACCGACCAAACCCGCGGGGGCACATCCCCGTTCTTGATCGCCTCCTTGGTGGCGAAGCTGATGATCAGCTGGTCCAGGAAGGCGGGGTTGGAGAGGACGCAGCCTACGCCCATCCCCCATCTCCGTCTCACAGCCGGGAGAAAGGAAGGAAATTCAGCTCAGGTGATACCCCGGAGCCTATCTGGGCTGAGACCCCAAAGCTTTCAGCTGTTGGGGAAAAAAAGCCAGCTGGAGGCTTCTCCACAGCCCAACCGGGGGGCATAAAAGCCCGAGGCAACGTTCCCAACAACCCCCCCCCAATGCCAAATACAATTCTCCTCGCCTCGCTTCTGCGCGGCGAGGGTCACTGCCTCCTTCAAGGACATGCCCATGGCTCCAGCCAAAAAGGCCACCGTCGCCTCAAAAACTCGACTCGACTCGCCCGATTTGCATCGATCTGAGACGGCCACGTACGTCTTCACGACGGCCAAAAGGGTTCTCATGGGGTGTGTTTTTTGCATTGGGGACCCCAAAGGAGTGGACATGGAATTATGTCCAAACATCTTTTCTCACCACGCCCACCCTTGTTGGACGGTCCGGAAGGGCTTTTCAGGCCAAACGCGTTGCGCATCGAACATCCTGGGCTCGCCGCTTGCTTGCCTTGGGCCCCGGGCCCAAGCAGATCGATTTACCCCCATGATGCAGTGCACCAAAACCTCACGATCGACATTACATTCGATGGAAGCGCCGACAAAATTGAGCACCCATTTGACTGATGACTTTCGAAAAAATGGACGGGTTTGTGTTACCTGAGTCAGGTTTGTTTCAAGGAAATTACACCAAGGAATGCCACTTGTGTTTTGCTATTATTATTATTATTTTTGGGGGGGGTCCCATTTCGACCCCCATGTGTGGGTTTGAAATGTACTGGGGTACCATGATTCATGTCCACCATTTTCGAGGGCCTCAGGTGCAGGTTTGGGCATGTGGAAAGGCCCCTGTGCGAAGCGCTCTTTTGCCCAGCGTGGCTATAGCACTGAACCATTGGCCACTCACAAAGCCAAGAGTGTCCTTCCAGCCAAAACCACTTAAACAGTAACCCCGTTCGCCGCCAGCTGCAGTTGCGCTCCTTTCGACTCAATGGCAGACTCCCATGAGGCTGCGCTTCGGTCACGGAGCTTGCTTAGCTTCAGGTCTGGTCAGAGCACAGTCAATATACAACTGCTGGTTAGTCCATCCAAGGACAAGACATGCACAGAACAGTACAATAAGAAGACAGCCTCACAGGTCTCATTTCTGGCCCCTGGGCACGCCCGACTGCACCCCGCACCCCCGCCCGGCCTTCCGCCCATGCCGCCTGCACTCGCTCAGGAAGTCCAGGATCTGCGGGACGCACGTCTTTCGGCGCGTGACAATCGGCGTGACGCGGAGATTTGCCAAAAGCGAGGGATGAGTGGAGATGAAAACTCCAGAGACAAGGGCGAAATGGGGTAATTAGAGAGTAATAACCTAAAAGAAATGAGATAGTAAGAGAGTACTCCGTGGCCGGGGGATTCTGTCCCAGTTGTGAGCATTACTACCGGTGGGAGCTGGAGAGCCAGGGTGACAATGAATTTCACCCAAAAGAAATGGGATAATTCGAGAGTTCTCAAGGCTTTGCGGGGAATGTAGTGAGTCCTCCCGAGGGACCAATAAACTACCAGAAATGTTGACCGAAGCTCAAATTGACCCAAAGTGGCTGAAGTTTCTTGAACTTTCCCCCCACCCCCTCCATTAATACCTTCCTATAGTCCTAGCTCAAACCCAGGATTCAAATACTTCTACATCATTTCACAACGTGAACCTAACCATTGATACCCTTCCTGCAATCGGAAGACACTGGAAGCTCAGATTCACTGTCAGGTATCATGAATTCCTGGCAGGAAGGGTGTTCAATGGCGATTTGAAGTTTGTGAGCCAGAGCCTCAAAATTGGTTGGACATGAACCCCCGTCTGATGTCCAAAGGCTCCGGGACAGATTCGACCTCCCACCTGTTCCATCACTCACTCCCTGAGATTGGCGAAACCAAAAAATGAACTTTTCATTTACCACTAAGATGGTCCTCCCCAAAAAAAGTATGAAGTCCAGCCCCTTGTGCAGGTTGCTCCGGCATGGCCCAAAAGTAAGTCCACAAACTCAGGGAGTGAGATGGCTGTGGGTCAAAACCAATGGTACCATTCTGGGGTGGGTGCACCGCCCATTTTACTGGGGATTGAATCAGAGGTTCACTGGGGTTTCCTGGGTTGTGACCCATGGCCAGATCAGTACCGCCAACACCGCCCTTTTTCCGCGGCATCCTTTTCCATCGCTCCACGGCGTCGCCCAAAGCGTCGGGGTCCCTCACCGGGGCTCCGCGTCCGGGTAGAGCTCTCCAGGCTTCTCCGCCGTGAGGTCGTAGACGTACTCTTGCCGGGTGGATGAGAAGGGCAGCAGCCTTTCCCTCAGGTGGGGTGGGTTCCCAAATACTCCCGCACCGGGCTTGAAATCCCCAGGAAAAATCCCAACTGACGTTTGCCCGCCGTGGTTCCAAGAAGCGTTGGGCTTCCCCGTTGAAAGGGCCAGGCCAACGTCTCCCCTGCTCAGGGCAACACAAGCCGGCTCCCAGCTTCCAACTCGCTTTCTCACCCCAAGCCAGTGTTTGAAAACTGCATTTGCAATGGGAGTTTCTCCTGGTCTCCTTAACACAAGCTAGTTGGTTGTGTGTTGCATCTGATCGTTGCTCGATTGGGAGACAACCAGGTACTTTCTGGGTAAATTGCACGCAAGAAAAAAGAAAACTGCGTATGTGTTGTTGCATAACGAATTGCATCGAGATGGTTACTTGTAGTTTAAAGAATCTCACTTGCTTGTGGCAGCTAGGCCCTGGTGCCGCGCTCACAAGCTTTCACAACTCGCCAACATTTAGCAAGAGCAAAAACATGCGAAGAGCCAAAAAACCTCAAAAACAAACGCACAAACGAAAACATATCTTAGACCAACTCAAAACAAGCGGCACCCCTTCTCCGGCCCCAGGTCGCCCAAGAAAGTGCCAACAGAATTCCATGATTGAACACATATGGCAGACTACCTTTAAAGTTGTGGACTGATGTCTCCAAAAATTGGCGCCAATTCCTGGTAAGTCTTTGGGGTTACCTGACGTTCGGGGCGTCCTGGAAGACCATTTTCTTTTAAAGGGGCCCCGTGTCAGGCTCCATGTGACGGGGGTGGGGGGTGCTCAGTGCTCACAACTGCCATTTGCTCAAGCCCCCTGCAAAAAAAAACATATGTCCAGTAGTGAAATCGATTCCCTTTAAAACCAACAGGGGAAAATAAAATACACCAGCATAGACCCCAGATAGCACACCACTGCTACGAACCATGACGCAGCATCATAATGGTTCCCGCGGCATGATGATGATGTTGACAGCATCTTGATGATGTTGAGCCACGAACGATTCCGCGCTACATATCTAGCAGGAAAAAGGCAGAGACGACGCCCTGATGAGTTCTGAGTTCGGCAGCATCATGATGCGGACAGCATCATGATGACGCTCACAGCATCATAGTTATGGCAAAGGCAGCATCCTGATCAAAATTACCACAGCCACGAATCATCTTGCGACAGTGTAATGAAATTCAGCATCATCCTGATGCTGACAGCATGATGCCCGCCGCCACACCCACAAACCACAACGCGGCATCGCAGCGATTGCAGCAGCATCATAACGTGGTTGACAACATCATGATGATACACTAGCCGCGCACCATTACGCGCGACAGTCAGAGCAGCAACGACGTCCGAATTGGTTCAACAGCATCATGATGCTGCTGACAGCACCATGATGCTGCGGCCAGCATCATGATGCTGCGACAACCACGATACCCCAAACAGCACCCGCCCTAGCACCCTGCCATCCATATGCGCCCGCACCATCACTAACACCCGAAAACAGCAGCCCCAATAGCACCCCAGCGCAGCATCAGGCCAGCACCGGAGTCCCTGAGCACCCGGCCGTCACGTACTGTCATACTGTCACCAGCACCTGAACCGAACAGCACCCAAAACCGCGCCTGCGCCAGTACCCCAAAGCGCATGCCCCCCAGCTCCCAGCCGTCCAGCACCCGCCGACAATCAACCGAAAATTGCGCCCACAACGTCAGCAGCACCTCAAACAGCACCCCAAACAGTTCCCCAAAACAGCTTCATCAGCTCCCAAACTGCATGCGGCCATCAATCTTGCAAGTATGCACCATCACCAGCACCTCAAACAGCACCCCAAACTGAGTGGCCCCCGCTGTCCATCAGCGCCTTAAACAGCACAGGCACCAGCACCTTAATCAGCACCGCAAACTGCATGCCCCCTAGCAACCGGCCGTAAGCTTCGCAAAGCGGCACCTCCACCAGCACCCGAAACTGCATGCCCCCTAGCACCCGGCCGTCAATCTCGCAAAACAGCACCTCCACCAACACTCCAAACTACATGCCCCCTATCTCGCAAAGCGGCACCTCCACCAGCACCCGAAACTGCATGCCCCCTAGCACCCGGCTGTCAATCTCGCAAAACAGCACCTTCACCAGCACTCCAAACTACATGCCCCCTATCTCGCAAAGCGGCACCTCCGACCCGAAGCTGCATGACCCCTAGCGCCCGGCCGTCAATCTCGTAAAACAGCACCTCCACCACTACATGCCCCCAAAGCGGCACCTCCACCAGCACCGGAAACTTCAGGCCCTGGCAACCCGCCGTCAACCTCGCAAAACAGCACCTCCACCAGCACTCAAACTACATGCCCCCGAGCACTAGGCCGTCAATCTCGCAAAGCGGCACCTCCAAAACTGCATGCCCTCTAGCACCCGGCCGTCAATCTCGCAACACAGCACCCCCACCAGCACCCCAAACTACACCCAACTCTACATAACCCCTAGCACTTGGCCGTCAATGTTGCAAAACAGCACCTAAACTGAAAAACAGCACCTCCACCGGCACCCCAAACTACATGACCTCTAGCACTTGGCCGTCAAGCTCGCAAAACAGCACCTCCACCAACACCCCAAACTGCATGCCCCCTAGCACCCGGCCGTCAATCCCGCAAAGCGGCACCTCCATCAGCACTGCAAACTGCATGCCCCCTAGCACCCGGCCGTCAAGCTCGCAAAACAGCACCTCCACCAGCACCCCAAACTGCATGCCCCCCAGCACCCGGCCCTCAATCTCGCAAGTCACTGTCCCTTCTTTATTAGAAGTTAGAACCCCTATAGCTTTCAGCTATCTGGGGAAAAATTACACCAGCATAGACCCCAGATAGAGGTGCTTGCACACCAGTACCTCCAAAAGCACCCCCCCGAAAAACGCCCCAAGCAAAACCCGGCCGTCAATCGAGCAAAAATGCGCCCGCACCATCACCCTGAAGAGCACCCCAAACAGCACCCCCCAAGACAGCCAGCCGTCAATCTTGCGAAAATCAACCAGCACCCCAAACAGAATCCCAAACCACCACCTAAGCTGCATGCCCCCCTTGCACCCTACCGTCAAGATGCAAACATGCGCGTGCACCATCACCTGCATGCCTGATAGCACCCGCACGTCAATATCGCAAAAATGCGCCCACGCCGTCACCATCACCTCAAACAGCTCCCCACAGCACTATCAGCACCAGCACCCCAAGCTGCATTCCCTCCTGCGTCCTACTGTCAAGATGCAAAAAATGCAAAAATACGCCCCCCAAAACAGCACCTGCACCAGCACCCCAAACTGCACGCGCCCTAGCACCAGCCCATCAATCTCGCAAATCACTTTCCCCTCTTTATTGGCAGTTGGAATCCCTATAGCTTTCAGCTATCTGGGGAAATATTCATTTCAGCAAATGGAAGTCAACGCCTCCCGCGCGCCTGAATGGAAACGCGTAAGGCCGCCGGCGGTCGTTGGACCGGCCGTAGATGAGCGAGCCCTTCGTCAGGAACTCCCGGCCATCCAGCATCACCTTCGAAGTCACAGGCAAATAGGTGTGCAACATCCACCCCAAGCTGGGCCTTTGGGTTGTTTTTGTTACCTTTCAAAGCAAGAAAGAGGAAAACACCAAACAAGAAACACGCCCAAAAGGGCGTGGGCTTAAAAACAAGGCAACTTGGAATTGTATCTCTTTTGTAACTTGCTGTAGCTTGCTAAGCTCTGCTGCAACTTGCCAATGCAAATTCCTAGTGCAACTTGCCAGCGCAACTCGCTACTGCAAGTTGTGCGACTTGCCAGTGCAACTCGCTACTGCAACTTGCTAGCGCCACTTGCTGGTGCAGTTTTGCTATCTTGCCAGTGGTGCTGGCTAGTGCATCTTGCTACTGCTATCTTGCTGGTGCTACTGGCCAATGCAGCTTGCTAGTGCAACTCGCTAGTGCTACTTGCTAACGCAACTTGTGAGTGCAACTCGCTAGTGCTACTTGCTATTGCAACTTGCTTGTGCTACCTGCCACTGCTACTTGCGCTCCAGGTCTTTCCTGATGAACCCTTCGCGACGCTATCGGAAAGACAAAAAACGAGACATGCGTTTTCCTGCATCCCAAACAAACCCCAAATTCACTCAACACGCGCCCCGCATAAGGCACCGGATGGCCGGGAACCAGGTTGAACTACCGCTAGGTCCTCCAGTAGAGAGGTTGGAGTAAGGGTACCCTTTTTTCTGTAGTCTATTTTAGTAGGGGCTTGCCCTCCCCCAAGAAAGGGCAAAAGGGCACTCTCTACTGGGGGACCTAGACCAGGTGACCAGGGCAATTCAAAGACGAGAGCAACGCCATCTTGGGCCAGGAGGCTGGCTGGGGCAGCACCTCGGACTCATCCACCAGCTTGCAAGTCTCAGTCCCGGAAAGCTTGAGCCGGTGCAGCAGCATGCCTGGGCGGGCCGGGCGGGGTTGGCTGGGCGGGTGGGCGGATGGGCGGATGGGCGGATGGGCGGATGGGCGGATGGGCGGATGGGCGGATGGGCGGATGGGCGGATGGGCGGATGGGCGGGTGGACTGGTTGGGTGGGTGGATTGGGTAGGTGGGCGGGCGGGCGGCCGGGCGGGTGGGTGGGTGGGTTGCTTGCTTGCTTGCTTGCTTGCTTGCTTGCTTGCTTGCTTGCTTGCTTGCTTGCTTGGTTGCTTGGTTGCTTGCTTGCTTGCTTGCTTGCTTGCTTGCTTGGTTGGGCAGGTGGATGGGTGAGGGAGAGAAAAAATGAAATTGGCCAAGGGTTGAGAAGCCATGGATTCCAGGGTTTCCCTCGTTTGCCCTCTACCCATATGTTTGGGGGTGACCTTAAAGAGTATGGTCCGGTTGTTTTGGTGAGGGAAACGTTGATGGGTTTTTGCGAATAGCTCGATGGACATGGGGCATGGGGAAATGAGCCTTTGTCCCCTGTTCATGGCACTCTAGCGGAGCGAAGGTAGACATCGCAGCAGAAGGTGAGCTACCCAGAAGGTCTTTGGCACTGAAGGGCGGGCCAAGCAGAAGGCACGGGATGACAAGGGAGGCACCCTGGAGGAGAATGAGAAGGCTGCGGGGGGCGGCTCCCTGTGTTTCCCTTAAAGACCAGAGGGAACTCGCCTGCAACTTGGTCCAACTGATGTTCTACACTGGCTCAGAAAGGGAAAAATGTGGGGAGCCCTCATGGATCTGTGCAAAATGATGTCAATAGTTAAACAAAAGCCCTTCATGACGGGCGAGCTCGTTTGACACCCGACTTGGTGAGCTCCAGCTGTGCTCAAATGGATGCATGCCCCATACCCTCTGGGAAAATGCGGATTCGTTTTCTGGGTTTTCAGTCCCCCACCTTCCTCAAGCGATGGATTTGTTGACCGCAGGGTTGGAACCTCACTTGGAAGGGTCCTGAGTGTCCAAATCCAACATCCGTGCGGTGGCAAATCAAATCCCAAGGAGCATGTGATTAAAAAAAGCAACCAAACCTCTTCACCCCAAAAAGCGACTGCCAAAAAGAAGCGCGCGAGAAGGTTCAGCTTCCCTGTAATTGCTGGTTTGGAGTTGTTCCGGGGCCGTCATTTGCCCTCTCCAACACCCAGGGCTTCAAATCCAAATCCAGTTCCCACCCAAACTGCCCATGAAAGGATATTTGATGGATCACTTATTCTGACACCCCCTGCGAATTTTGAGCCCCAGTAGCCCAACTGGAACATCGGTTTCCATGGGCTCCAACTGGCCCTCTGGATCTCGCAATCGCCAGACATCTCAGCCACCAGCCCAACAAAAAGTCGATCAACTTTCGGTTCTTCGAGTCCGGTTCCCTTGGCTACCCCCAAGAAAAAGTCCGGAAAATCCATCGCATCATCCTTCCGGCCACCAAGAAAGAAAAAGCAAACGACCCTCTTCCCTCCCCCTCCCCCCCCCAATTCCCACCAAAAACTGTTCGAAGCTCGGGTTGCTAAAGCCCCAGGCGGTTGCGCCCCGGATCGGCTTCTCCTTGGTCGACTCCAGGTACTCGATGGCCATCATCGGCGTCACCGCCTCCGACTTCGGGCTGCCCACCACGTGGCCCCCGTGGTACACCGCCACCGGCCGAGGAGCGACTTCCGAGCCCGGGTCCTGACCGACGAACCCTGGGTTCAGGACACAAACCAACAGGAAAACAAATATGAGGCGGCCACTACTTTACCCTAGTCGTCCCTTTTTCGGATGAGGTGGGCTTCATGAGCTACGCGCTTGTTTCTGTTCGTCATGGCAAGTTGGTGAGTGGTAGCACTGTATCCCGCATGTGAACTGCGGCCAAAATATGCTGCTCCCACAATGAACAAGCGAGGGTTACAGGCCTAGCCTGGTTGTTGTGGTTGAAATCAGTGAGTGCCCACACGCGAACTCCAAATGGACCATAGACTATCGCAGATTTTAATTTCTATCGTCGAACCCACATAAGCCGCGGCAAAATATGCGGTTCCTCTCAAGCACATGGGACAGTTTGAGTGTCTTCGTGGTTTTGTTGTGTATTGAGTGACTCTCCCCTTCTTGTCCCTCCCAAAAGGACCACCATAGAGTACAAATATGTTGGCCAGACCTCACAGCGTCCAAACCCATTTCTCGCAACATGGTCACAAACGTCCATTTGCGTTTTCGCCCCCCTGGAGGAAAGGATGAAAACAAATGTTCAGCAGTGAAATTGATTCCAACCAGGGACAATGTGTGTATACATGTGTATATATATATATACATATATGTATACACATTATTCTCAGTATGGTCACAAAGGTTCTACACGCACCCCCCATGCCTTGAGCAAGTTTCGAGGCGCTCACTTGCCCCATCCTCCAGAACAGCCGCGAACCACTCGCCATCCTGCCATCCTCACGGGAAAAAACATCCTTTTCTTTAGAGGGAGACACCCATTTTGACACCCAACTGGAATTGAAGTTGCGAAAGAATCCGAAACTTCCCGGCTGCAACTCACACCTGTTTCTAACTGCCATCCCTAACCGGTGAGGACTCCAAAAACGGGTGGCAATTAGAACTCCAGGCAGGAAAGAACGGCCAGCGCATGAGGCATGAGGTTGCAAACCTTAGCAGCTGGTTTACCATACCTCCTGCTTTGTAGAGGTAGCTTGCATGTTGGGGAGCGGGGGTTGACAGACCTCACAATACCTTCTGTTCCCCAAACGAACTTCGGTTCTTGTGTGGTGGGAAAAGAGAAGGGTGGTGATCCTTTTCTCGTCCTTTCCCCAAACCAACAAACGACCACTGGCTCGCCGTCCCATTCAAATCCAGTTGTCCAGTTTCCACCAATCCAAGCCACCAACCTGTAACCTGACGTGTTACCTGATTCTTATTTTGCAAAAGGGGGAAACGCAAACACCCCACCCCTGTTCTCCAATGCTTTACCTGATCAAAACCCCACCCAAAGAAAGGTTTAGCAACTCACCCCTGTTCCCCCCCCCCACCCAACCCCCCCCCACCCCCTCCTCAACCCCCATACCCCACCCACCCCCCACCCCTCCACCCCCCTCCCCCTTCCACCAAAAACCCAAACACCTCGCCCTGCCACCAAAAGCCGAGGCGCGGCAGCCGGCCCCCGGAGCCTCCGCGATCCGCCCCGCGAAGAGCTGCGGGATCAGCGCCTCCGCGCGGAACCTGCCGCCCACTTTTTGGTCCGGAACCCATCCCAGAATGCCGGCTTTCCTGGTGGTAAACCCCGTTAAAAGCCCCACTGAAAAAAGGGGGCACACCACAAATGGTGGCCCCAAAATGGTGGAAACCCAAAATGTGCTTCCCAGAAAATGGATTTGGGGGCACCAAATTTCTGCGGTCCAGGTTGGATTTCCCAAAAGTGGTTCCCATTTAAAACCATCTTCGGGGCCAGATGAAAATGAAAGCACCTAGATAGCACAGTTGCTGCTTTTTCAGTCACTGTTGCTGGTTGTTGGGATCTAGTGGATGGAAAAAAGCAGCAACTGGCGATCCTGGCACACCCAACCTGATTTTGTCTCGTTTTGAGGGGACCCCAGCAAAACAGGTGGCGTGCCTGGTGATCAACCCCGAAAAAAACGCTCCCAATGCAAAAGGGAGGACCCTGCAAGAAAGACAACACCAAAACACCCAACAATGCTCCTGTCAGTTGCCCTGCAGGTCTCTCTTGGTTGCAAAGCCAGATAAATTTGCGCGGCTCAAAATTCGAGAGCTGAGGCCAATTGGGGAATCCAACATTTGTTGGAGCCACAGCCTGATCTAGGTGGTTGTGTGTGTGTGTAGATGTGGCAGTTGGTTCGTGATACATGGGATGACCATGGAGGGGGCCCACTAAGAAAGTTCCAGGAAAGTTGATTGATTCTTCACGTGCGAACCCTAACCCGGCCAAAACTGTGCGAGCGCGATTCCATTTGAGCGTCTTGTGTTGAAGATTCCCTTTTCGGGATCGTTTGACAAACCCTCCCTGTTGGACTGCTTGATGTGGCTGTTGTGTAGTCAATCGACCCAAGTTTCAGGTTTGTTTCAATCCAATAGGAAAGCCACACACTTTGGGGCCAAGCATACAATTTCTGCGCTTCAAAACAAGGCAAATCACAGTTCTACGTATAACATCGAACCGATCCAGTGCTCGAAGGAGTTGTCGCTTCATCCGAAATCACGTTTGGCTTGAAGGAACCCACTCGTCTGAGTGGAGCTAAAGCAAGAGCAAAACGAGAAACCCCCTTCCGCCCGAAACCGCATGATGTAGAGAAACTCCGGGGAAGAAAGCTTCAGCATGCTGCATGCTACCCAGACTCTTTCAAGCCCAAAATAAAAGGAAAAAAGTGTGTGACCACAATCTCAGCGCTTATTTCCCCTCTCTAGCCCCGTGGTTTTTTTTGAAGCCACTTCCCCCACTTCCCCCCTTTGGTACCTTCCCCCGGCACCCCCCGAATACCGCCTGCCCTTCGCCTGCCGCACCAGGCTCTGCGCCGCCTCCTGCTGCGCGGGGCAGTCCACGCTCCGCTCGTCGAAGAAGACGAAGCGCAGCCCGCGGCTCGTGGGCTTCGACGCACCAAGAGCGGGAGACGCGCAGTCGGGCCTCGCGACCGAGGAACGCGATTGGAGCGCGGCGTCTCGTTCGGGGCGTCGGGTCCAACGGAAACCCAGACGAAACCCGGAGGAAATCCACACGAAAGCTTGAACTACTGTGGGTGGATGAAATATTGCACCACTTCGAAACGACGGGAATCTATGGTTTATTGGAATATTGCAGGGGTCGTTCGGGTTTCTTTGGCGGTGCGAAATGGACTTTTAGACGCCAGCCCAGGGCTCGCCTCCAAAGGAATCTCAGGACCGCGCGCACATACCGCCTTCGCAGCTGATGAACGGACAGCGATTAGGCAGCTCCGTTCCCCCCAGTGAAAGAAGTTGACATCAGGGAACCAGAGGGAAGATAGCCTCCCTCCTAACATGGGATCTGTGGGAGGGCATCTGGAAGATCACTGTCCTCTTGGAGGGACGCCCTGTCAGGTGCCATGGTGGGAGACAGCGTACCCATCTTCAGGGCACCTAGATCCACCTCGCCGCTGAGCTGCCTCCCACAATCCACGCAGCGGCAGCGGCGCGCGCCGGCTGCCGCGCCCCTGGCCGGGGCGCGCGTCAGCACACGGGTGACCTCCGAGATGGCAGGAATTCGTAGAAAGCACCAGGTTTTTTTTCTCAAGTAATTTGGGGGAGGGACATACACAACGCCGGGTCATCTCCATGAAAATGGAGAAGGGCGGGGGGGAGGGGCGGTATGACTTACAAGGAAGACACGAATGGGCAAGATCTTTCAGCAGGAAATGTGGGTTCCCTGGCACACAGTGCGCCTTGGAACATCATTGAAAACCATGGAATAGTTGGCATCTGTTTGCTTCCCTTTGAAAAGCGACCAAACCAGGGCTCCTTCTGAAGAGACAGAGAGAGAGAGAGAGAGTTCCCAAATCAACCATTTAAAGGGTCTGTCTCTTCTGCACACGCTCCAACCGGAAACGTCTCATAAGATATGCCACCACCCGCTTGGGTCACTTGTTAGTGGATCCAAACAAGAGACTTGGTGTTTCCCACTCAAACAACCGGGACTCAAAATCCACTGAAGTGGTCCGAAGCCAAAAAGTGTAAAGGCCATAAATTGGGAAAACAGGTTCAAACAACCAGCCTTTAAAGGGAAGCGCGAGAAGTGTGTTCGGCTTCTTTCTCACAAGCCTAACCCCAAAACCCTTGGAGTGCCTGTCCCCAATACAGATTCCCATTACCTGCGTGTTGTGGTACCCTCAAGGTTGGTTTGAAGAAGTTAACCGAGAAACCAGGAGGTGTCCATCGCTTTTAAAATCCCGCAACGGGTCTTGCTTGGGGCAAGAAATCCCGCAACGGTGCTCCTTTTGGCAAACAAATCCTGCAATGGTGCTCCTTTTGACAAAAAATGTCGCAACGGCCTTCCTGTTGGTCTTCCTTTGAAACCACCAAAAATGGGGTACCGAGCATAGGTGTCCTTCTTGGAAAATGGATGGCCCTATGATTGAACCACCAGGTAAAAACCAGGAATGATGCAAACCAACCGAAAGGGACACCTGAGTCATAATCAAACCCCGGCACTAAAATGGTCCAAAGGCGGAGATCCGCAGCTATTTATGGCAAGGGGATTGCTTGCTAAGCTTCATCTACGCGAATGGGACCCCTCAAGGCTTCGGCCCCCTCCTCCACCGCCGCCAGCGAGAGCGCCAGGCGCCGGAGCTGGCCAGGGCTGCGCCGCGGCTCCGAAACAGGGCGCGCCGCGCTCGTTGCCTTCACCGGGCCGGGTGGCGCGTGGCCTTCTCAGCTTGGTCCATTGGACAAACGAACAAGCGGGGATACGGAGGAGTGGGGATATAGGGAGAGTCCCTTGGTGCCATTTCCCATATCAAACTTAGTCAAGGTGCATCAAACGGGGGAATCCTCCCGTATCAACCTGGTTCCCCCTGTATCTTTGCTAGTTGGTTTCCCTGAGTCCAAAGACGCCAAAGGAAAAATCGAAGAAAAAGAAAAGAACAGCGAAGTCCGCGCCAAAATTATTGGACTGCCTTTAAAAAAGAGAGGGGGAAGAAGCACAGGAGGGGAAGGAGCGTGGAGCTGGACACCTCCGGGCTTGCCAAGAAGGCGACCGCAAGCTGACCGGAAAGAAAAAATGGGACCCTGGAAAGAGGGGCGAGAGCTGCACCCTGCAGGTGATTGAGAGGCAGAGCTGAGCTGAGGGATCGAGGGATCCACGACTGGAATGGGGGTCACACCGCGATGAAAAATGGGTGGCCCTTTGGATTCTCAAACAAGCCCAAGCAGGCTGCCCTGAAACACACACACACACACAAAGAAACCATTTCGTTGGTTGGCTGAAAGGAGAACAAAAAAGAAAACCAAAACCACTTCTACTAGCACCCCCCCAACTCTTGCTGTTAGGACCGTACTTGGGATTTTGGACATGGGAAGAAGCAGTTTGGGGGTGCTGTTAGGGTTTCCATATCTTGATACATACCCGAATCGGCATTCGACGTGCCTGACCACTCTGGGCTGGCACAGCTGGCAGCTGTCTTGCCACGGGCAGGAACAAGGGCACAATGACCATCGCACAGCTGCTGTCAAAAAGACGGCACCTTTAAGGGGACCCTGGTGCCGCTTTGTGCCCCCCTTTAAAAGGGATACCAAAACAGGGGACCCAATTTTTGACAACCCCCATTGGTTTTGGTGGCTGTGGTGTAACTCTGATGCCGCACCTATCTTATGGCGCGCAAGCTTGACTTTGTCCATGGGGCGCATGTTCTTGAATGTGTTCAAAAGAGAACTCAAAGGAATCTGACCGTTTCAAAGCGTCCCCTATTTCAATGTCATCAACATGCCAGGTATGTATATATGTATATATGTACATATGTGGATGTGATTAATATGTATGTGTATATATATATATACATATGTGTATATATATATATATATCGATTTGAAAAAACGCCGATGTCTCACCACCTGGGACTTCCTATCGAGCCAAGCTGCGGACAACTCTAACAGCTCCGAGTCAATCGCGCGATCGAAGCGAACCCCGCATGCAGACAGCAGAGCCGCGCGCCTTCTGGCGGTGGCCCTGCATGTCATACCCCGCCTCAGCACCGGACACCGCAGGACGCGGGGTGCTGTGGGTGGACGAAATCCATTGCGCACCACCTAAGAAGTCCTAGAATGACGACTGTCAACACCTACAAACAAATGGGATCGGCAGCTCGGCACCCCCGAGAAGCTTCGCGTCGGCGCCTCGTCACGTGCCGGCAGGGCTTCGTAGAGCACGTCCAACCTAAAGCGGTGCACCAGCTACGGGGTGGGGGGGGTGTCTCAATAAAATAATGGTTGACCCAAATTGGATAAACAACAAATATTTACCCTAGGGTTCCCATAGCCCCCATTACAAGCAATGTTCCATGGGACCCAAATTGGGATGACACTTTTTGGGGCAAACAATGGGGGGGGAAAAAAAAACGAACCACTCGAAGAAGCGCCATCAACGAATTAAACGACACACCCATGGAAACTGCGCCAAACGCTGAGGCACAGGCTCCAGGACATCCGAGTACCAATCAGCATCGAAGCTGGCCAGGCTCCAGATCTGAAGCCAGGCGCTCAGAAGAAAATGAGATACATGGCCCATCATGGCCGTGGCTCCGAAACATGTACCCAAGCATAGGCCTTGGTGATGTTCAAATGACAAATCTGGGGAGCCGTGGTAATGTTGACCATTATTAGGGGGGTGTTCCCTCCAAAAGTGGTCTGAATCCAACCACTAAAAGGGGACACCCCCCGATGAAAATCAACCAGGGATTGATTAATCCGGGGGAACATTACATGGCCGTGGCTCCGAAACATGTACCCTCCCACCAACTATCATGGAAGGGCAAAAAGGCCAAGAGGAAAGTAGTCTTTCCACAGGAGGTCTGTGTACTTCCATGTTAGCTGGTGGGACCCAAAATGGCCCTAGGCGAATAGAAACAAAGAGCCAAACCCTGCGGTTTGCCCGAGCTCTTGGAATTTTGAGCCACATCGAACACCAAGTAAATGTGCATCGCCAATCCGAAAATCTCTTAGATTCCTACATGCTGAGTTCATAAACGGAGGTTCCCTCCTGTTCATGTGGCCATGAACTCTCATTCGGGACCCTTGGCACATCTGGGGAGTCATGTCCAGCACTTGAGGTTGTTCACATGTGGTTCCCTATTAATACTATTTTTTGAGGTGGTTTTGAGGGGTTCATGTGGCCATGGGTCAAAACCCCGTACCCCCAGTGAACATCCCAATCCCCAGTAAAATAGGTTCTAAAATGGGTGGTGAATTCACCTACCAACTAACATGGGATCCCGCAACGGTGTTGACAACCACAGCCATGTGGCTGCTAAAAAACCGGAATTCCAAAACGGGTTGCTCTGGTAAGTGGAAACATGGACCAAACTTTGCGTAACCCCTCCTGTTTGATTTTGAGCCACAGCCATGTGAACAAAAACCCTGGGCCGCTCGTTCAGGACGCGGCCCTCCTTTCTCCCGCCTGGTCGCGTCTGAGGCCCAGCCAGCCGGCTCCCAGCGAGGCTTCCTGAGCGAAGATCCCACAGAATTTTTGGGCTGCGAAGTCAGCGACTCACAGATATATTTTTTCATGGCACTAAACCAGAAAAGGCAACCTTCAGAGAAATTGTACTCCCCCCCCCCCCGATTCTTTTTTTGCATTGTCTCCCCGGATGAAGGTAGGAATCCAAACAAAATACTGCAAAAAGGTGAGTTTGAGAGGCAATCTCCCTTTTGGGGCGTCCCTCTTGTTGGGTTCCATTCTAGTCCGCTGGTGAGCAGGTAGCTTGTTGGGGTGACACTTTCTGACCTCTTGTACTCACGACAGAGACCAGCGATCAACAAAGCAAGCAAGCAAGCAAACCAGCCAAACAAGCAAATAACACGAAACAAACAAACAAACAAACAAGCAAACAAGCAAGACACCAACAAACCAGTGGCAGCTTGGGAAACAATAGCTTGGGGTTCAGTTGCCACCATTAAAACCATGGGGGGTCATATAAACACCATTGCTTACCCAAGGATTGTCATTCACCATTCTTCTAGTGGGGGTTGAAGCCTAGGGAGTAGCTTCCCAAAACAGTCCAGTGCAAAGTGCAAATCTTCGCAAGCAGCCAAGTCGATTACTAAACCAGGGAGGAAGCGGAAAGATGCCGTATGCGGGTGCATGCATCGTAAGGTTGCTGCCACGCCCATCGACGCATTTCGGGTATGAGTTCTCGCCCGTCTCTGGCACCTGCGCTCGGTATGTCTCGTCGACCATCGACAAAACAGGGAAGCTTGGCACAAGCCTCATGGGCACGTCGTTTAGTTCAGGCGTACCCTTCGGATTGCCAGGGAAAACCGACGGAAAGCCAACAACGTCTACAGATTTCACATGGTCTCCAAGAGAACAAACAAAACGGAGATGCGAATTCCCACACAGGAATTCGTTTCATTCCGCCAAGAAACGGCCACGAGATCGGAATCCCTTTCATAGATGGCCCTATGAGTGAACCACCAGGCCCTCAATTTTTCAACCAAACCAACCAGAAAGGACACCTAGTGTCTTTTTAGGGGACCCAAAAAAAACTTGTGGCTTCCCTTTAAGAACCACCCCAAAAAAACAACTCCCCTTAAGAACCCCAAAAAAATACTGGGGAACCAACTCCCAAAAAAACAATCATTCCCTTTAGAACTCCCCCAAAAAAAATACGGGGGAAACAACTCCCCCAAAAAACAATCATTCCCTGTAGAACCCCCCCAAAAAAATACGGGGGAACCAACTCCAAACACTTTTTTACACCCCCACCTACGGCGCCTATGGCTATGCAAACGTACCTTCCCGGCCTCTGCGGCTTGAAGCAAGCGATCTCGGCTTCACCTCGACTCCCCCCACCAGCCTACCTAGCGACATATGCAGAAATGTGGTATTGTTTGTTTGGGTTTAAAAAAAAAGAAGAAAAAAAATGGTCTTTTGACTAGTCGCCTTATTTCAAAATGCAAGATATGTATAAATAGCACATATTCCGCTCTGGCTGGACATGAGACAAAGGCCCCAAAGCGCCGTTTTGGTGCCCTGTTGAGGTTGGTTTCCCCTACTTTCCCCAGACATGCTGCTATCAAGCGCCGAAGCCACTGAAAAGACCGCGCACCCTTCTCCCCTTGTCCATGTTGTTGGCATTCACAACAGGTGCAGGAATTCGGTCATTCCAACAGTTTGCAACCAGCCATAAAACGTCCAATGTTGAATGGGGAGCGCGGGAGTTTTGTAAGCCATAGCGAAAGCGATGCAGGATTTCGTCCTCCAACCATGCCTTCCCAGACATAACTCAGTTTCCCAAAAGCCCCAGAGGAGCTTTACTGCAAATGGACCAAAAAGGGAAAACCAAAAGGTCAAAAGGTCGGCTTTGGGCGACCGAGATAAGATTAAACACAGCTTCCTATACACGATAACTATCCTGAACCAACAACCCTGCACAAGAATTCTGAGTGTGGCCTTGCCCCCGTTCCCCCTCCCCCAAACCCAAAGCAGAGGAAGGTTCGGTTTTTACCATGCAAGCTTTGTTCAAGAAAATATGTTGTCTTTCCAAGAAAACAAGCAACCTCAGGCATACCACTCCATCAAACTTCCGTTCTCAAATAGGGACAATCGCCTCCTCTTGCTTCAAACTCTTGCTTCTTCAAAGCAACAAAAGAGTGGCCTGGAAATGCGCCCGAACGAGTCGGATTTCCCGGTCTGCAAAAACACTCCAGTCCCAAGGGGCACAGACGCCGTCGCCCGAACCGACTGAGCGCTTGGCATTCGTCGTGCGCGCAGTTCAGCACTGCGTCGATGCCCCGATCCCGCAAGGCGCAGAGGTTTAGAGCATCCTGCCCGGTCGATATGGCGAAGGTTCCCCCAAGAGGACGTTCCTCCAAACTCCACCCTGAAGTGGCAACTTGTCCCCTTAAACCTGCCCAAAAAAGGGTACCGAAAAGAGATACACACCCCATAAAAAGATTTGGGTTGTGTTTTCCTCTGTTTTGTTTGGGAAATGTTGGTCAGTCCCTCAAAAGTTCCATCACAGTTGCTGGGAAAAAAACAGCAGCTGGCGATCCAGGAATGTGTAGAAAAAGGCAACTAGGAAGACTGAAGGGTTTTCTCAAGGCATTCGGGTCCATTTATTGATCACAGTTTCTGTGGGTTGTACCTCCAACACCAAACAAACAGCCGACAAGATCCATTTTACGCGATCCCTTACTCTCTGCTCCATTGTCATAATCTTGGAACACGGGAGAAAGCGGGGCAAATCTGCCTTACGGTAGGGCAAATTCTCCAAAACGGGACATCTGCTTTTGGCTTAGCCGGGGGGATCCGCACCAACGCTCCAAGGGCTCCTCCAGGGATCCGATCCAGAGCTCGAAGCCGGTGGCTTCTTCCCTCACCACCTGGCGCAGGGCCATCTTCAGGCGGCCGAACCTCACCCCCCGGATCGAGTGGATGGGCTAAAAAAAAAGCGCCCGAACCTTACACGGCCTTCCCAGAAGGCATAAAGTCCAAGAGCTCAGGAAGTGAGTAAGTGGGACTGCCTTTTATGAGGTTGCAAAAAGCTCCCAAACCTTACATGGCCTTCCCAGAAAGCATACAGTTCCAACCTTTTTGGAGGTTGGACCCCCCAACATGGCTTCGGCTTTCCTTCACCACCAACCACAAGTGGGCACTGAGGCTCAAGAAAAGACAGACAGCAAATGCGGCAGTCTAGGTTTGATGTTCGTCAAACCCAGCGAAACTTGGCCCCAAGTGTTACAACCTCTCTTGGGAAGTCAAGGAGCGAAACTTGGCCTGAACCAGACGGAGAAGAAGAACACAGACGGCCGCTTCCCGAAGCCGGGTGTTCCCCCTCACCCCTTCGCTTTGCCAAGCCGATCATGTTGGCTGGCTCTGACTAGGTCCTCCAGTAGAGAGGTTAGAATCAGGGTGCCCTATATGTTTTTTCTGTAGTCTGTTTTAGTCGGGGAACCCTCCCCAAGAAAAGGGAAAAAGGGCACTACTGGGGGGACCTAGTAGATTGTCTGGTGCAGCCCCTTTCGTCTCTCGGTCCGGCAATGGTGGAAGGGCGACCGGGCTTTGAAAGACTGCCATGTTTTTTCTTCTTTTTTAGGTCGCCTGAGTCATGATCAAAGCCGATCGGTCTTAAACTGGTCTACCCAAATCCAATGTAAAGAAATGAAAAGGCGGCCGCACCCATTTCTGGCCGGGATCGTCCCTTGCTAACCATCATCCACCCGTTTTTCTTGTCGTTGTGACTCACCTGTCCACTTCCACTGCCGGAAGGGTGCCGGACTGAGGAGAGATCTCTCACCGAAATCACCTGCTGCCATCTGCTCTGCTTCCCCCCTTCCCCCCCCCCCCACGCCCCTGGCATCCAAAACGTGCACAGGTCCACCAGATCAGCAGTGAAAGAAAAGCTAGCCATCCTGCACTCGCTGTAGAGGAAACAAGAGAACGAGCTCTTCATGGTCTGAGCCTAACCCCGCATTTTGCAACGGCTGAAATTCCATGATACTCCCGGATGTAGGGATGCAATGTCAGCCTCGTCCTTTCAGCATGGACAAGAAAAGTTCTGCAACAGTTACAATTCCAAAAGCTGCGAGAGGAATTGGATCCCCGAGTCATAATAAGAGGGCCTACATCATGGTGAGCTCGCTTTGCCACAGTGTGGGCTCGCTATATCGGATCAGATTTCTGTGAATTCAAGTAACCAAAGTGGCCAGCAACCACGGAGCTGGCTGATAGGGGCTCACATTTAAGAGGGGCGTCCTTGCCTTTTGGGGTTTTGGGGGAGAACACCCCGAAGAGAACGCAAGGTCTTTTCGGGCTGATTGGTTGTCAACCCCCCCCCCCTCCGCCATAGGGAAGCATGGTATGTTTATGTAACCATTCCTCGTGCAACTCGGTCTGCCGATGGTCATGAACTCGGGCGTTGATCAATATTCCAGGCCCCCAAGTGACTTGGGTGACTTCTTTCATGTGGAGGGGGGGGAAAACACATCTCAGTGGCGAATTGTCCAAACCATGGTCATCCCATGTTTAGTGTTCCCCAAAAAAAAAGAAAACAAGGTGGTTTTCCACCCCATGGCCATCCGATGTTTCCCCCGGGAAAAAAAAAAAAAAGAAAAAAAGCAAAAAGTTGCGAATTTGCCATCCCATGGTCATCCCATGTTTACCCCCCCCCCGGAAAGCAAAACAGTCTGCCGTCCCCTTCCGGCCGGGCAGTCCTATCCGGCTCTTCTGCTCGAACCGCCTGCGCACGCGTCTCATGGCCACTGCGGTCACAGCTTCTCTCTCGTGCTGTGCTCTGGGTTGGTCAAAACACACGGGGCCCTTTCACGGCAGCACAAAAGGGGGGGTGGTGGGGGGAGGTGGGTGGTGGGGGGAGGTGGGTGGGGGGGGGGGAGGGTGGGGGGGGGGAGGTGGGTGGGGGGGGGGGGTGAGTGGGGGGGGGCAGAAATCAATTGAGGATCTTCCAAGAGTCCCATGGAGCACTTCCTGACATGAGTCATAATCAAAACCTGGTACTAAAATGGTCTACCCACCAAGTAAGGCACTAAGAAGGCGGATATCCACAGCTTTTTATGGCTGGGATTGTCCCTCACCAACCTCCATCTACCCGAATCGGTTTTGAGCAAGTGGCTCAAATGGTTCCTTGTCATCACCGACAGCCGATGCACGAAATCCACATTCAGCGCCTCCTGCTCCGACGCCTCCTGAGCGGTGAGAACGAGAACTCAGGGAGCAAGTGCTGAAGTGGGATCGATCCGCATACCACGACTTTCCAGACTTTTCCTTTGAACATCACCCCACAAAGGAGACGCAATCTCACGTGACGTTGCCAAAAGGTGGTGGTTGGGAAAGTTGCCCAAAGGTGCAAAGCATAGAAACTGCCCCAATCAAGGGGGCTTGACATATGGAATTCTGAAATCTGATGTGGCAATCCGGGGCCCTGTGATCTCCGACCCCCCACCTATGTTTGAAAGTTCACCCCACCCCGAAAGCCAAAAGGCAAGACAGAAAATGTAAAAACGGAGCTTTGGCAATGAAAAAAACGTCGAACCATTTGAGGCTGCGACTTTGCTGGACGCTTGTTTTAGTTGAAACATGTTGGTGGTGACAACAGACTATTGGTCCTTTCTGGTTGTGCATGAAAGTAGATAGCAACATGAACAAACCCCAGCTATTCATCTGGGTTTGTGTCCCTGGTGGGGACTCCCACACCACTTTTCGAACAGCCCCTCCCGCCAGGAAGCCAAACCCCCCCCCTCGAGGCGCCTCCCGGTGCTGCTTGGCGCGGTCCATCTCTCGCTTCGCCCCCAGCTCCTGCAGCAGAGCCTCCAACGAGGCCCGCAGCCTCGGGCCAAGCGCCGAGCGCCGAGCGGGGCGAGGGGCGAGCCTGGTGCCCCAAACAAATTGGGCGGTTTCTCCTCGGGCGTCCCTTCAAAACCAACGAAAAAGGGGGGGTATCTTCTTTGGGGGGAAGAGTTTCCTCGTGGCCCTTAAAACCCAGGAAACATGGGCTACCCTCAAAACAAGACACGTGTCCTTTTCTTGCTCTTTGTGCTCTTTGTGCTCTTTGTGCTCTTTGTGCTCTTTAGCCGGAAGACCTTTCAGGCTGTTGCTAAGGGAACCCAAAGGAAAGCCACCAATTGCACTCGGTTCCGGGGCTCCGGTCTGGGCGGCTCGCTCTTGGCCATCCAGCAGCGCCATTAGATTCGACGCGACAACCGAGCCCCAGCCCCAAGTTTTTTCGGCCCGAGCTGCACAGCTGGGATCGTGCTTGGACTGAGAAATGGACTGGGCCCAGGCAAAAACTTGCTTGATATTTTTGTTGGCTTGCATTCTGATGAAGGCTGACTCTGAAAAGAATCGCTTTGATAGCTGTCGGCACTTTTGAAGAGAGCGTGCGGCGTGCACGAGCAGGCTGCGAGTCACTCGTGCAAGCTCCAGGGGGTGGCAGCAGAACTCCATCCAAGGGACCCCCCCTTCAGCCCATATGTATCAGTCATCTCTATGAGGTTCATGCTTGCGGTCATGGGGCATGTTCCCTTACCCTTCTTGAAGTAGCTGGAAGGCACCTCAAACCCTCTGTCAGCTGCCATGCGAACGGAAGTGTCATCTCTGTGTGGATTCATGTGTGCCACTACCAAACCATAGACAAAACCAGAAATTTTGACCGAAATGGTACCGCAACCAACACCAATTAACGTTTGGTTCTGCCAGCATGGTTAAAAAGGGTTGGTATAGCAACTAACTATATCCCCCACTAGAGCAGGTAGATGGGCATAAGACCAAGCGGGACCCTTCTGTTTCTACCCGAACGAACCGATCAAAAGGACACCTATGCTCCTAACATTCAACTTCCCACCATCTGGTGGCTTTGGGGGACGTTGGGGGGTGTGGCTTCAAAAGGGTTCAAAACCTCAGTTCCCACCACTCCAAGTGGGAAGCTGAAACATGATCCGAGTTCGCATTAGTAGTTTCCCATTTACCCCAGCTTCTTGTAGAGGGAAATGGGAAACTCCCTAAATTCAGCTTCCCTCTAATTGGTGGCTTGGCTAGGTTTGGTGGTTAAGGACAGCCTTCCCGTTTACCCTCTCCAAGAACCAGGGCTTCAAATCCACTTGTAGAGTTCCCACCCCTCCAAACCAAAAAATAGAAAAGGCAAACGGCGACCCCGGAGCCGGTTGGCCTCGGCGCTCGCCGAGGAGAAAAACAAACCAACAACAATCAAAACAAGAGAAAACAAAACCTCCCCCCCCAAAAAAAAAAAAAAGACGCGCTCGCCTGATCCAGTTGGGCCTGTCCGGCTCCAGGCCCTCAGGGCAGGGCCCGATGGCGGACACCTCCTGGAGCGGGGTGGGGGGGGGTTCATGGTGACCCCCCCAGAAAAAATCAACCCCAGTTTATGAACTGGGGGTGCTTCTCGGGTGAAATGTGCTTGGAATCAGACCACTTTTGCTGGCCCTGTATTATTTGTTCAGAAGCATCCACTTGGTACCAAAGCGCCCTCCAAGGGAAACATGCGCGCGGCTACCCTTTCTTGTGTTGGCAAACATTTGACTGGGCATCCAATTCTTAGGCCAGCCTTTTGACCCACTTTGGACGTTGCTGTCCGCTGTCCAGTCCTCGGACTCCACGCCACACGCCGGCAGGGCGATGAAATGCCTCGCGCGTCTTCTTTTTTGTCGCTTTTAGCGACGCGGGGCGGTTCGGCCCCCACGTTAATTGTTTTTGTTGTTTGCTTTAAATTATTAGTATTGGTTCTTCTTCTCGGGGATGGCGGAAAGGGCGCAAAAACAAACAAACAAAAAGGAGATAACCCCCCCCAAACTGGTAGGGTTCCTTTGGGGTTGTTAAAGAAGAATCAGTTTAACAAGGGTACCTCAAAGATGTTTTGGTCCAAACGCCCAGCGCGTTTTGATAAGGAAAAAAACAACTCTGAGGCCACTGCCACATGCATGCGAGCAGGTGTGCCAGGAACACAATGTTGATGATGAGCCTCACCTCGGTGTACCAAACGGGGTGTGTCTTTTGTGTTAAAATGACGGTGTCAGCCCACCCTGAACCACCCCCAAACCAACCCTAAGCCCCCCCAAACCCACCCCCAAACCATCCTAAACCCACTCCAAACCCTAACCCACCCAAAACAAACCACCACCTAGCGGAATACCAACTCGAAAGACCGCCCAAATTTTGAAGGTCCGCAAACTGGACATAGACCACGGCCAGCAATCGAAACCCGGCCATCGAAAAAACTTCGCTCGGTTTGAGGCAGGTACCATTTTTTGCGGTGGTAAAGGGAAAGCAAAAGAACAACTCCTGTTTGTTTTTGTTGGACCAGCAAGTTGTACTGCAAAAATACATTTCTATGACTTGTTTTCAATCATCCTATAAACCAAAAGGACCAATTTTATAGCAACCAATGTCCATCTCTTCCTCTTCCATCACCCAAATCGACCACGACCCCCATTTTCTGACAGGACCCCCCCAAAAAAAGCCTCACGACGCGCTGTCCACTCCGGCCCGCGCCAGACTTGGCCCCCGGCCATGCGGATCACCGCGGGCTTCAGGTGGAGCTTCTCCTCCATGATCACCAAAAACCTCCGATACCGTGGAGAAAGAGCGGCGCGGGGAAAAAACAAAAAAACATGTAAGGAAAAGCCCTCTTCTGGCCGTGGGTCAAAAATAGGGTGACCCCAGAATGGCTTGCCCTGGTAGATGGAAAGTGTTTCACCCTGGTTAAGGAAGCCATCTTCTCAAGCTTTCGGGGGGGGGGGGGGGGGGTCAAAAATTTAATTGAATTTTTGGTGGAGGGCGCCTGGGCTTTAAGGGAAAGTTACAAGGAGGCCACAAATTTGGGGCCCAAACCTCAAAGACACGAGTCCAGTCCGAAGCCAATCCGACACGGCTGTTCTCCATTTGAACCGAAGAACAAGCTAAACTGGAGACCTCAAGACGGCAAAACCGACCTAGGTTCGGTTTGAGACAAGCCAAGAAAGGAACCTTGGGAAAATTCAAGGTGAGACCTTGACTTTTGGCTTGTGGGTTTGAATGAGTCTCGCCACAAATTACTTTGACCACACCTGGCATACGAATGCTTTTTTTGAGGCTACAGTTTTCGGGCTACTTCAAAGTGAAACCGAAAGGAGAACCACTACAGGTCCAAGTTCCTAAGTTCCTACCCTCCCTCCCACTACCATGGCAACTGAAAGGGACCCGGTCCCTTCAAAAGGAATCTAATCTTCCAGGTACCTCCCCAGTGCCATGTTAGTGGGAGGGAAATGGGTGAATTCTCACCTACCAACCAGTGGGATCCCATTTCAGGGGGGCTGGGAAAGAGGGAATTCCGGGAGGGAGGGAGCCCTGATTTTGGGCCCCAAGTGAGGCCTTTCTCTTGGGCTCCCTCCCCCCTCCTCTCCCTCCTCTCCCGCCCCACCATTGGTACCGCCCAGCCCATGACCACACCTCTTGAGCACCTTTTTCCGGCCTGTTGAGCTTGAAGAGGCGGATCAGCTTCGCCAGCCGCACCTGGGACAGGAGGGAGGGGTCTGGATGGCAACCGCTCGAGGCCGCGGCTCGGGGATGGCTTTTTGGGAGGCGGACAAAAGGAGCCTGTCTTATGACACATTGCGGCCGGAACTGAGAAAGATTCCCCCAAGAAACGAGCGAGGGCCCGATTGAACTAGGAAGCCATATTGGCCTTCGGCTTCGGTGTCATTCTTGGATATTCCAAAAACCACCCCACGCCCCCGACTTTCTCTGCGTCCAGTTTTACAGGGGCTCGCTCGCAGCTTGGGGCACTGGCCAGTCGGACAAACTTCATGAGCTTTACGGACCTGGCGAGTGGAACCCGACCGCTTATACTGCGTCCTCTCTATATGCACCAGGAGGAAGGGAGGAGGGAGAGGAGGAAACTCAACTCGAAATAGGAAACGTGGGTGATGGATGTTCGAGCCATCCTAAGAGGGAAATGTGAAGAATCTGAATAGATCTCGCCCCACTAAGACTGAACACCTGGCCGGCGTTCCTTTCAGAAAGTTTCACCAGTGTTTGTTGGTCGGACAGTGTATAAACTCCCCCGAAACCCCCAAACCAAGCAGAAACCCAGCAGGGGGAATGATCCCTATAAACCATCCATCCACGGTTTCCTTTCAGGGAATCCCCATGCAGGTTCCTTCCCCTTCTCCTTGGGTCCTTCCCTACCTATCGCACCAGCAAGCAAAGGCCAGGCCTCATCCCAGAGCTGCTTTGACCAGTGAGCACCTGAGGCTGAGCAAAAAACAGAACTCTGCAAGCATAGGTGGGCTTTTGGAACAATAGATGGCCCTGGAAAATAAACCCCATCTAAACCAGCGCCTTATTCTTAACCAAACTAACCAAAGGACACCTATGCCTGGGCTGGGTTTGGAATCCGTTTTCATTGGACCGTCAAACGGGGCCTCCCTTTCCTCCCTGCAGGGCCCAACAGCGTCTCGCCTTTCGCCTTGCCACCTGGGATCCGCATTGGAAAAAACTCCTGGGGCCTTTGGTCTTGGCTTCCGAACCCCACCAAACTCGCAAGGGGCGGTCCATGTTATGACAAACTGTTTTTTTTGTGTCACAACAAGCATCACAACATGTTTGTTGCTACATTATTGACGTTGTCCCCCTGTTGTTTTCCAACCAACACAAATCAGCGGCTCGAATTCTCGCATTCTCCGGCGCCTGAACAATCAAATCGATGGGGAACCAGGACAACAGGTCGAAGAGGAAGTAGGTCATGCAGTACCTCAGCGCCACCCTTCAGCTTTGCACATCAAGCGGACATGAGACAAGGGGAGAGGGGGGGAAGGTTTCGGCCCGGGCCTTTTGGCGATTTTCTCCCAGTCGGTGACCAACACATCCTGGCAAGCAAGGCGATCTCAAGGGTTGACTGTACTCGACATATGCGAAAGGCAGTGCTTCGGAAATGGACATGTGTCGAACATGTCGGGATTTGTTCACCCCGAAAAAAGAAGAAGAAGAAGAAAACGAAAAAAAGTGGCGAAACGAGCTCCAGCAAGGCTTACCGTTAAACCCTTCCGTGTTTTTTTTTCCACGCGGCGCGACCACTTGCCCAGGAAAATCGGCGCAGAAATCGTCCTCCACGAAGAAGCCGGTGCGGAAGCACAGGACCGTGTCCACCTCGAGGTCTTTTTCATGTTGGGAAACGCTTCGAGCAGCTCTCAGCCCAAAAAAGTATCGGGCCACATCGCATAGAACTCGGACCCGCGCACCCGCCCCAAAGAATTGGGACCCCCAACAAAAAAGCAAAAGGAAGCGAGTATCCTTTTGGTTCCCCTTCAAAAAATGTGTTTAAAAAAACGGACCAAACAAAACGAGGGAACAACCACACGCGCCACCCCCCCCAAAAGGTTGGACCACCCCCCCGACAAAAAAAGAACAAAACGAGGGAACAACTCCCACATCCGGCGTCGACAAGTCTCCGGCCGCGAAAATCACGTCCACGCTGTACTCGAAAGCCAACGCCACGCCCCGCGCCTCCTATGTGTGGGGCGCGGAAAACACCCCAGCAATGGTCGGAGGGGGTTTCCCGATGGCTGGTTTCCCTTTGGCCTCTCTTGCAAAAGAATCTAAAACAATTATGACAACAATACCAAAACACACATACCAAAGTTGGAAGAAGAAAAGACACTTACCAAATCTGCGGTTCGAGCAATTCATTGTAAACGCAAGGGTCTTTCTTTCTTTGGTTGTACCCCTTTTTGGTTGGTAAGAGGAAAATGAATCGGAAAACACCATTGTCGGGGTGGAAAAAAAAAACAAAAACATTTGGCCTATCGTGTAAACAGAAAAAGAAAAAAAACAGTGCGTCGCCGTCGCCGCAAGCGGGTAATTCCCGAACTATCGCACGGTAGGTGGGGTGGCAAGGGGATCCTCCCAAAGGCCAGTAATTATTCAAAAAGTTGCGATGATATCACCAGATGAAAAAAGACAAGTGAGGAGGTCTACGGGAAATTGCATGGTCGGATTTTTGTCCACCATCTTGGAGGGTGTTCTAATTGTTGAACAGCCAGAGGGCATGAAGAATGTCTGGCCATATCTTTGGCTTTCTCGCTCCTTGTTCGTCGTCATCCATTCTTTCGGCAATCAAAGTCGTGCTCGTCTGGGTTTTTTTTACGAGCCATTCCCTAGGAATCGGTGTCCAGAGAGGAAGTTCGGAGACTTGCTATTTCAAGGGTAAATACTAAGCTTAAAACATAGTCGGAATGTCTTGTTCGACTTGACGTGTGTTTCTTTCAGAAAATGCGTCCGTTTCGAAAGTTGTCCATAAAGAAATAATGGCTGACTCTCGTCAAACCTTGATCTTAGAGGAAATCCACCAGAAGCCAAAGACTGCAAAAGGACGGGCACGCCTATGAACTTGGCCCGACTTGGCCTGTTGCAGATTCTTCCGATTTTTGGCCGGCCTGGTCAAAGCCGATCCGCCAGGTCAGCGTGATGATGGTGTAGATGATCAGGGTGCCGATGAACACGTCCCAGCAGATCTGGCACGCCCTTCACCCGTCCACTCCACCCCCCAACAACACAAACCCGTCAACTCGCCAGAAGTCTTGGCCGCCTGCAACGTGTGGCGTATGTCGACATGAACAATAGAACTTCAAACCGCCATGAAAAGCCGGCGAACCAGCGCTTGCTCGCTTGCTCGCTTGCTCGGCCGGCTCGATTCAGGCTCCCCGTCTTACTGGCTCATTCAAAAACCATTCGAGCACCTGCATTTTGCTCCTTTTGGCTGCGTCCATTTTTGAGGGTCTCCTTTTTGGAGCGGGTCCAACCGCTCAAATAAAGCCATCCAAGGATATCTTCCGGGTACCTTTCCTGTCCGGCGCCTTCCAAGGGTCGCGCGGTGAGAGGATCAGGCAATGCCTCGGCGGAAGAAAAAAAGACCACAGAGGATCCAACCCAAAGCATGGGTGTCCACCAGGTAAACCAGGGATCGCCATCTATTTTCCTACCAAAACAACTAAAAAGGACACATATGGATGAAAGACGTCATCGCATCCAACCGATGGTACCTCTGAAGTCTCATGTTGACTCCATATTAATCAACCAACCGGTTCATTAGTAGGGTGGTCTTTGGCCCCTCCAAAAGTGGTCTGATTCCCCACTAAACCCAGTGACACCCCCTATTAATAAACTGGTTGGTTGATTCATATTGGGGTCAACATTATACTTCGCTGAAGTGTCGTGTCTGCAGGATGCAGGAAGCGTTCCATGGGGTACGCTAAGGGACTGGGTGCCTGGCCGCTTGGGAGAGTCGCCCAACCTCTCCTGGAGTGCACCAGCCGCAAGTCTGTCCATACCACAGCCCTTGCTCAGTGACTTTCTAGTTGCAACCCATCCCGAGAGCCTGAAGCCATCTGCAACGCGGCCAGTTTTTTCCCCCTCCCTTTGGGTCGTAATCAAAACCCGGTATTACAACGGTCGATCCCCGGAACCATCGCTACAAGAATTAAGAAAGCGGTCGAGCCTTCTTGTGGAATTATTCCTTACTCTCCATAGGTGGCCTCCGGCAAAATAGACGGCCCTGGTAAATGGAACAAAGCCCATCTAAACCAGTGCCATCTATTTTTAACCAGGATCACCTAAAAAGGACACCTATGTCACTCTCCCTCCTCCACCCGAGAATTGGCCATGGGTCAAAACCCTGTACCCCAGTGAACATCAACCAATCCCCACTAAGGTCGGTTCTAAAATGGGTGGTTCACCAAAACCCCAAAATGGAATCCCAAAACTTTTTGGTTCTATCCCAAAATGGAAAATCCCAAAACGGTTTTGAAGTGTGGCCATTTGATCGCGGCTTGCGGCTTGCTTTCCATCGCCTGATCCGACAGGCTGTCAAAGGACCTGGCGTCCATGGCAGCTTCATCGGGACCTCAGGTCTCGGAGCTGGCATGAGTCTGCTGCGTCAAATGAGTCACAATCGGGGCGTCTCTCAT